>JAUEPR010000078.1:0-194263 GCA_030435655.1 Armillaria novae-zelandiae | reverse complement strand
CACATTCAATTCTGATAGCCATGGGAAAAATCTGAACAGTGGAGGTGGTAGCATCGGTCATTGGCGACGACATCCGAAGCTGTTGCTGTCTTCAGTCGTCACAGAGGGACTCAGTTTAGCGATAATCTCACCATCTCATGAATCGGGGTGCTTGTATTGTACTCCTGACGGTGCAGGATGTCAATATCATCCAACTGTAGGTGTTCCAGGCTCTTCTTGACGGAATCAGAGGTATCCTGGGCATTCGGATCGATGAGCATAAAGGCCCAGCTGTAAGAGAGAAATACAGACAAACCTTGCGGCTGAGGCTATCTGATTTGCGTATTGGTGGGTATCGGCATATTCCGTGGTCTCATTGTTGCTGTTCAGGTTGCGTGTAACTGGGATAGTGACTGATGAGGCGAGAGTAGATACAGGATTAGATACAAGTGTGGATTTTTCCCAAAAGTGAGATGTATGGTGGTGGAAGGAAGACAAGACACAACGACAATGATTGCTGACGCGTCACATCACGTGCCATAGTGCCGCGTCATGGCACGTGCCCCCTAGATCTTGCGCATCCGAACTCCCAGATTTTTGCCCTTCCTTTGCCCAACTGTAGTTCTTCACAACGTTCAGTGTCACTTATGAAGTCCATCGATATTCGCTCCAAGTCTCTTGGGCTATTTTGATAGCTGGTGCATGGACAAGGACAGTTGCCGTACATCCTGCTGCTGGACAGAGGCGAGTCGTAGCATGAGGATGGAGGCAGCGAGACCACAAATTAGGCAAAGGCATTTCCTATAGTTGTTTTTTAAAATTATAGAATATAAAATTCCAAAATTGACTGCGGGGAAGGGAGCGATGACTATTTGGGTGGAGGGGAACTCCGTTTTACAGCATTGTAGATCCAATGTTCACTTATATTTCTGCAAGTACCGGTAATGCTTGACCATAGACGTACCTATAAGAGTTATGACTACAAGGCTATTGCTGTATAGAAGGTGACTCACCTGGTTTTGACCTCGCAGGGACATACCTGACCAGGCTATTGCCAGAGAGGTACAAGTCCAACCAGTACCTAGAAGGTATCGGTCAGGCTTACAGAAACACGGCAAGTATGACCTACGCAGGCCATGACTTGTCTAGTTCTGACACTTTTCGTGATGCTTGGCCCCATGAACGCTTGGTGACTTGCAGGCAGAGACTATATATAGCCTGTATGGAAAATAGGATCAAGTGTCTTGAGCACGCGCCTGAACGATACACTGGATGAAAATCTGATCACTCGAGCTCTGGGAGATGAGATTATCTATGGCAAAATCAAAGAGTTGAGGTGATAAGTATTAGACCGATTCAGCTCAGGCTGTCAACGATCGAAAAGCACGACCGCAGCAAAATTTGCGAACGATTCAGATCGAGTCGGACTGACCGGACACGATTAAAGGTTTGGTTCGGCTCGTTGTCCAGCTCATTCTCTATCTCCTCCTCAAGAAGAATGTTTCCGCGCATTCTCTTCATCTCTATACCCCATTTCTTTTATGCCAAGGGCACTCAACCCAATCTCCGCTATTTTTTTTTTTGCAGCTTGTCATCATCAGTCCTCGAAATTTGATAACGTTCTATTATGTGTATTACCAGGCCGACCGCTATACTTCCCCCGCGCGTGCGAATCTTCCACCGATCTTAGCATCCTGCCGTCCCAATGAAAGGACACCGCCGCGGCGGACATCATTGCGACAACAACAAATATTCCTATAGCCATTGAGCAGCCCGGATCTCTCAAGTCGCATATATAACAATCGGTACGCGTCTTCTAGATCAATTTTGAGCAGGGTCGAGCTCGGCGGTACCATCAGCCCAGAAGTTATGGTCTAAGGATAGGCTGTAAGCCTTTTCTTTGACCGGTCCATGTAAAATGCCCACTACGTCGTAGCAAACATCTGCACACCGACTTGTTGCGCTTCCAGTAGAACATTTCCCTCCGCCAACATGCAATGGCGACCTATGTCAAGCGGTCCTGTTGGGGAATCATGACGTGTCGAAGTATATCCTGGTAGTCTAGACTCTAGAATGAAGTCGTTGTGTAGCTGGGTTTTTGAATGCATAGGTATCATGCAAATTTTTGATTGGTGCACGTTTTACCTTTTCTTCCTTTAGAATATTGAAGATAAGTATGACGTGAATACTATCCACCAGCTGAAAGATCCAGAACGTACCTTGAAGAAATGATGAATATGCTGGCCGACGGCTTCCTTACTAGCTACCTACCGATCCGGACATGCCAACAGTATTGATGATCTTCAACTTCGTGTCCGAAGTGTGGTAAAGAGAAAGCAACCAACGGGAACCTGATCTCGGTGTCTATTAGTCACAAGAGTATTGGAACACTACCGGCGAAGCGGAATGCTGGAAATACATAGGCCCATGGAACCCAGAGGGAAAGAGAAATAACCTACCTTCACCATTATCGCCCTGAACATCGCACAGTTTGATGGATCTCGTCCCAGCTTGTTTCGCTGGAAATAATATTAATGCCCCCAAAGCTAAACGAAAGCAATGCATCGCACAAAACCAAATGATAAATGATACAGATGACTCTACTTCACCGCCACCTCGACCTGCTTCAACAACACCCTCAGCTCCTCAATACATTCTTCCAGGCGTCTCTTCACTTCCTTTGCATTCTCCAGCAAAGGCTTGATGTTCTCAGGGGTCATCGCTACCGCAGGAGTCGGTGGCATCGAGCGTACAGAGCCGGATTTCGGCACCCCTTTGCCTTTGATGTCTAATGGCGGAAGCGACGGTCTGTTAGATCCATTCGCTTGTCCATCGTGCGCATAGGATGTTGACCCATTCGGAAGTGGTGGCACCACAGTCGACGGCCCAGCCTGCGAAGACCCCTTCGACCTCGCCTCCTCCTCAACATTCGACAACCGATTCTTTACACGAATCGTATCCACGTGCTCTTCCCGGTCGTCGAAATGATCCCATCCGTAATCCGAGCTCGTTGTAGGCACCAACGATAGGTTGAGATTACTTTTACTCGCATCTGCACCACCAGCCACGCTGCTCGATTTCGAACTTGATGTTTTACTCGATCCGATCCGGAAGATAGAGGCAAGTGAGGGCCGTCGTGGACTCGAAGCAGGTTTTCCATGTCCGTTCGATAGTGAAGAATAGGACTCGTATGGCTCAGTCGACGTCTTGGCGCGGCGGCGACCATGCGTTGGAAGTCTGGCATGGGGGTACAGATGACCATCATTACCATTCGAGTGCAGTGACGCGTTTGATTGATTTGCGCTCTGACGCTGATCATGGCTATTATGATGATTATGATGGTGATGCCATTTCAAGGCCTTCAACGCATCTCTCAGCCCACCCAAACCAAGCCTGCTTCCTCGTCTTTTCTTCCTAGCATCGTCCTCGGGGCCTTGGTTTGATGAATCTTCTGATTGCGACGGCAGTGTTATGGTACTGTCGCCCCAACGCCACTCGCGATTAATTGTTGTTGAATGCTGGGTTTCAGGAGAAGCCAGCATCTCGTGCAGTAGGTGCATTTGACGTTGGCTGAGATCATGTCGGCCAGTGGAGGCGCGCCAGGCAGGAGATGGCGAGGCAATCGGCGGGGCAAGCGGTGGTGGCGGCTCATCTTCTTTTCCTGAGGTCATCGTAGTGGCTATAGCTGGGGCGCTGACACTGGTTGACGGCGCTCCAGTCCCTAGATCGACGAGAAGCTCCGCACATTCCCAAGCAATTCGATATTTCGAATTAATGACATAGTACTCCGAAGCGAGATGGTTCGCGTTGGATTTTGACCGTCCACGAGGACGAAAAACAGGGATAGCGGACGAAGATGAAGGACCAGGCGGAGGGGGTTGAGCGAGAACGGGATCGAGTTGAGTAACAAGGGCCTGGTAGGTGCTTTGCAAGGCTTTGAGTTCTGATAATGTTTCAGTAAATTGAAATACGTGCCAACAAAGTCATACCGTCAACGCTCTGCGCAAACTCCCTAACTAGGCCCAGATCTCTGCGTAGACCGACCTGTGCTTGGGCTACGCGAGCGGGAATCTTGAGGTCGCCTAGGGAATTACGCCGTGTTACAGGCGCGGTGCTCGGGACGGCAGTCCGTCCTAGCGAGGCCACCTTTGACGGAGACGACGGCAGTAGCTCCACCGAGGGAACATCAAGACCTGAGCTACCAGGAGTACCAATAGATATACCCCGTTTGTGTTTTCCCCCGAGACTTATGCGTCGAACATTGCCCATCCAACTGCGACTACCTTCTTTTGGGGTCGGTGTTGAATTTAGCTCAGCCTCCAGGTCTGCAGGTAATCCTGACATTGATTTTCGTTTGTTTATTGAAGGAGGATGGGCGAACCATGAGGTATCTGTAGACTTGTTAGCAAGAATATAGCAGAATGGCTGTAGAACGCACCGTGTCGTTCGTCACGGACGACTTCGCTCGGCGTCGCGCTCGCCCGTTTCCGTCTGAGGCCCCACTTTGATTTGACGCTCCCAATTCTCGTCAAGACAGTTGGCGAAGTTGGAGGATCATCGTCCTTCTCTCGTGCCGGCGGTAACTCCTCCTCGCTGAACTCCTGCATCTCGAACATTCCCATCGTCTCCGGAGGCCGGCTCTTCTTCTTCAATCTTCGCCGTGCAATAGGCGGTGAGGGCGGTAGATGTGCCAGGGTCGAACCAGACGTCCGAGAAAACGTTGGCCGGAGGTGAGTGGATGAGTTGTTGGCATGGTATGACGGTGCAGAGAAGAGTGAGGCTGTGGGTGAGTGCGGTAGCAGCGACGGAGGAAATTGCGGCACCGGCACCGGCGGTGTCGGCGGCTTTCGCGACGAACGAGTGGTGAGGGTACGGTCCTCGTTGTCCCACAATCCAAAGTCGTCTTCGTCGGAGGAGAGCTCGTGTGACGGGCGTCGGGGCGGCGCTGTGCTGGTGCTGGGTACTGGTTCGTCCAGCTCGAACTCGTCGTCCCATATTTCAGGCTCCATCGGCAACGACGGCGGCGACGACGAGGAAGCTGTTGCAGTTTTACCGCGTTGTTGGGGGTTGTTGATCGTCGGCCCTGAAACGGACAGTTTGAGTGACGATGCTTCTTTGCCTTCGATCCGCACGGCGTCCACAAATCGGACCACGCGTGGTCTGGCGAAAGGCGACTGCATCAGGAAAAGGAACATCGGGGGAGCAGACACAAGCAGGTATCCCAATTATTATCCTTCCCTTATATCTTGTCTTGACCTGATGAAACTCGCCTCTTTGTCTAGAATGGAGCTTGGACCAGGCAAAAGTCAAAGCTAATTAATTCATCAATGGACGCCGCTCACCGAATCTAGCCAGGCATCGCCGGCAACGGTCAGCTCTACCGACGACGTGAGATCCCTGCTCGTGGCAGTGGAAGCGCCGTCGCGAGTTTGTACCGTTGTCGACGATCAGCGGATAGTACGTTGAAATCGCTCATTGGTGTAGCATATTGCACCGTCCGAATATTGTTCTTTGTCTGTACCACTGCTTACCACTTCTTTGACTTCACCGCCACCGAACAATAAATGGACATGCATGATGATCGTCGACGTCGGTCAATGCCACGCCCACTATCAATCCTCGACGTCGATATCTCCTTAAATCCAGCGATCGATCTATGTTGTTCAGTGCAAGGTACTGAACTACGCAGCAGCGGCGCTATCGTCTGTCTGACCGTAATATCCACACGTCTGCTCATTTAGCGCTACACATTCCTAACTGCACGCATGGTGAATGACATGCGAACTCTTCGTTCAATTTACCATAATTCGGCTCTCGTCACCCAGTACTGTCGATTCTGTTAACCAAAAAACAACGAGCGAATACTCCAGTTTTGGGGCGGAAACGTTGCAATCCCTAGATGCCAGACGTAGCATTTGAAGGGCAATTCGACGCTGTATGAGGCTGGCATGGCGAATATCTGCGATATACAGAACATAACATTTCCATCCATTCTTTGTTGATAAAGTAGGGGTGACGCGAACAGACGTTGGCTGTAGCACAAGGAAGACGATTTTATACTGGCTAGAACAACCCACATATCACTTCGGTACCCACATCTCTAAAGCTCTATTGAAAGCAGCCGGTCAGTGTTCATTTATCTCTTCTTGAAGTTGATGCTTAATCCTAAATCTCAAAAAGACTGAATCATCGAAACGTCGATCATCTAACTCGCAAGCACTAGGATGGCTCGGAGGCGATTGTGCTCGTTACATGTGTCGACGATGTCATATTCTGATTCTTCTCGATAACTCCACGGCGAGCAGGAATAAAGGAGCCGTCAGACAGCACCACCTGCTTTCTAGTGATGCCGCCCTGATAACAGGCCCTCAATCACCTTGGATACAGTTACCCCATCTCATTCACTCTGGATATCAATGCCAGCGAGATAAATTCCACGTCCTGCCCCTCCTGTCATACGGTCGGCTCCGTCGTTATTTCTCTGTCCTAGCGACTATCGCGCCTTCATTCCGAAGGGATCGGTTTGAGCTAAGGCTTTCGGTTCACGGAATGAACGGTAAATCACATGAAGACCAAGAGTATTCTCTTCAGCCCATGTCCTGCAGACGTCGTGCGAGAAACGGGATGAGACGGTGAGAAAGCGCCGGGGTCGCGGCAGTGATTATCCGTTCAACTTCGCGCGCGGGATGATTTAAAATACTCCTCATATTGCGTATCTGCCAGGGCATGGTTTTCGAGGGATAAGGTCGACCTGTTTCCAAGACACTAGGAAGCCCTGGACATTGGGATGTTCCGTGTTTCTCTACAGGCCGTCCACATGTCTTCCGTAAGTCTTGCTTTGATTTGAACGACCAAAGGGTACAGGTGCTAATGTTGCTATAGAAATTTCCTGTTCTTCTCACGGATCGGAATTAAATTGAAAGATTCATAGTATGAAAACAACAGCGTTCAACGGTGCGTCTAGGGCGCAGAGGATCTCTCTTCCAACGTGTGCACCAACACGGTGAAGGCGGATTTCGATCGTAATATCAGCTTCTAGCGTCAGCCAAGCTGTCTATGGATATTTTCGGCCATCATCATCATCAAGGAGAAGTAGCCGCAGGTTCGCTGCCCCCAAGTGTAAAGAAGGCTGCAGTGATTCTCAGGCTCATCGCGGGTCGCCTTTATTTCCTCTAGTATCATCTGAGGGAACGGTGGCCCATAATCTTCGCCAGAGAACAACAAAGAAAGGATGTTTCTGTAGAGAAACGGTCAAGATGAGCGGGTCCACTAACTACTCAATCTGCTTCAGAAGCCTACCCAAAGCCATGCGGCGTAGCCCCATGATCGCAAAGTCCAAAATTATATTGAAGCCCTTAAGACATACCGGACTTAGGATGTCCACTTGCTGAGATGCAATAAGGGAGCGAACTAGCTTAGAGACCGCAAGCTGCTACTCACTGGCTGTGTCGGTAATAGGCATCGATTTAAACTATACCGTCAGCAGGGTTATCGATCCCTCTTTTCGTTGAACGAGTTCGGTACGTTGACCTACGTTTGTATTGTCTGACTGGGCGTTATGTTACTTGATCTGGCATAGTTCAGTCCCTTGAAACTGTTAATTGACACCCGGGTACTCCAAGCAGACAGCTGGCACGTATGCCAAGCAAATCATAGTCTCCCAAATCACTGTATACACAAATCGCAGCCTGACGAAGCACAAAAAGAAGCAACATATGAACATTAGATCCATTTCGGGCATTATAATTGATTAGAAAGAACAGACGTGTAAGCTAGTGCACATGGTACATATTGGAGCAAGAAAGAAAAACAGAAAAAGGCATACCACCACCCAAATTAGCAGATAACGAGTCATGGCAAGGCAAGTCACAAGTGACCTAAGAGAACTGAAGGTGCGTTTTGCTCGTAATTCGCAAGCATCCTCCATTGAAAGACGCAAAGGCAAGAAGCCTGTCAGATTAACGTTTGGGGATTACGCAGTCTCCATACCCAACATAACAAGAACATAAACGTTCGCCGCCACAACAAGGAGCCAAATCGCTGCACCCAACAAGGCAGTAGGTATGCTATTGCTGAAATTCACAGAACTGCCATCGTCATTTTTCACCGACATGACACGTCTGTTACTGGTCAACCACAAAAGTGGAAAGACGATGAAGGGTAGAACGATGGACAAGACGACCTGGGATGCGACGAGGAGGGTATCAATCCCGCTTCTGCCGATTGCTACAGCGACCGTGAGCGCCGGTATGAGGGATAACAGACGGGTTATAAGCCGCCTGAACATGGGAGAAAGGCGAATGTTCAGGAATCCCTCAGACACAGCTTGGCCTGCAACAGTGGCGATAAGAGATGAAGACTGGCCGGAGAAGAGGAGGGCAAGGGCGAAGAGGGTGGCAGCAGACGGAGAGACAGCGGTGCGGATAAGGTCATAAGCATCAAAGAGGGAGGCGGTATGGGTCGTCGCAGGAAGAGTGGCGCCTGCGAGGATCAGGATGAGGGAATTGATTACGACCGCGAAACAGAGGAGAGAAAGGACGACGTCGGTAATGCCGTGATACAAATGCAGCTTGATGAAAGAGAGGGAGTTGTTGCTTAATGTTTGTGGAGGGGAGATCGCCGCCAAACGGAAAGCAGATCGAATCCGTTGTCGGAGTTCCACCGGCTTCTCCTCTTCTTCTTCAATAGAGTTGGCTGATACGCGGTCCTGTGTTGCAAGCGCAGAACCGAGAAAAAGACTGTGCGGCATGACCGTCGCTCCGAGGATGCCCACCGACGTATACAGAGCGCCGTTCTTGAAAATGTACTTCGACGGTACATATCCAAGGAAAGCGTCCGGCCATTGTACGTTCACACGTGCAATGATAATGCACATGCAAATCAGGACAGCAATCACCAACGCAGCGATAATAATTTCGAAGACGCGCACAGGTCGTCCACGAAGAGGGTCACCAAAGGCGAGAATGAGAAGGACGTCAAACGCGGTGATCAGCACGCCGTGCCATATCTCGAGGGCGGGAAAGAGCAGACATAGGGCAATTGCTGATCCGAGCAGCTCTGCCAGGTCTGTTGCTACAATTGCCGTCTCCGAAAGAATATAGAGGGGGTATAGGAGTAGGTATCGGGTTACAGGGCATGGATAGAGCATTACTCGGCAGTGTGAGGCCAAGTCAAGGCCAGTCACGCATCCTAGTCGGTGAGCCGATACCTAGTGGATGAAATTAGTGCACATATATCTAGTCAGCCAACAGCCAGAATACCTGGAAGAACACAGCAAACAAGCCAGCTAGGAGGACGACGAAGAGCAGTCGATATCCGTACGACGATCCGGCTTGCAGATCGACGCCCCAGTTACCTCTGAATGAATAGGTAGGATCGTCAGAGCTGGGAAATTTCAGGAAAGAGGTACTCACGGGTCGAAATATGCTACTGCACATACAAGCCCGACGCCAGTATGCTTTCTAGCGTGAGTCCAAAGCGTTGTCAAGAACGACTTGAAGGTGGTGGCCATTGAGGAGAAGGCGAGGAGTTGCTGCGGCTATCGACAGTAATACACTTAACCAGGCAGCCCAGAAATGTGGAAGGCATGAGGCTTCCAAGAAACGCATCACCGGAAGGCGCTGCTACGAATCGCAGTGGTACAGAATAAGTCACTGTATTGTTGCCAATTTATATCCAGAGACAGTGTACTGATTTAGACACAAGCGGTAGTTCCGGGTAGGTAAGTTTCGGTAAGCTTGACTGTAGTCAAATAGATGCCAGAATTTATACCATGGCAGAGCTTGAGCAGCATAACCGAGTCCCAGGCATACCAGTTGATCTTGAGCATTTTAACAACAACCGCGGATCCTGCGATGGCGCAGCATGAAACACATTAGTACCATTTCAGAGACCGCACCAAACTTCCTATTATCTAGTGGACATGGTGCGTATCGTTTCTTTGGACAATATAATCTGATCAGCGATAAGTCGATAATAAAAGATCGACGACAAACATTCTCCATGACAATCGGGACGATAAGAAATATAAGGCACGGGAGCTAAATCAGCATGCAGGGCGAGTGCTAGAAAGCAAGAGAATAGAGGATCAATATTTAAAGTCATCGGGACATTATCACGTTGCTAGGAAGAAATCTCACAATTCCAAGTCTAACACAATCCAAAGTTCAAAGGACCATAGGCTCTCTGTGGCGAAGGCAGGATCTAGTGCCCGGATGAGAGGGGGTCTTTCTCTATTCGTGCTGCGGCTAAGCATACTACTACAATCTGACGAGAACTAAAGCTTGTACTAACCTGTCTAGATTCCACATGTCCAAAAAAGTACCCATCGTACACAACATCGGACATCCTCCAGAATGGCTACGTCAAAGAGGTTGAACGTTGAGGGACGGCGTCCAGTGGCGGCTTCTGCATCTTGAATGGCCTGCCTTTGATAACTTGAATGTGATCTAAATCACTGTCGGTGAAAGCATATCTATACCCAGAGGGAACCATTAACAGCGATGTCCTTGATAAAGAAATCAGATATTAGCGAATAATTCATCTCCTGCACACATGATCTCCGTGCGAAGATTAATATTGGTATCCGGCATAGGATTCACCGTATAATGAATTAATGCCGTCGTCTTCTTGACTGTCCAAAGGGAATTAAAAGTCTGGCATGGGTGTCGTTCTGGAAGTGCTCATAGAAAGTGCATCGATCAAAAGACCGTCCCACCTTGTGATTTGGGCACGGTTGACGCAAATGTTGAAGTCAATATGGTTAGACCAGCGAAGACATAAGTATCGATTTGAGGGAGAGTTAAAGCTGAGAGGAAGCATTTACTGCAGTAGCAAGGGAAGAATGGGCATGACCTGCAGAAGGCAGAAATGTAGATCCAAGGAATACTGTACACCACTGTTGTCGACAGTACTCCTTCTATCTATCCTGCCTTGCCGGACTGTGGCATGCCATCTTGGTACAAACTGGCGTGACATACTGATGCTGAGGCCTGGTCGTAAAAGAAAGAATCGGACAACCCTTGTTCCTCCACTTACCATTGTACCTTGTCGCTCTCTTCATACATCATTCTCCAAACTTTCCGAGAACTTTCGGTTCATCTTCTCCACTATCGTCGTCAAGCTCCCAGGTCAGTTAAGTACCAGGTGGGTATGTGATACGAGTGAGATGGGGCCAGACAGTTTACAATTAGCCAGGCAGAGCGTCGAAAGCGCCCATGGGCAAGTTGAAAAGGGATACCAACATCCAGGAAGTCATATTTATAAATATGTTCCCACGGGTGTGGCAACAGCTGTGATTCCCCAAATAGACGTTCCCACGGGGTTTCGTCATTGCACTGAACAGCGAATTTGCTTTTAGACCCAATACCGTAATTTCATTCACTCGCCGACGCTACATATAGTGTCCATCCAAGACACTTAACGAGGTCCAAGAATTATGGCTGCCACACTGCAATGGCTTAACACGGAGTCACTGGAAGTTTTGAAGCTCGGAGGGTGTCTGTCGGCCAGTTCGTCCTCTTGGGAATTTATCGTCGATGCTTAATTCTTACTCACAAAGGGCCGAATCTCTAATATGCTGATATCCTAACTCGTAGGACTGGGTAATTCGAGGCGACTGCGCTCAAGTCACGTTCGCAGACGGTGTCGCTTCTCTGTTCCTTCAAGGAACTCCGCCGTCAGCTGAGGTATGAGGAGCGGATGAAACCACCTACTACCAGCGAAGGCCATCCTGGAACAGAGTTACTCGGATGCAATTACCCTCATTTCATTCCGAAATATTGATACCAATGACTCAAATAAAATCTACATACGCACAGCCTCGGCGCGTCCATTCCCTTCTGTCATATGCACGGCTCCATCGTAATTTCTCTGTCCTGGCAACTATCTCTTCATTCTGAAGATCTCGGTTTGCCTTCCGTTCACGGAATGAACGGCCAATCACATGAAGACCAGAGCATTATCTTCAGCACCTCCGGACTTCGTACGAGAGGTCGAATGGCGGTGGAGCAAAGCCAGCATCACGGGAGCTTGAGTATCCTTTGAACTTCGCGAGTCCTGCGCCGTGATACTCATAGACCGGACTCGAACTGAATTACCAGTGGTACGAAGATAATGCTGTTCGATGGAAATACCCGAAGCGCAAGAATATCTGGCGTGAAATCCAGCACAGCGAACGCGGATATCGATCGGGGCGTCGGCTAAGCGTCGATGCGGATGAGGCCGAAATTTTCAACTATGATCACCCAGGAGATGGGCGGTTCGGGAGAAAGCGCCTTGCACTGCGACTTCCGCCTGCTCCACGCGGTTCCATCGCCCTCAAGCATGATTTAGGAGCCTAGACTATACCGAATTCTGAATCTCAGGTTTTCCAAAAGAGAGACTCTCCGCATGGGTCGCCTTTGTTCCCTCTACTGGGAACCCATAATCTTCGCAAGAGGAGAATGGACGAAGTATATTTCTCCTGGGAAGTAGAGCTAAGATGGGTGGGCCCACTATCTACTCAATCTCTGTTTCAGATGTCATTTAGTCGGCCGACGCCCTAACGGAGTGGCGGTGGGCGATCCATGAATAGCATAGTCCCATGTACGATCGCAAAGCCCAAGAATTCGCCCCCTAGTCGAAGCCCTCAAGATGCCCCCATTCACATTTGGCGTTATCCGAAACTTAGTGGCCCAGACTCTCAGTAAGAAGCTACTATCTTGTCGCCAAGTTATGCTAAGAGAGTTGGATGCAAGTGGCAATCCAACATAGGTTAGTAGGTTGGACTGCGATCAAGTCAACTTATATCGTAACAGAGCGCCAGTGATAAGCAAGGGGAAGGCAGCTCAAATGTCTTACATAGAACTATGGTGGAATACCATCAAGCGCAATCTATGTTTAGACGTCGCTGAGGGAGTCTACAGGCCAGCTGCTCCGAAATCGTATCCTTCAGTTTCAGGAGTGTTTCTTAGAGACGCAAAGGACATTCCCTAGGTAGGGTTATAAATCTACCATTCGACACAGCTGTTACTGAAAGCAGCTGAAGCAGCACTGTTCTTTTTAGAGAATGCACCCCAATCAACACCGGTACCATTTCGTACTTCTCGGAGACAACTCTGATTTCCAACATTTCCCATACGAATCACTGAGATAGCCTGATGCGTCGTCGGCGGAACATTCTTGTAAGGAAGCGTAGCTATTTCCGAGCTAGAAGCACGCAGTTGCACAATGGTAAGCATTAAACGTTCGACATTCGTCAGACCACTTCATGTTCTATTGAAATAGGACCGGATCCCCTCGAAATTATTGCCTGGGAAATTTTTCTCTCCAAAAATACGGTGCGCAGTATACTTCCGTTCGGATACGTTCGGACGTAGTACAATAGCATCGGGGTACGTCGGCTACGTACCTCCCAACTCACACCGACGAACAATATTTCCCATTTTATCCTGCATTGATAGACATCTAGACCTTGAAGAGGCGGATGGCGATGGTCCTTGCGGCTGTGTGCTCGTATACTACATTCTGGGTACTCGAACTATTTTCGATCATTGGATCAAGGTTCTTATCAGCTAACGGTACCTCAACGTTAATGCCTTACACCTGTCATCTTCTGCAACGCATGGTCTTCGCCTAGAATAATTGTGCGGTGTGCTCACTGACATACGCACCCCAAACAGGGACTTTATTCCTCCTGTATACCAGATCAAACACACTCGATCGGGTTTTGCGTCTTGGCGGCCTCCCGTATACAGTAACGGAACGATCCTAGATCTAATTTACGCCGTCATTCCACTTCCACTCAATGCCCAGTATTTACCAATCCCCGCCATTTCTCTTATCTTTCACCACAGGGGCGGCCTCGACAATGTGGAGCACCGTCCTTGGCTTTCATTCTAGCTGCATGGAGCCATCCCGTTGACCTACATACAGTTGACGTGGACTGCACTGGCCTGCTGATCCGATATACATCCTACAATTCTATCTCGGCGCCGAAATTGTTTGATGGTCTCGTAAGTCCATAGCGGTGTCCACACGCCTCTAATCGATGATTGATGTTGATTTCATATGATTTTAGCGCAGTCCCAATGGATTTTTTGATGATGATCCAATAAATTTGGGAGTATAACAGACAACAGTTGCCCACGGCGATGGTTTACAGATTCCCTTCACTTCCTCTTATCATTTTAGGATTTTCGTGGTTAGGAACAGGAACAGAAGCACACGCCAAGCGATCATTACGATCAACCGTGTGTCTTTATTGGACGATAAAGAAGCGCTTATGTCAGCAATTGAGCGTCTATACGGGAATTTATCAAGCCCTCGGGGATGTCATTAAGTAAATTTCTTCTTACACCCCTCCCTCTCTACCACGATGGTCAATGTCACTTACGACGCATGTAAGTCCTTATTTCTTCCAGTTTTCGATTTTTTTGACCTGTTCTTCAGCTGGTACTCTTACTACGACCGACTCTGACGGCGTCGTGAACGTTTACAACAATGGTGACATCGCATGGACCCTTGCTTCCACTGCGCTTGTGTGGATTATGATCCCCGGTGTGGGGTACTTCTATTCGGGTCTGTTGAGGAGGAAAAATGCACTCGGTCAAATTTATATGAGCGTCATGGTGTTGGCCGTCGTCTCTTTTCAAGTGCGTGTGCCATGCCTTTTGCTTGATTCATATGTTAAATGGTTCATATAGTGGTTCTTCTGGGGCTACTCCCTCGCTTTCAGCGAGACCGGTAGCAAATACATAGGAAACCTCAGTACGCGTCTCAAACTCTTCGTCAGAGTATTCTTCTAATCCCTGGACAGAATACTTTGGTCTCAAAGGTGTCCTCGATGCCCCATCCATGGGTAGTACACGTATACCCGCACTCGTTTTCTGCGTATACCAGCTCATGTTCGCGGCAATTACCCCCATGCTTGCGGTTGGTGCTCTTGCCGAACGGGGGCGTTTGGGTCCTGTGCCTATCTTCGTTTTTGCGTGGTCGACCCTCGTTTATGATCCCATAGCTTGTTGGACCTGGTCAGCAAATGGATGGTCCTTCATCATGGGTGGTCTCGATTTTGCCGGTGGAACTCCAGTCCATATCTCATCAGGGACTGCTGCGTTGGCTATCAGTATTTATCTTGGCAAGCGAAAAGGCTGGGGGACTGAGCGGCTATCATATAAGCCTCATAACACTAGCTATATTATTCTAGGTCAGACTTTTTCTGGCCATTTCGTTTTCGCCAAAGCTCACACTACTTTTTCAAAGGCACGGTGCTGCTCTGGTTTGGGTGGTTCGGCTTCAACGGTGGTAGTGCCCTCAGCGCCAACTTGAGGGCAGCCCAGGCATGCATTGTGACCAATCTGGCCGCTAGCGTCGGGGGACTGACATGGATGCTGTGGGATTACCGCCTAGAAAAGAAATGGTCCGCAGTTGGTTTCTGTTCTGGTGCTATTTCAGGACTAGTGGCAATCACACCTGCCAGTGGTTTCGTAGGAGCCCGTACGTAGTTGATTTCCCTGCATACTGCTTTGATTGCTGATGTCTTTTTTTACTACAGCCGCCGCGGTACTTTTCGGAGTTATGGCTGGCACATGCTGTAATTTTGCTACCCAGCTCAAATTCGTCTTTGGTTATGATGACACTCTCGATATCTTCGCCTCTCATGGTATTGGCGGCATCGTCGGAAATATCTTGACGGCGTTGTTTGCTCAGGCCTCAGTTGCTGGATTTGATGGCTTCACCGTCATCCCCGGAGGCTGGATTGACCACCACTACATTCAGCTTGGGTACCAGCTCGCCGACAGTGTCTCTGGCGTTGCGTACTCATTCACAATGACAACAATCATCCTTTGGATCATGCACTTCATCCCTGGGTGCCGCCTGCGTCTCAACGAGGATGTGTCAGAGGAAGCCCAGGCAGTTGGTATGGACGACTACGACATGGGCGAGTTCGCGTATGACTACGTTGGACTGGAGCAGGAGCTTGCTGGCGAGGATAAGGATGCACTTGGCGTGACGACAGGTGGAAGGGAACCTCATCATGTGCATCAACATCATCACGACAGCGGATCGAGCAGTGTAGAGGAGAAGAAGGAGGTCTCAACCGTTACTCCTGCATAATCGGACTGAAAACACGTCTTGGTCCATGCTTATTCTTTATTCAGCTCTTTTTTCATACAGCTCTACTATCACACTGACGCATCCCCACGCTGTACCTATATTCTAGTCTTCATATAAGTTAGTAGTATTTCACCCCGAATTAGTGGGTTTAGCGCGGTAGTTTCAACGGAATTCTATTTGGATGACTTGGTACACTTAAATCTTGCAATGGAAGTTCAACGGAACGCGTCGGTGGCGATACCAGCTGAGGACAAATCAGTATTATGCGACTCCGATGACGTAAAATGGTGATGTCATTCCCGCCGCTGTCTAAGTCTCCACTCACACCGTGATATATACCCTGCGCCGTCAACGTTTGCTCAGTACCACCACCACAAATTCGACATGAACGAATCGGCCTCGATATCGCGCGCCACTTCCGTCTCTCGTGCCAGTAGAAACGGCTCGACTATATCTCGCAACCAGTCACTCATCAAGAAAAACGTTGCACCTCATGATTTGAAGCCGTCCGACGTACTCATCGAGCGGTTCATAGCATGGAAGGCTATCGTCAAGCAGCTGATTGCTTACTTCGAGGTTTGGTGTCTCTATCATGGCTGTGTTTCATGATTGATGACGCGTGGCAGGGCGTTGCAGATATCGAGAACAACACTGCGAAGGAGTTGACTAAATTGGGAGGCGTCATCCAGGTACCATTCCGTGCTGGAAACCAGTTCTTGGGTGAGGGTGGACTTCAGGTATGCTCGCTGTGCTGTCGGGCTGTGCTTAGCGGCTAATTCTTGTCAGGATATCTACTATGGCATTCGTGACAAGACGCGTGTCATTGCAGACCAGCATGCGAACCTCGGAAGAACCATTGATAGTTCCATTGTTCAGCACCTGCAGAAACTCAGGACAGAGATTAAAGCTCATATAAAGGTATGCCGTACATACCCCCACTGTCGAATTGTCAACTTACTTTGTACAGAATGTACAAAACGATACAGGAAGATTGGCAACTAGTGTTGCGAAGGAGAGAGAGCTTTCGACGCGCTATATTGCCGAACTCGCTACCAACATATCTGCATACAAGAACACGCCTATGAACGTTACGGCGAAAACTGATCCGTGCGTCGGCTGCATGCTTAATACATGTCGATGCTCAACACAACTTTCAGGTTTGTATCCAACACCGCCGTCATCCGTCAACTCCAGAAGCAAGTAAATGAAGAGAACCTCCTTCAGAAATCCATCATCATCATGCAACAGAATTCAGCAACTTTCGAGGAAGGCATAGTACGTGCCATTCAGAGCGCTTGGCAGACCTTCGACGAATGGCAGTCTCGCATGTCATCATCTGTGCAAGATACATGGCGAATTTTAGGAACGCAAATGGCATCCCTTGCTCCTGACAGAGAATGGATTACGTTTAGTGCTCGTTCTGACCATCTCCTCGACCCCGACACGCCTTTGCGCAACCAAGAGACTATCGTGTATCCCAGCAAAGATGACCCCAGCGTCATCTCAGTGCACACGGGACTGTTAGAACGGAAGAAGCGGTATACGCGGACGTATCGCGAAAGCTACTTTGTCCTTACCCCGGCGGGATTCCTGCATGAATACGCCTCAAGTGACCCTCACGAGGCTCAGACACCAATGTTTTCGCTGTTTCTTCCTGCATGCACGCTGGGTCCCCAAAGTTCTGGTAAGAGCAAGAGCCACAAGTTCCACATCGAAGGAAGCAAAGACGGTTTGGGGACGACAAAGACCGGAAGCTTCAAGGTTCCGTTGAGAAGTGGCCAACATGCGTGGAGCTTCCGTTCTCGCAGCAGAGAGGATATGATGGAGTGGTGGAATGATATCAGGATGTTGTGTGCAAGGTATTTAGTGGCGAGTGAGCAGATGGAGAGGAGTGGGCCAGTCGCTGCTGCTGTCCGGGCCGCAGGGTACGTCAGCGAAGATGAAGAGGAGGAGGAAGAGGGGAGCAGCGTCGAAGAAGAGGAGGAGGACGAAGAAGAAGAATATGAGGACGTCGGGGAAGATATCAACCCACCGAGCTATTCACATCCGGAGAAAGAGGGATATCCCGTGGGTTTCCTCTCTTCTCGAGTCCGAACTTATTAACATCTTCATCAGATTGATAAAAAGGATCATGATGGATATCCGGTCGAAAAGGATGAGGGTGCTGATGTTTCAAGAAGACCCAGTAAGCGGCAGATGGAGAAGGCACCCGAGGGACATCCTCCGCATGGTCAGGACGTGGACGGCAAGGTCGAGAGCAAGTTTACGGAGGAGCTGTCTTGAGAGTTGGGGTCTGGATTCTGGTTTACGTGTAGTCTACGTTCTTATGGTATAATGGATGATCATCTTTTCTATGTCCCACAGAGAAGGGATACTGTGTGTTGGACAGTCTCATCGCAACCGGAATGTCCACCATCTATTCACATAGCGGTGTTTCGTCCCAAGATGGGACTAACCACCTCTTGCAGGGACATTTGTTGAATGGAAGCTGACTTATAAGGCCTTAATAATGGGGACTTCTCGCTCAGTACGAGTTCCTCGGGATTTCGTACGAATCCATGTCGGGGTTGTCATTCGTTAGCCTTCCAAGTTCCCAGCAGCTCTACATCCAAACTATACGCCTGGCATCGTACATGTTCTCGTACACTTGTACACATTGAAATCCAGCGGTCAAGCCGTACAAGTCCGTATTTATGGTAATCTTTTCCCCTCCCCTTGAACTTCCTCTGCTCTCGTGCCGTAAATATCTGGGACTGAATTAAGGTGTCAAAAACAACAACGATATAGAAGGTCGTCTAAAGATACTCCAGGCCACGGTCTATCCATCTTTGGTTCCCCGGTGGGTGGGTGGGGGTATCGATGGAAACACTGGGTGGGGTGTGTGCGGGTGTACCTCCCCTCTACTATTCTTTTGCGGATCGTAGATACCAGGATCTCGATGCCCTGAGTACACCCCATTGATCGACGAGAACATCCGACTCCACGCCCGTGCAGATTGTCCGTTGAGGTCATGAACCTGGAGACGGATATGGACAAGAACGAGAAGGGAAATGGTTGGTGTGAGGAGTGACCTCGCTTCGTAGGCTCAACCGATTTGGATCTTCTACCCACGAGTGTTCTTCCAGGTAGTGTTTCATGCTCTCGGCGTCATTGTTGAGACCGAGAAGGGAGATCCAGCCGGGACGGGGACGTGTCTTCGAAGGATTCAACTAGCAGATGAAGATTTTCTGGTGTAGGCAGAGATATCTAGAACGAATCAAGTACACAATGACCAGTCCAGCTTTCAATAATATCAGGCAACCTGTTGACCGAGCAGCAGAGCCTCCTGATATAGCATACAAGGTAGACCGCTAGGTTTGAGGAAACCATTAGCTAGAGTCCCAAGGCGTCTGACTGACGGTCTTCCGAAGGCTCTTGGGAATGCAATGTTCGGATAGAACTCGAACTGAACTCGAACTGCGATATCGAATAGATTATGGTGAAGCAGGAGTCGGTGCATAAGACGGTTGCTGATCGCATACCAGCTACGGTAGTATACCTGCAAGACAGGATTTTACAATCCTGAAGCGGGGTCTTGGCGAGTTGGATTCGGACCAACAGGGCGTAGTGGATACTGAAAGAATTCGCGCGTTGGAAATTATTTCAAGTGGTTAATTGAGTCGAGCGTCCGTCCTTGGCGGCATCAGGCGGTTGGGGTTTTCGGTACGATGTTCATTGTCGAGGCCTTGAGATCAAGAGAAATTGGCACAATCTCTAGTGCGGGCAGTGCGGAGAAAGAACAGTAATAGCTTTGACGCAATGATGAATGGGTGAGGAGTTCTAGAGGTTCTCTTCGATCCAGTGGAAGATAATCTTCAAAGTAGGTACAAGTATATCTCTTAAGCTGTAGCAGAAAGTGCTTGGCGTGCATCGGACGTTGAGTTTGCCCATGATTCCACTGTTCACAAGTACGAAGCTAGGCCGATACATGGACATGACCATGGTAACCAGATATGAAGATGGACCTTAGTTCGGCTAGCAATGAGGATACGTTGGCGGAGAGGTCTTAGCGCCGATGCCCCAAGTAGACATTTCGCCTTTGGGTAGCATTTAAGCTTACCGACGGTCGAATGTAACTTGGTAACCAATTGAGTGTGCTTCGTCCGTCGTAAGGATGGAGTTCCCGTGAACCGCGACACATGGTCGGAGAGCTGCGGAATTAATTGAATAGATAGATGGGCCGGTTAATCGGTCTACTTACGGTGTTTGGGAGGCGTCGAGTTCGTGCTGGACGCGTGGTTGTCGCGTGTGCGTGCGGCTGCCGTATCCACGAATCGATCTGCAGAAGACATCGGAAACTATACCATTAGCCGAGGTGTGCCTTCACAAGAGAGCTCAATCCAGAGCCGCAGTCTCCTGGTCAGTGCGTCTGCGCGTGTTGCTGAACTCAAAGTAGAGACCCGTGCTGTGGAACGCTGCGGGACAGTGAGAGTGGCCAGCCATCGCGTCGTCACTGCGGACTTTTGGCCCTGAGGCAGATTGGCGTAGCGGAACCGTAGGGCTGAGATTTTGTTAATGGAATCGGGGTCAGAAGCACAAGACGTATCGGATGAGAAAGCAAGGAGTCCGTTAGATAACAAATTGCAGTACGAGAGGTGCATTGACAACTGTAGCAACGGAACGGAAGGCAGGTGAAATTAAAGCGAGACGGACAATAAAAGATCTTGTGGATAATTCAAGGGCGGCGCAAGAGACTTTTTGATGGCTGTCAGTCTGACAATAAGAGACAAAGCAAGGAGATATTCCGGATTTCACGGCTGGAGGAAATCAAGGCGGATAAAGGCAAATATAGATGAAATAAGAGGAGTCTCGGCTGCAGAGCACGCCGGTTTCGGGGTGACGCTGGCCTGTGGTTCCTTTGCCATGGAGATGCAAGAGGGAGAGAGGCCGGTATTGCCATAAATGGCAGGAGATGCCGAATGGGCGACGCTGGGCAGGGACGCGCTGTTGTGGTGTGTTAGAAGGAGAAGGGGCCGGCGGGGATAGCCGAGGATGGGCAGTTTATATGTTCCCGCAGCGATGAATGGGCTGGAAGAGAAAATGACCCACTTCATGGTGGGCTCGTCGTACCAGCCACTCGACGTCATCGGCGAAGGCGCATACGGCGTCGTCTGCTCCGCCATCCACCTCCCGACACAGCGCAAGGTCGCTATCAAGCGCATCACGCCCTTCGACCACTCTATGTTCTGCCTCCGTACCCTCCGTGAAATCAAGTTGCTGCGCCACTTCCACCACGAGAACATTATCAGCATCCTCGACATCCTCCGCCCACCGTCCCTCCACGACTTTACCGAGGTCTATCTCGTCCAGGAGCTGATGGAGACTGATCTCCACCGTGTCATCCGGACCCAAGAGCTCAGCGACGACCACTGCCAGTATTTTATATACCAGGTGCGTGCCCAGTGTCCCGTCATGACCCATGCTCACCGCCTGCAGACGCTCCGGGCGCTCAAGGCGCTTCACTCGGCAGACGTGCTCCATCGCGATCTCAAGCCGTCCAATCTTCTGCTCAACGCCAACTGCGATCTCAAGGTACGTCATCTCCAGATCGTCTTCTTCTTGTCTTACCATCCCACAGCTCTGTGACTTTGGTCTCGCTCGCTCGGCCCGGCCTCCGCCCAACGTCGACGATAGCAGCACCTTCATGACCGAATATGTCGCCACTCGATGGTACCGTGCCCCAGAGGTCATGCTCACCTTCAAGGAATACACCCGCGCCATCGATATGTGGTCCGTCGGCTGTGTGCTCGCAGAGATGCTCAGTGGCAAACCCCTCTTCCCTGGCCGCGACTACCACCACCAGCTCTCTATCATTCTCGACATCCTCGGCACCCCGTCAATAGACGACTTTTATGCCATCTCGTCCAGCAGATCGAGAGAGTACATCCGTGCTCTGCCCTTTAGGAAGAAGAAGAGCTTTTCTTCATTGTTCCCAAAGGCCAATCCGCTCGTCAGTCTTTGTTTTCGTCCCCCTTCATTCACTTATACCCTTCCAGGCCATTGATCTCATGGAGAAATGTTTAACATTCAGCCCCAAACGTCGAATCGAAGTCGGCGAGGCCCTCAGGCATCCATATCTTCAGGTAAACCCTCTCGACCTCATTCCTCCCTTCCCATCTCACATCCCATCTAGCCCTACCACGATCCACAAGACGAGCCCACCGCCGAACCTCTCGACCCATCCTTCTTCCACTTTGATAATGGCGCGCCCATGCGAAAAGAAGAGCTCAAAGGTCGGTGCCTTGTCCAGCTTCTCTGTGATTGCCCATCTGACGCCGTTGAAACAGTACTCATATATGAGGAAATAACACGTCCCTCAGGCCCTGACGCTCCTTTCCCTCTCGGAACTTCGTATTCATAATTGATACCATAATTTGCAGGACTTTTTTTATCTGTCCGCGCTCCTATATATTGAGGTTTGTACTGATGTATTGACATATGATACCAATTATTACCCTTATTCTATCGGCGCCCAGGGGCGTACATAAAGCACTGCTATGTGATCACATCGTGGTCATCACTCCTTCACTTGCTGTTTGAACGCTCTTCCTATCCCATGCAGCCTTCCAAGCAGTGCACATATCTGTTCGTAACACGGACATGTCTTAACAGCGTCTCTGTAATCAACCGATCTTTGGCTTCATCGAGGACCATCAGTAAATGTATTTTTAATATCACAAGAGCTGTCCGCCAACATGTATCCACATTGCTTGCTGAAGTAAGGTTTCATTTATGCCCATCACATCATGGTCATCACTCCCCTTTGCAAGCTATTCCTTACCCATGCAGCCCTCCAAGCAGTGAACATATCTGTTTGTAACTATGTCTTACTCTATCACAGCAACATCTGTGCAGAAGGTATGAACTGATCCTTAGTGTCTTCAAGGACCACCAGTAAATGTATTTTGAATATCACAAGAGCTCTCCACCAACATGTATCCTCATTGTGTGTTGAACTGAGGTCTATCTTCACTTGTGCTTTCCATGGCAATGTCCTCATATGAGCATTGGACATCACATTAGCTTCCATCAGTTGCTGTTTATAGAGTCTTACAGTGGGATTGGCCAGTCAACTGCAACCAACATGCATCTGCATCCTCAAGCTTGCCCAATCCATCATCAACAGAAGCAGGATGATGCTCAAGGAGGGTGAAACATGAAAGTCTTCTAAGGTTGTATGTGTGATTCTCACTATAACTCTATATTAAGGTGGAAGATGTTAGGACTAGCCTCAGGTAAACCAAACTAGAGTAAGCTATCCGACTATACCAGGTTACACCCGAGTCAGACAGGGTCTCAATGATGTCTGGTGCGGACTGAGGACTAGCTCAATGACTAGTATGTTGCGAGTGATTCGAGAGAAGAAGTAGGATTGTAAACTTTAGCTCGAAGCTGAGTATTACAGCTGAAAGCGTACTACTTATATACTAGAAAGATGGTTCTAAAAATAGTCCTTAGTGACAGTGATGGTGAAGATTTATGGAAGTTGATGCGACTGTCACTGTCGTGATGCACATAGTGCCAATGTGAAGGGTTGAAGGGTAAAAAGTAAATAAATCATAACATTACCCTTTCGTTAAGGCAGTCATCCCGACAGCCATTAGGGCTCTCCTTTCGTTGCTTCTTGTGTGTCTGCACTGTGTACATTTTCCCAGTATGTTTCGATGAGTTTGTCCCATCTGCGTTGCTCAGAAGTGGATTCTGAGTCGAATGGGGAGGCAGGGTCCACGATCCATTGTTGGCTTCCATCACCCGCTTGGGCTTTGTAACTGACAACTCCATTGTCATCGTATTTATGGTCTAGGATCATTCTTGGGAATTTGATGACTTCGATCTGAAGCGTTGCGGTTTGGATGGAGGATGCGTAGGCTACCGTAAGTCGGCCTGCGCGTTTGGCCTTCTTTTCGTAGTCCTTTATTGCCCTTCTTGCGTTCTCCATGTCCTTTTCGTGCACCCAGCTATTGTGTTCATGGGTCCAGCCCTTCCATTTGACGTAGTAGTCGGTGACGACTACTGGTGGTTCTCCTCTTTTTCCTCTAACTTTTCTGGTCCTGTGGTCTAGGACTTCCTCAACTTCATATTCTTCTTCGTCTTCAATTAGGTCAGGTGGAGGTGGTGGGGGTTGTTCCTGGTTGGGGAACACAGGTGGAGTGTATGGGGAAAGGAGTTTTTCATTGAAGGTGGGATGAATTTTCCAGTGGGGTGGGAGTTTCAGTTTGTAGGCGGAGGCACCGTATTTGTTAAGGACGAGGAAGGGGCCTACTCGTTTGTCGTCGAGTTTTTTCTTCGGGTGGGGGAGGCTGAGATGGGAACTGTCAAGCCAGACTCGGTCTCTGACCTTGTGATTGATGGCAGGTCGTTTCTTTTTGTCGTACTGCGTCTTCATCTTGTCTGCGGCTTCTTCGAGGGAGGCCTTTGCCTCACTGTGGATATTCTTCATCTTGTCGGAGAAGGATTGGGCCGTGGGGTTAGTGAAGGGATTGGCTCGATGAGAGTCAGGGACAATCCAGGGGTTCCGACCGTAGTTGACCATGAAAGGGCTTTTACCGGTTGTGGAATGGATGCGGTTATTGTGGACGAAGGCGCCGATTGCTAGCCATTCGCTCCAGTCGTTCTGTAGGTGGTTGACGAATATCCGGAGGTATTTTTCGATTTCTTGATTTGCCCTCTCCGTCTGTCCGTCGGTTTGTGGATGGAACACTGTGGACGCGTTCGGGGTTATGTCGAGTAGTTTATAGAGGTCCTTCATGAAGTTGGAAACAAATTGGGGGCCTCAGTCTGAGATTACCACTTGGGGCATGCCGTATCGGGCATATATGTGGTCCCGTAGTATCTTTGCATATCCTTCTGAGGTTAGCTCCACATTGCAGGCCACTGGGACCATCTCTTTCGAGAAGTGGTTGATGATCATCAGGATGGCGTCAAATCCATTCGATTCGGGGAGCCCGGTTATCATGTCTACTGAGATGTGAGTCCAGGGTTCGGAAGGGATTTCGTTGGGGTGGAGGGGGGCTGCCTTTGGCTGTGTGCTCGCTTTGGTTCGTTGGCAGGTTTTGCATGCCTTGATGTAGGCCTCAATGTCTTTATGAAGCTTTGGCCACCAGAACTCTCATTGGACGAGTTCCTTCGTCTTGGCAATACCTGGGTGGCCGGCGGTGATGTGGTCGTGGGAGCGGGATATAATTTCCCCCAGAGGTGTGTGGTCCTTTGGAACATAGATGCGACCATCATAGAAGAGGAGTCCGTCTATCTCAATTATTCCCCTTTCATGATTGAGGGACCCTGCGATGCCTTGGTCCCATTTCCCGTGGTCCCTTGTAGCGTCCTTGATCTTGGTATGGACTTCCTTGTCGGTGGGCATGATCATTGCCTGGAAATGCTCAGGCTTTAGGACAATTATGTCTTCGTTGTCCTGTTTGCCCTGGCTATGGTCATCCCGCCGACTCAGCAAGTCGGCCTTCCTATTGGCAGTGCTGGCTTTGTGGAAGAGGGTGAAATGGTACTCTGCGAGCTCAGTTACCCATCGTGCTTGTCAGCGATTGAGTTTCTGGGGCTTCCGGAAGTACTGCAGGTTCTGGTGGTCTGTCCAGATCTCGAAGGTATCAGCAGCTCCCATGAGGTAGTGACGCCATTCCGCAAGGGCCAGCATGATGGCCAATAGTTCCTTATCGTAGATTTCATAGTTCCTTTCTGTGACCGTGAGGGCTTTCGATAGGAATGCGACTGGTCTCCATTTCCCGTCTTGCTGCTGGCTGAGAACGGCGCCTATTGCTCCCTCACTGGAGTCTGCTTCCACTCTGAACTTCCCTGTCTCTGTCGGCATGGCTAGGATTACGTCTTCGGCCATCTGTTTCTTCAACTGTTGGAATGCCTGGTTTTGGGCAGCGCCCCATGTCCAAGGTGTGTTTCCGGTAAGTTGGGTCATAGGGCAGACAACCTTTGAGTAATTTTTGATGAAGTGTCGGTAGAAGTTGGTGAAGCCTAGAAAGGACTGTAGCTCCTTCTTTTTTGTCGGTGTTGGCCATTTGGTGATCCCCTTGACCTTCACCGGGTCCATCTTGATTGCTCCTTCGCTGATGATTACACCTAGGTATTCAGTCTCCAGGGTCTCAAACTCGCACTTCTCGGCTTTCAGGAATATTTTGTGTTCCCTCAGCCTTCAGAGCACTCGCCTTATGATTGCTCGATGTTCCTGGAGATCCTTGGTGAAGATAAGGATGTCATCGAGGTAGATGGTGACCTTTCCTTCGGTGATCAAGTCCTTGAAGATGTCGTTCATCATCCATTGGAAGGTGGCTGGCGAGTTTGTAAGGCCGAAGAACATCACCGTTGGTTCGGAAGGCTGCCTTCTGCTCGTCTCCCTGTTTTATTTGCATGTTATTGTATCCCCACCTAATGTCCAATTTGGTGAAGTACTTCGTGCCCTTGAGCTTGTCCATTAACTCGGAGATGAGCGGGAGTGGGTACCTATTTTTGATGGTCATCTCATTGAGTTTCCTGTAGTCCTGGACCGGGCGTAATGAGCCATCCTTCTTCTTGACGAAAAAGAACGGGGAGGCAAAGGGTGATTTGGACAGGTGGATTCGTCCTGTGGCTAAATTCTCGTCCAGGAATTTATCAAGCTCTTCTTGTTCGCTGCGGTTGAGGGGATAGACCTTACAGTCTAGGGTGGACTGCGCATTGGGAGTCAGCTCGATTGCGTGGTCCCATGGTTTTTGTTCTGGGAGTTTGTCAAAGTTCTCTTTCAAGAAGAGGTCCTGGAACTCGCGGTAGGCTGGCAGTACCATTTCTTCGAACAATTTCTTATCCTTTTTGGCATTTGCCTGGGCAGCTAAGTCGTTAGCGTGGTGGACTGCCTGGATCTCTAGGGCTTGTTGAATGTCGACCACTAATATGGTTTCTCCCTCTTCCAATTCCTCATCCCATCGGTCCTCGGGGTCGGCGTCAGGCAGGGGAAAGGGGTTTTTGCGGCATTGACACCAAGCGAACGTGATTTTTCCAGTTTTCCAGTTAATAACTGGATTATGCCGTTTCAGCCAGTCATGACCCAGGAATAGGTCATGCTTTCCTAAGTCCGTGACTGCGAGGTCAATCCGTTCACTGTGACCGCCGATTGTCATCCTTAGCTTCATGAACTCTGTGATGTCTCCAGCTTTATTTCGGGATCCGTCCACGTTATAGATGGGAATGGGCGAGGCTGCCTTGGTGGTTGGTAGTTGGTGTTTTTCTACATAGGCTTGGTTGACGGAGCTTCTGGTACAGCCACTGTCGATGAGCCCCTTGACCTCAAACATTCTTCGGTCAGGGAGGGTTTCAATGATTATTGGAAGGACTAGGTCACATGGTGAGGCTCCCTCTGTTCGATGGATATATCAAATCGGCTCTCTGAGTTCATAGAGTCTTTCCCTAGCGACCTCCCCTCCCACCTTGAGTTCGTCGATTAGGTCGGCTATGATCTTGCTAACCCTATCTCGATGGACCCAGAGTGAAAGGGTGGCTCGCGCCTCGGACTCGGTACGCGCTTCCCTAATGGCCCAGAGGGTCCAGTCGACCTCAAAGGGTCTGAACCAGGTGTGCCCTGGGGGAGGGATGCGTACCTGGTCTTTAGCTGGGGTAATGGGGGGGTTCTGCCTCTCTCTCTCTTCCTCTTTTTGCTGCTTTTCCTTCCAGATTCAATAGGCTGTGTCGTCATCCTCGTCGGGTACTTCGACTAAGGTAGTGCGCGGCTGTTGGGGTGTGCAGGCCCCCGTTCGGCCCTTCTCGTGGACGCTTGGGATTTCCGGTGCTGGGTGGCAATCATTGGGGGGCCCTTCCCTATGGTCCCGGTCATCGGGTCTTGCTGTCTTGAGCCTTCGCTGCTCTTCTTCCTGGTCTTCATTGTTGTCCTTCCTTTTGTTGGGTCCTCCTTCTGACAAGACGGCTTCCCTTACGGTTGTTCCCTCTGCATCTGGCGATTGAAGGTCATTCAGTCTCAACGCAGTTGGATGCGTTCCTGTGCTCTGAAGGGACACGCGGGGAATTGTAGGTGCTCTCGAATGGTCAGAAGGATCTGGGGGAGGAGGCCTGGTCCAGGGGGGTAAGGGAGAGGAAGGTTTGGACAGGGTTTTTATGTCTGGTTTTTCATTTTCTAGCTCCGCTAGCGGAGCATATCGGTTGTGCGATTCTTTTGGTGCGGTCGTTCTGGAAGGTGTGGAAGCGGGTATATTCGAATGCGTACGTAAACATGAAGTAACTACAGAGGTATAATAAGTCCAACCAGTCGGAAGCGAGCGTGTGCCATGGTTCTTATAAAGTCTGGCCGAGCAAGTGGAATCACTCACTTGTCGGCCTCATCTTTTACTTCCTCGACTTTCGAGGTCGAGGGTGTCTTCTCCTGGTTCTCCTCCTTCTCGGCAGTGGCGAGCATTGCTCGCAGCTCCTGCGAGTTCCATTTCTTTCTTTCCTTCCTCGGCTCTTTGCAGTCCCTTGACAGGTGTCCCTTCTGATTGCAGTTGAAGCACCTTCCTTCCGCTCACATCCGATCTATGTCCATGGGTTTCCCTGCCCCTCCGTAGGTCATTCCGGTGGCGGTCTTCTTATCCCCTGAGCCACTTGTCGTGCCAGCAGCCTTTTGCCCACTGCTGGCATTGTTGTTTGGGTGATTATCGGGGCATCGAGTTCCGTAGTTGGTCCAGTTGTAGGCCTGGGACTTTGACCGTTGCTCATGCATCGTGATGATGTGGGCCTTCCATTCTTCATATTCGATTGGGATGTTCATCCCTATATCGGTTATGAATCTGACGTAGTCTTCTGGCACTCCTTGTCGGAGTGCTCTGACCATTGCTCCCCTGTCTCCGCTGTCATGGATCTGGTCAGCTAGTTGGGCTTCTTCTTCCAACTTCTGGAAGTACTTTACGGTGGACCCATTTCCCATTCTGAGGTCCATCATTTTCTTTTCATGCTGCTCCTTTACTGTGGTGTCCATGAATTGATCTTGGACGATGTGCATGAAGTTGGGCCAGTTTGGGTATCGGAACCTTTCCAGTCACATGCTGTAGTACTCCATTCGCTTATTGGTCCACCATTTGGCCGCGGCTCCTTCGAAATAGGATGCTGCAAAGGGGACCTTTAGGGTGGTGTTGAAGTAGGAGTCGTGGACTTCGAAATATGCGACACAGTCCCCGAAGAATTAGGTTATGTCATCATGCTTTCCTTCGAAGGGGGCAGGGGTGCGTAAGAGGGTGGGTTTGATGGAGGGGAAGAGGTCGTCATTGTGGGCAGGGCCAGTTGGCCAGTCATCATCGGGAGGTCACGGATATTTTGGGGGTCGTCGTGGGACCGAGAATCGATCGTGATCTCGTCCGACGGAGGGCGGTCCGGGAGGAGGAGGGTCAGGGGGTCACCTTCCTCTATGGGGTCTAGGGGGAACTGGCAGGGCCAGTTCGTCTGGTCCCTTTCCCTTCGCTGGGGGGTCGAGATCCCAGAACTTGTTGTGGGTTTTGAGCTTGGCGGTGAGGTCTGCTATTTCCGCCTCCCTCTGCCTCCTTTTGGTGGCTGCATCTTCCCTCTTGATCTTTGCTTCTTCCTCTTGCATGGGGTCGAGGCCCTCGTTCCATTTCCCTTTCTTGCTTGATTCTCCTCCTGGGTCTGCTCCAGCGAAGAGGCATCCTTGGGTGGGCCAAGGGTAGTATCCTTGGGTCCTTGTTCGAGGCAGGGGGGAATCAGGTAGAGGCCTCGGAGGCCAGAACGGATTCCTGGTGGTAGAACCTCTGAAGAGGCTCGGTTCACTGTATGTCTTCTTCTCCCACCCACTCATCATAGGTGAGGTCGCGGTTAAGCCTCTCCCAGTTCTCCCGGATGAAGCCCAGTTCTTCGAAGAGGTGTTCTCGTTCCCCTTCTGATCGCTCTCGTAAGGTTCCGTTTTGTACCCTTCTTCCGGGTCGAGGTCCATATACTCGCTCCCATCGTTGCTGAGATACAGTGATTTCATAGCCTTGCGTTCCTCTGTAGAGTTCCACCGTTCCTGGGTCCTCTCCTCGTCTGAGGTAATCTGCTCTTCTGAGGTCCCATGCCTCGGCTTGATATTCTCTGAGGAGGCGTCGCTGTTGGTTGGTGAGGTCCGGCCAGACCCTGTCCGGTCCGTTTGGACAGAAGGGGTCTTCGCTGAGCTCGTGGGTGGCCAGGGCCTCCTCCACTCTGCGGGGTAGCAGGGGTTCGGTTCGACTGAGGGCTCTCTGTCTGAGGTTGTACTGTCTTCTGGTCTCCCAGGTCTGTCTGGCAGGCTTGGGTCTCCCAAGTCGGGCAATAAGTAGACGCTCGCTCCTGAGATCTCGTGCTTGCTGTTGGTCGTCCTCGGTGTCGTTGCCCCTTGGCCAAATGAGGAACCTTCCCTCGACCTCCACGTACTCTCCTGGAGTCTGACCGTGAAGGGGTTGGTTGGAGGGGCCCGCTCCCGGGGTCTGGTGAACAGGGATGGCCTCCAGGTCTGGGGAGGAAGATTCAGAAGAGGAATCGGGGGGGAATCTTCCTCGAGGATCGGGGTTTGTAGCCCGTAGCCCCCGGAGCGGGTTCTCGCTGATAGGGGGTGGGCTCTGTCTGAGGAGGGTCTCTGGACTCGAACTGGAGAAGCCCTGTCTGGTGATGTCCTCCTCGATTCTGGGAGTTCTAGGTCATGGGCGAACGGGGTCCCAAGGCCTGGAAGGTCCAGCAATGGGGCCCTCGGACTCAGACTCATTGGTTCTTCTATTAGGGCTCCTGGGATTGTCCTCCATCGGGAGGTTGGCAATCTCAGGATATCCTGCAATCTGTGACGTCGGCCGGACCCACAGGGGGGGGGAGGGGGTCTGAAGGGAACATTATGGGGCGGGTTGCGGGAGAAGGGGATCGGTTGTAGGGGAATGGGTTGTTGAGCTGGTTGGGGTGCTGGCCAGGTGCGAATGCACCAAGCCCGCAGCTGGGTTCCGAGGTAGACTAGGACAACGATGGTCATTCCAAAAACGACGGTGGATGATACTATTGTTACGATTAGGATGTTTTGATCAAGCGTTGTGAGGTCTGGGGTAAGGCTCATTGATTCCGACAGTGGCTAGCACTTGAAGGAACTATAGGGAAGCTTCAAGCTAATTGTTAGAACTAGCCTCAGGTAAATCAAACTAGAGTAAGCTATCCGACTATACCGGGTTACACCCGAGTTGGACAGGGTCTCGATGATGTCTGGTGCGGACTGAGGACTAGCTCAATGACTAGTACGTTGCGAGTGATTCGAGAGAAGAAGTAGGATTGTAAACTTTAGCTCGAAGCTGAGTATTACAGCTGAAAGTGTACTACTTATATACTAGAAAGATGGTTCTAAAAATAGTCCTTAGTGACAGTGATGGTGAAGATTTATGGAAGTTGATGCGACTGTCACTGTCGTGATGCACATAGTGCCAATGTGAAGGGTTGAAGGGTAAAAAGTAAATAAATCGTAACAGAAGATGTGAGATGTCAATGTGACCTCAGGTGTTATGAGTTGCACTGTCACCTCTATGATGCTATATGATGACTATAGTAGTCATGGCATATGTATAACCTACTAGGGCATATGGTGGTTGAGACAATGAAATCATCTAAGAGCCTTATCCTTATCTCCCCTCTCAAGATTTCTCAGTGACCATCTTTCTCCATCTAGATGGACTTCGGGTGCTCTTTATATAATGGGAGGGTTGGTATGTTATTCCTACAAACCATTTTTCCATTGCCCTCACTTTCTCCTATGTCAACTCAGGCAGATATTCCATCAGATCTTACTGATGATTACAAAGCCTCTGTATTCCAATATCTTGATGCTTATTTGAACTCAATAATCCTATATGCACTATTGCATGGTGAGCAGCAGTGGTTTGTGTCTTCATACATAGATGCTGATCAATGATGGACATAGGCATTTACACAGGCATTACTGCTGTCACATTGTGGAACATCTGTAAGCCATGAATATATTCACTATGGCATCTAAGCTGAAGTTGAATGGCACAGTTATCAATCAATGTTGGCAGATCCGACGAGCCCTGGTTGTGGTTATCATTCTCCTCTATAGTCTGACTACTATTGATTTTGCTGTCAATTGGTCATTGGTGCATTTTGCATTCATTCAAAATGGAAAAAGCTTTTGGACTGCATTTTGGGAATTTAACTGTGGAGGCCAAGCAATTATGGTAATAGAGGGCATTGTATCCTCCATAAGTACCATCATCACAGATTTATATATGGTATGTGTAACTTTGACTATTGGGAACTATGCACACCAGCTCATCATCATTCTGGCTCTAGATTTGGTGCTGCTGGATGGTTTGGGGACAGTGCCAGGTCACTGTTCTGCTTCCAATACTTTTCTTAATTGCTGCAACTGGTAAAGTGGCCAATCTCATCTACTCTCTGTGTGTTTAACATTGTGTGTAGTGCTGAAAACCATTGAAACATATTACATCTATAGAAGTACAGTTCAAGAAATATTCACAACACTCTACATTGCCTTTGTTCTGGCCACAACATTATGGTGCACTCTCCTTATTATTTACCGTATTTTGACTGTCACTGGGTTTAAGCATGGAGCAGGTAGTCAATTGAGAGTTTATTACAATTGCATTGAAGTGCTGGTTGAATCCTCAGCTCTCTACTCAATATCTCTGATTGTATATTTGGTTTTGAATAGTTGTAATAGTTGTGGATTACTGTATTTTGAAGCCATAGCTACTATTGCAAGAGTGCATTCATGACCTCAGACTCCCTTGTCATTGTTCAAATACTTTATACAGGGAGTAGCACCTACCCTCCTTATTGGTCGGGCAGCAGTGGGACATACATGCCCCAATGATGATGATGACTCTGTAAATACAGTGTCATCACTTCATTTCCAGACAGCCAGTTCAGAAGCTAGCACAACCAGCTATCGAGAACCCACCATAGAGAGTTCAGTCTATGAAGTTGACATTGAAGCCCAACAGGAGCAGGGAGAGGAGCTTATTGAAGTTGTTGAAAGGACAGAATAGTCTTGAGAGGAGGGATGAGCACCCATAGAGGCTGGCTGTAATGAGCATGCCATGGAACCTGATCCTGACATCAACTTGCTCCTAACAAACCACACATTAGAATCTGTCAGATTTGATTTTCTTTCTATTTCATATTCTATACACTATTTTATTTCCTAATCTCACTTCTTTTATTTATGACATCTGAATTCTAACACAGTAGTAGATAGATATTTAATTGGAGTTTCTGAAATCTTTTTGACTCCCTTAGATATACAATATTCCAGACATAGACTTACTCTGGAATCTGATACTTTAGACTTTCTGTCTTGAGCCTTCAAGCCAACTCTTGTCTTTCAGTCCATAAATCTGCAAGTATATCTGTTTGTCACATGGAAAGATTTTATTCTATTATGATAACATCTTTATAGGACCTATGAACTGATCCTTAGCTTCTTCAAGGACCACCGGTAGATGTATTTTGAATATCACAAGAGCTCTCCACCAACATGGATCCTCATTGTGTGTTGAACTGAGGTCTATCTTCACTTGTGCTTTCCATGGCAACATTCTTGTATGAGCATTGGACATCACATGAGCTTCCATCAGCTGCTGTTTATACAGTCTTACATTGGGATTGGCCAGTCAACTGCAACTGACATGGATCTGCATCCTCAAGCTTGCCCAATCCATCATGAACATGATGCTCAAGGAGGGTGAAACATGGAAGTCTTCTAAGGTTGTATGTGTGATTCTCACTATAACTCTATATTAAGGTGGAAGATGTGAGATGTCAATGTGACCTCAGGTGCTATGAGTTGCACTGTCACCTCTATGATGCTATATGATGACTATAGTAGTCATAGCATATGTATAACCTACTAGGGCATATGGCAGCTGAGACAATGAAATCATCTAAGAGCCTTATCCTTATCTCCCTTCTCAAGATTTCTCAGTGACCATCTTTCTCCATCAAGATGGACTTCTGGTGCTCTTTATATAATGGGAGGGTTGGTATGTTATCCCTACAAACCAATTTTCCACTGCCCTTACTTTCTCCTATGTCAACTCCGGCAGATATTCCATCAGATCTTACTGATAATGACAAAGCTTCAATGTTCCAAGATCTTGATGCTTATTTGAACTCAATGATCCTATATGCACTATTGCATGGTAAGCAGCATTGGTTTGTGTCTTCATACATAGATGCTGATCAATGATGGGCATAGGCATTTACACAGGCATTACTGCTGTCACATTGTGGAACATCTGTAAGCCATGAATATATTCACTATGGCATCTAAGCTGAAGTTGAATGGCACAGATATCAATCAATGTTGGCAGATCCGACGAGCCCTGGTTGTGGTTATCATTCTCCTCTATAGTCTGACTACTATTGATTTTGCTGCCAATTGGACATGGATGCATTTTGCATTCATTCAAAATGGGAAAAGCTTTTGGACTACATTTTTAAAAGGTTACCATAGGACCGAAGGAATGGCGGTGGTGGAGGGTATCACATCCTCTATGAGTACCATCATTGCAGACTTATATATAGTATGTGCAACTTGACTATTGGGAATTATGCACACCAGCTCATCATCATTCTGGCTCTAGATTTGGTGCTGCTGGATGGTTTGGGGACGGTGCTGGGTCACTGTTCTGCTTCCAATACTTTTCCTAATTGCTGCAATTGGTAAAGTGGCCAATCTCATCTACTCTTTGTGTATTTAACATTTTGTGTAGTGCTGAAAATTGTTGAAACATATTACAACTGTAGAAATACAGTTCCAGCAATATTTGGACCACTCTACATTGGTTTTGTTCTGGCCACAACATTATGGTGCACTCTCCTTATTATTTACCGTATTTTGACTGTTACTGGGTTTAAGCATGGAGCAGGTAGTCAATTGAGAGTTTATTACCGTTGTATTGAAGTGCTGGTTGAATCCTCAGCTCTCTACTCAATATCTGTACTTGTATTATTGATTCTCAGTGCTTGTAAAGCTTCTGAAGAAAATTATTTTGATACCATAGCTCTTATTGCAAAGGTGCGTGTGTTCATGATCTCAGACTCCCTTGCCATTGATCAAACACTTTATACAGGGAGTAGCACCCACCCTCCTTATTGGTCGGGCAGCAGTGGGACATACACGCCCCAATGATGATGATGACTCTGTAAATACAGTGTCATCACTTCATTTCCAGACAGCCAGTTCAGAAGCTAGCACAACCAGCTATCGAGAACCCACCATAGAGAGTTCAGTCTATGAAGTTGACATTGAAGCCCAACAGGAGCAGGGAGAGGAGCTTATTGAAGTTGTTGAAAGGACAGAATAGTCTTGAGAGGAGGGATGAGCACCCATAGAGGCTGGCTGTAATGAGCATGCCATGGAACCTGATCCTGACATCAACTTGCTCCTAACAAACCAAACATTAGAATTTGTCAGATTTGATTTTCTTTCTATTTCATATTCTATACACTATTTTATTTCCTAATCTCACTTCTTTTATTTATGACATCTGAATTCTATCACAGTAGTAGATAGATATTTAATTGGAGTTTCTGAAATCTTTTTGACTCCCTTAGATATACAATATTCCAGACATAGACTTACTCTGGAATCTGATACTTTAGACTTTCTGTCTTGAGCCTTCAAGCCAACTCTTGTCCTTCAGTCCATAGATCTGCAAATATATTTGTTTGTCATATGGACATGTTTTATTCTATTATGGCAACATCTTTATAGGACCTATGAACTGATCCTTGGCTTCTTTAGGAACCATCATCAACCATATTTGCATTGCAACAAGAGCCCTCCACCAGCATATATTCTTATTACTTGCTGGACTGAGGTCTATATTCACTTGTTGTTACTATGACAATGTCCTTGTATGAGCAACATCACATCAACTTCCATCAGCTGCTGTTCTTAGAGTCTTATAGTGGGATTGGCCAGTCAACTGCAACCAACATGGATCTGCATCCTCAAGCTTGCCCAATCCATCATCAACAGAAGCAGGATAATGCTCAAGGAGGGTGAAACATGGAAGTCTTCTAAGGTTGTATGTGTGATTCTCACTATAACTCTATATTAAGGTGGAAGATGTGAGATGTCAATGTGATCTCAGGTGCTATGAGTTGCACTGTCACCTCTATGATGCTATATGATGACTATAGTAGTCATGGCATATGTATAACCTACTAGGGCATATGGTGGTTGAGACAATAGAATCATGTAAGAGCCTTATCCTTATCTCCCTTCTCAAGATTTCTCAGTGACCATCTCTCTCCATCAAGATGGACTTCTGGTGCTCTTTATATAATGGGAGGGTTGGTATGTTATCCCTACAAACCAATTTTCCACTGCCCTTACTTTCTCCTATGTCAACTCCGGCAGATATTCCATCAGATCTTACTGATAATCACAAAGCTTGGGTGTTCCAATATCTTGATGCTAATTTGAACTCAGCAATCCTACATGCACTAATACATGGTGAGCAGCATTAGTTTGTGTCTTCATACATAGATGCTGATCAATGATGGACATAGGCATTTACACAGGCATTACTGCTGTCACATTGTGGAACATCTGTAAGCCATGAATATATTCACTATGGCATCTAAGCTGAAGTTGAATGGCACAGATATCAATCAATGTTGGCAGATCCGACGAGCCCTGGTTGTGGTTATCATTCTCCTCTATAGTCTGACTACTATTGATTTTGCTGCCAATTGGACATGGATGCATTTTGCATTCATTCAAAATGGGAAAAGCTTTTGGACTGCATTTTTGAAGTTTTACAATGAGACCCAAGCAATGCTGGTGGTGGAGGGTATCACATCCTCTATAAGTACCATCATTGCCGACCTATATATAGTATGTGCAACTTGACTATTGGGAACTATTCCACTTTAGCTCATCATTGTTCTCATTCTAGATTTGGTGCTGCTGGATAGTCTGGGGACAGTGCTGGATCACTGTTCTGCTTCCAATACTTTTTCTAATTGCTGCAACTGGTAAAGTAGCTAATCTCATCTAGTCTCTGCATATTCAACATTTTGTGTAGTGTTTAAAAGCATTAGATTATATTACAAGCATATGACTATACCTCCAAAAACATTGATAACACTCTATGTTACCTTTATTCTGGTCACAACATTATGGTGCACCCTTCTTATCATTTACTGTATTTTGACTGTTACTAGGTTTGAGCATGGAGCAGGTGGCCAATTGAGAGCTTATTACTGTTTTATTGAAGTGCTGGTTGAATCCTCAGCTCTCTATTCAATATCTTTGATTGTATTGTTGATTACTGATAATTGTACTTCTTTTGGACTGTTCTATTTTGATATCATAGCTTCTATTGCAAGGGTGCATTCACGATCTCAGACTCTCTTGCCATTGATCAAACACCCCATGAAGGGAGTAGCACCCACCCTCCTTATTGGTCGGGCAGCAGCAGGACATACACAGCCTAATAATGATGATGATTCTGTAAATACAATGTCATCACTTCATTTCCAGACAACCAGTTCAGAAGCTAGCACAACCAGCTATCAAGAACTTATCGTAGAGAGCTCAGTCTATGAAGTTGACATTGAAGCTCAACAGGAGCAGGGAGTGGCACTTATTGAAGTTGTTGAAAGGACAGAATAGTTTTGAGAGAAGGGATGAGCACCCACAGAGGCTGGCTGTAATGAGCATGCCATGGAACCTGATCCTGACATCAACTTGCTCCCAACAAATCACACATTAGAATTTGTCAGATTTGATTTTCCTTCTATTTCATATTCTATACATTATTTCATTTACTAATCTCACTTCTTTCATTTATCACACCTGAATATTCTATCACAGTAGTAGATAGATATTTTATTAGAATTCCTGAAATCTTTTTGATTCCTTTAGATATACAATATTCCAGACATAGACTTATTCTGGAATCTGATACTTTAGACTTTCTGTCTTGAGCCTTCAAGCCAACTCTTGTCCTTCAGTCCATGGATCTGTAAATATATTTGTTTGTCACATGAACATATGTTATTCTATTATGGCAACATCTTTATAGGACTTATAAACTGATCCTTGGCTTCTTCAAGAACCATCATTAAACAGATCTGTATTGCCACAAGGTGAAACATGTAAGTCTTCTCAGGTTGTATACATGATTCTCATTGTAACTCTGTATCAAAGTGGATGATATGGGATGCCAATTTGATCTTAGGAGTCATGAGTTGCACTGTGTGATGCTATAAGATGACTTTAGTAATCATGGCATATGTGCAACCTACTAGGGCTTATGTTTGCTGAAACAATATAGGAGCTGTGCTTGTCTCTCCCTTCAAGATTCCATAGTTACAATCCCTTTCCATGTTGATTGACTTCTGGTGCCCCATATATAATGGGAGGGTTGATACTTTATTCTATTGCTCTTACTTTCTTCTATGTCAACCCAGGAAGATATTCCATCTGATCTTCCTGATGATTACAAAGCTTTTATATTCCAAAGTCTTGATGACAATTTGAACTCAAGAATCCTACTGGCACTATTGCATGGTGAGCAGCATTGGTTTATGTCTTCACATGTAGATGCACTGATCAATAATGGACATAGGCATGTATACAGGTATTACTGCTGTCACATTGTAGAACATCTATTGATGGAAGAATATAAGTAATGAACTCAGTCAGGCACAGTGTTAGGATTATGCCAATAGAAGTAAGTGAACAGAATGCATGCCATGGATTCTGTGGAGTGCATGGGCTTGGCAAAGCTATTAACAATGTCACCCTTGGGTCAAAGCCCAAAGAAGGATTATGGATGGAGTCTGTGAGATTATGATCTCTAGAATCAAAGGTTAAGTCCAGCAGTATCAGAATCCGCAGACGTAGAGAAAGATGGATTAAGGCTTGAAGGCCAAGAGAGTGAGGACAAGAGTATTGGGCTAAACCAAGTTGATATTTGAACTGAGGTATGTACTACTAAATGTACAGCTTATATACTAGGATGGAGTCCAATGGGTCAGGGTCTGGAATAGTGTAGGTATGGCTAGAGTGACATGATCTGGAATGTTCTGTATCTAGAGGAGTTGAGTATTCCATGGACTCCGATATAACACCTACTCGCTACTGTGACAGGTTCTAGGTGTGATAAATGAAATATGTGAAATTAGTAAATGAAATAGGAATATGAAATATGGAATAGAAACTGGGATTTGGAATCCGATGGATTCCGATGATTGACTTGGAGCCAGTGGAGTTGATGATGGAGAAGGTCCATGGAGTCTGTGGCATGATTGTTACAGTATCCCCCCTTTAGCGTTCTTGCCCTCAAGAGTGCAGATCCCAATGGCCAGGAGTGCCGCATGGAATTTGTGAGTGTGATATCACATGATTTCCTCCTCTTGACTTGTTACCACCACCATCTCAGTGGTAGGGTTTGACTTGCTTTTTTCTATAACTCTTCCTTTGCAAACAATGACGATGACTGATGCATACCAACAGTTGACAACACCGGAGCCATATGAGGCACCCAGCACTCTGGAGGATATGGATATTGACAAACTATCAGTGTTCTACACTGATAGGGATGACAAGGAGGATGTGTATCGGAACACTATGGAAGCCCATGAGATGTGGGTTGCAGAGAAAATGAAGGCCAAAAAGGCCCAGGAAAGGGCAAGGAAACTTCAGGAACTGAAGTTAAAAAAGGAGGTGGAGATCATGGAGAAGTGAGTGGAGGAAGCAAGAGTAGCAAGAGAGGCAGAGGAAAGGAAGAGGAGGGAAGAAGTGGTGGCTGCAGAGGCCAAGGAAGAGGCAGCATGAATAAGGCATATTTTGAAGGAGCAGACTGAGCTGGCTGCCAGGCAGGCCATGGAAGTGGCAGAGGCAGTTGCAAAGGCAGCAGAGGGGGATGGTGAGGAGGATGCAGAGGATGCAGAAGATGCTAAGGAAAAGGTGAAGGAGGAGTTGCAGAAGAAGAGGAAGGAGAAGGGAAAGGCGAAAGCAACTGGGGCCATAGGCCCTTCTAAGAAGAGGAAGTGGCTGACAAGGTCAGTGGTGGAGAGCAAGGAGGAGCAGACCATGGGGCCATCAGAGAGGCCTAACAAGAAAGCAAAGGGAATGTCTGCAGATCGTGGAGAATTCCATGGATCTGGTAAGTGGGACTTGGAATTCCTTTTTTGTTGGCTGATTTTCTTGGTAGATAAGTGTGGGCAGTGTCAGGCCAATGGAGCCTGCTGTGTCATGTCAGCAACAATGAGGTCCTGTGAGCACTGCAGGATATGCAAGGTGAAGTGCCTTTGGATGGAGGAGGCAGAGCCATCGGTGCTTGAGCAGGTGGTGGACCTGCTCCAAGGCTTGCACATGAGGGTCAATGAAATGGAAGAGCAGATGGAGAAGATGGAGAAGGAATTGGAGGCCATCGGAGGATGGGTAGAGGACTTGGTGGATGATTTTGAGGATGGGGATGTGGTGGAATACCCAAAGGATTTTATTCTGGTGGTGTCTGCAGAGGAATGGAAGGTGTCAAGAGAAGAGTTGGGAGAGTTGAAAGGTGCAAACCCCAAGGCCCTCAAGTGGGCAATGCAATTACACCTCGATCAGGATGTCACCCAAGTGTGGCATGCCCATATGACATCTGCAGAGTTCAACAGTCAAGATCCATTTGAACTAGCAAACATCAAATTGTGGTGTGGAAACCATGGGAATAGGGACTTGGACCAGGTGATAGCGGCGAGCACAAGGTTTAGGGATACTCGTGTGGAGTTTTATCGTATCAGAGGCCATCAGAGGGAATAGTTGTTGTGGAAGGAATACCTCAAGGATAGTGAGGAGTTCTTGGCAGAGGATTCCAAAGGAGAACCAGAGGAAGAGGAGGTCAGGGCAGAGATATTGACAGAGTCCAGGGCCGACAGAGCACCCAAATTAAGAGATTTCATGAGGATGATTAAGGGGAAACAAGTAGAAGGTGGAGAGGCTGGCAGGTCCATGGATGCCTAATTCCTTAGCCTCCTTGTATATTTGGTTTTATGGACACTTGTAGATAGATAGATTTGTAGAGCATGCCCAGAGGGGCATAAAATGTAGATTTTTTCTTGATGATCTGAAAAGTGTGTGAAGAAAGTATGAAGTCAAGAAATATGTCTGACAGAGTCCATTTCTGATTAGGAAATGAATTTACAATAGTTTTCAAGAATTGAATTTGAAATTGGGGGACAGATTCTGATGGGTTCCGATGGAATGAGTAATTAAGAAGAAATGGATGAGGTCTTGACTGAGACCTTGTAGATGATGACCTTGGAGAATGGTCCTGGTTTGTCTGGGTAACGACAATGGAAATCATTGATGTAGTCTTCTGTGGAAAACTCTGTAGCAGGGATCCATGCAAATTCTTCATCAGTACCTTTGTAACCCAACCATTGAACATGGTAGAAGAGTGGACAGCAGAACCGATGGTCGAGCTTGGAGTCAAGAATCTGTGCGATCTTGAATTGCTCTTCTCTGTCGACTTCCACAGGAGGTGGAGGTGGTTGGGTGCGGTTAGGAATGGTATTGATTTCCATGGGTTCCAACTGTGAAACATGAAATACAGGGTGAATGGAACGGAGATCCACAGGAAGTTTGAGCATGAAGGAATGGGATCCAGGCTGAGCAATGATATTGAATGGTCTGAGGAATTTCTTGGAGAATTTTGCAGTAGGGTAAGTAGTCCTGATGTGTTTGGAGTTAAGGGAACCTTTGTCGCCTACTTTGAAATCTGGAGCTGGGGAGCATCATTTGTCCGCTTGGAATTTGTAACAAGACTGAGCATGAGTGATTTCATCTCTAAGGAATTGGTGAAGATCATCGAGGTTGACTATGAAATCGTGGGCCCAGGCAGAGGTGATGTCACATTCAGGGTACACAGTGATGTTAGGATGGTAACCCTTGTTAGCGAAGAATGGAGAGATTCCGGTGGAAGCGTTTGGAGCATTATTGTATATGAATTCGGCAATAGGTAGTAAGGTATCCCAGTTGTCTTGTTGGTAAGAACAATAGATATGGATGTATTATTCAAGGGTTTGGTTAGCACATTCAGTTTGTCTGTCGGCTTCCGAGTGATAACCAGAAGTGAAATGAAGCTCCATATCAAGGGATTTGGCTAGGGTGCGAGTGAATTGGGAGACAAATTCGGAGCTGCAGTCATGTTAGGATCATGCCAATAGGAGTAGGTGAAAGGAATGCATGCCGTGGATTCCGCAGAGTGCATAGGGCTTGGTGAAGCTATTAGCAATGTCACCCTTGGGTCAAAGCCCAAAGAAGGATTATGGATGGAGTCCATGGGATTATGATCTCTAGGATCAAAGGCTAAGTCCAATGGTATCGGAGTCCACGGACGTAGAGAGAGATAGACTATGGCTTGAAGGCCGAAGAGAGTGAGGACGAGAGTATTGGGCTAAACCAAGTTGATATTCGAACTGAGGTATGTACTACTAAATGTACAGCTTATATACTAAGATGGAGTCTGATGGGTTGGGGTCTGGAATAGTGTAGGTATGGCTAGAGTGATGTGATCTGGAATGTTCTGTATCTAGAGGAGTTGAGTATTCTGTAGACTCCGAGATAACACCTACTTGCTACTGTGACAGGTTCTAGGTGTGATAAATGAAATATGTGAAATTAGTAAATGAAATAGGAATATGAAATATGGAATAGAAACTGGGATTTGGAATCTGATGGATTCTGACGATTGACTTGGAGCTGGTGGAGTGGATGATGGACAGGGTCCATGGAGTCCATGGCATAATCGTTACAGTATCCCCCCTTTAGGTTTCTTGCCCTCAAGAGTGCAGATCCCGATGGCCAGGGGTGCCACATGGAATTTGTGGGTGTGATATCACGTGATTTTCACCTCTTAACTTGTTACTACCACCATCTCAGTGGTAGGATTATACTAGGTTTTTTCTACATCTTTCTCCATCGCCCACTATGATGACAAGCACATACTGTTGGTTGCAGATGCCTGAGGCATACAAAGTGCCTGCCACTCTGGAGGATATGGATGTCGATGAACTGTCAGCATTCTACACTGGCAGGGATGCTGTAACGATCATGCCGCGGACTCCACAGACCACGTCCATCATCCACTCCACCGGCTCCAAGTCAATCATCGGAATCCGTCGGATTCCGAATCCCGGTTTCTATCTCATTTCATATCTCTATTTCATCTACTTATTTCACATATTTCATTTATCACACCTAGATCCCGTCACAGTAGCGAGTAGGTGTTATATCAGAGTCCACGGAATACTCGACTCCTCTAGATACAGAACATTCCAGATCACATCACTCTAGCCATACCTACACTATTCCAGACCCCGACCCGTCGGACTCCGTCTTAGTATATAAGCTGTACATTTAGTAGTACATACCTCAGTTCGAATATCAACTTGGTTTAGCCCAATAACTCTCGTCCTCACTCTTCGGCCTTCAAGCCATAATCCACCTCTCTACGTCCGTGGACTCCGATAGCCGTTGGACTTAACCTTTGATCCTAGAGATCATAATCCCGCGGACTCCATCCGTAATCCTTCTTTGGGCTTCGACCCAAGGGTGACGTTGCTAATAGCTTCGCCAAGCCCCACGCACTCCGCGGACTCCACGGCATGCATACCTCTCTCTTCATCCTATTGGCACAATCCTAACAGTATATTCGAACTCAAATCCTTGAGTCGAAATTTTTAGAAATGTCTAACACTACCCTCGATCCATCACAAACCCAATCCTCCTCCACGGCTCCGCCCGTAACCCGCCTCTCCATGCGCAACATTCCTGCCTCAGCATCGAAAGAGGATCACACCCTCTTCGGTGAGGATTCAGCCTCCGCACAACGCTCACGTAGGGAAACCTACACTCACAGTGGCTTCACCGCCCGCCAATCCGATGTCAACACCACTCCAAATCTGTTCTCCGCGGATTCCGCTAGTAGGAATGGATGGGGTGGTTATTGAAGCATTATCCCGGAAACCCCGCACACACAGCCTCTCTTCCCAGTCGAGGAAGAAGGTGACAATGGGGATCCCAGTAGCAGCGATGGTGAAGCAGAGTCCCCAAGCAATCGCAATCGCAATCCGCGCAATCCGCGGTGCCCCGGTCCACCAGCTGGCCCACCAAATCCAGGTGGCCCTGGAGGTCCCAGCGGTCCCGGCGGACCAGGCGGTAACCCTCCTAATCCTCCCAATCCCGATCCCAATGATGAGAACCACCTCATGATGGAATTCATGAACCTCCTCCGCGGTCTTACCCACCAAGCCAACAACCCACCTCAGCAGATAGTCCATACCAAAGTCAAGGCACCGGACACCTTCGACGGAGCAGATCCGCGGAAACTCAAAGCGTTCATCGTCTCCCTACAGTTGAACTTCAATGACAGGCCCAACGCATTCGCCGTGGACACCACCAAAGTCAACTACGCTATTTCCTTCCTCTCCGGTGTCGCCCTCGACTGGTTCGAACTGGATATCCTCCACCCCAATCAAGCCAATCCTCCCACTTGGGCGTATTCCTACGCCGCCTTCCTTTCAGAGCTCCGTACCAATTTTGGTCCATTCGATGCCGTCGGAGACGCTGAAGATGAACTCGAAAATCTTCGGATGCGCGACGGAGACAGGATCATGAAGTACATAGTGAGCTTCAATCAACACGCCGCCATCATCGGTTACGGCGACAACTCCCTCCGTCATGCCTTTTACCGTGGGCTTTGCTCACAGATCAAGGATGACATGGCTCACCACGGAAAACCCAACAACCTCCACGATATGCGTACCCTTGCCCAGGAGCTTGACGCTCGATACTGGACTAGGAAAGCCGAGATCTCCCGGGAAAACCGTGACCGGCCCTCCACCTCCACCTTCAAACCTAAGGGTTCGGGTTCTAACTCGAGCTCTTCCAACAACTCCGCGGCCCCGAAATCCTACGGTTCCACCGCGAGTTCATCATCCACCTCTTCCACCTCCGGCTCCATGAGTGCCTCCAAGAAGCCCTACGCTGACAAACTAGGCAAAGACGGTAAGCTCACGCCCGAGGAAAAGGAACGCCGCCGCAAGAACGACCTGTGCATGTTTTGTGGTAACAAACACAAGACCGAGGACTGCAACAAGCGCAAATCCGCGGTTTCCGCACGTGGACGTGCAGCTGAGGTCTCCGACCCTACTCCCGCCTCTGTCGATTCGGCTCCTTCGGAGTCGGAAAAATAGAGAGCAACCCTGCTTCCTCCGTGCAAGGACAGGGTTGCGTTGACTGTCATTGCATTTCGGAGATCGTAACCCTCAACGCCGCCGCTCTTTCCAACCATTCACTTACCATATCCTTATCCAGTGAAATCGACTCCGGATCGGAGTCCGATGGATCTCCTATATCAACAATCCTACGTTTTCTTGCTCTAGTCGATTCTGGTTCCAGCCATTGCTTCATCGACTCGAAGTACGTTAACGATCAGAACATCCATACCAACTCCATTCCTCCTGTTCAACTTCGGCTTCTCGACGGCTCCGCCGGATCTCACATCTCACAATCTGTTACTCTCTCTGTACGATTCCCGTCGGGAGATATCATTCCCATCGACTTCTACGTCACACGTCTTGATTCATCTTGTAACCTCGTTCTGGGATACAACTGGCTCTCCCGCTACAATCCGTTGATTGACTGGGCAAAGCACAGTATCACTTTCCGTTCAAAGCTATTTGGTGCGTCTGTTCCAGACGTTTCCGCGGCCTCCGACGCAACAGCGCAAGCTCGCAAGGACCCTTCAGGTCCCATCCCATCCAAACCACCTCAGAGATCCCGACGGACCCCGCCAGCGTATGAACCCATCTACTCATACCCGTCCATCCCATCATTTTCCGCTTCGGTTGCCCCCAAAATATCTATCATTTCCGCGGCTGCTTTCGTACGAGCTTGCGCAGAGGAGGGTGCGCAACAGTTCACACTCCAACCTTCGATGCCAAGTGTTAGTGGCCAGGCTGCTTCCGCGGCTCCGCCGGATTTATCTGATGTTCCACTGGAGTATCATGACTTCGCTGATGTGTTCAGTGACTCTCTCTCAGAGAAACTCCCCGAGCACCATCGTTACGATCTCAAGATCAACCTTGAGGAAGGCTCTTCACCTCCGCTCGGACCCATCTATTCCCTCTCCGAATCCGAACTCAAAGCCTTACGCGAGTTTATCGACGATAACGTCCGTAATGGTTTCATCTCTCCCACACGTTCTCCCCACAGAGCTCCGGTACTCTTCGTCAAGAAGAAAACTGGTGAACTCAGGCTCTGTGTTGACTTCCGCGGCCTGAACAAAATCACTAAAAAGGACCGCTATCCACTCCCTCTCATATCCGATCTTCTTGATTCCGCGCGCATATATACCAAACTCAACCTCCGCCACGCCTATCATCTAGTCCGTATTGCTGACGGAGATGAATGGAAAACCGCATTCCATACCCGCTATGGGTCCTTCGAATGGCACGTCATGCCATTTGGTCTTACCAATGCTCCAGCAGCTTTCCAACGTTTCGTCAACGACATTTTCGCAGACATGCTCGATGTCTCTGTTGTCGTGTACCTCGACGATATCCTCATCTACTCCGATGATCCCGTGGAACACCAAAAGAATGTTTGTGAAGTCCTACGCAGACTTCGAGCCAACGGGCTCTACTGCAAAGGGTCTAAATGCGAGTTCAATCGGGATTCCGTGGAATATCTAGGCTACATCCTCTCTCCTGAAGGCTTACAAATGGCTGAAGACAAAGTCAAAGCTATTGTTGACTGGCCGATTCCACGGAAGGTCAAAGATATCCAATCATTTCTTGGTTTTGCTAATTTCTACCGCCGTTTCATCTACAAATACAGTGAGATCGTTCTACCTCTAACACGTCTTACACGCAAAGGTATTCCGTGGAAATTCGACGACAAATGCTTAGCTGCATTCAACGAGTTGAAACAGGCTTTCACTCATGCTCCTATCCTTACCCATTGGATTCCTGACCGTCAACTTGTCATGGAAACCGATGCCTCCGACTACGCTATTGCCGCTTTCCTCTCCATCTACCTTGATGATGGGGAAATTCACCCTATATCCTTCTTGTCCCGCAGTCTCCACGGAGCCGAGCTCAACTACGATACCCATGATAAAGAGCTTCTCGCCATCTTTGAAGCTTTTAAATACTGGCGTCATTACCTCGAAGGCTCTGCGGAATCCATCGACGTCGTTACTGATCACAAAAACCTTGAGTACTTCTCTACTACCAAGGTCCTGACACGCCAACAAGTCCACTGGTCCGAATTCCTTTCCCAGTTCAACCTAGTTATCCGATTCCGTCCAGGAAAATTAGGTGGGAAACCAGATGCACTCACTAGACGATGGGACGTCTACCCTAAAGAGGGGGATAGTCAATATGCTCAAGTCAATCCTCACAATTTCCGCCCTGTATTTACTCAAGAGCAACTCTCTGCTTCCCTCCGCGCTACTTTTCTTGAAGGTCCCGTACTCCGCGCCAGTTCAATCATGGATGTAGACCAATTGCATTCTGATATCAAGCTCACACAACCCGCGGATTCCACGGCGACTGAAGGCTTCCGCCTTGCTTCTTCCCCTTCCAATCCTTCCCGGTGGTCTGTAGACGAGTCAGGAATACTCCACCTCGACAACCGCATCTACGTCCCAGACTCCGCGGACCTCCGTCTTCGTGTCCTCCAAAACAATCACGACCATATCCTGGCAGGTCATTTCGGTCAAAACAGGACTCTCGAATTAGTCCGATGGAATTACACCTGGCCACAGATGCGTGAATTTGTTCGCCACTACGTCAAATCCTGTACTACCTGTGGCCGTAACAAAACACCTAGACACCGCCCATTTGGCTTACTTAAACCCTTGCCTGTACCAGAACGACCGTGGGATTCCATCTCCATGGACTTCATTGAACAGCTCCCGGAATCCAACGGATTCACCGCCATCCTTGTCGTTATTGACCGCGCAAGTAAACAAGCCATTTTCATTCCCACTCATGACACCGTCAATTCTTCAGAGCTAGCTCAGCTCTTCGTCACCCATGTCTTCTCCAAGCATGGCGTTCCCAACCACATCACTTCCGACCGCGGCTCCGAATTTGTCTCCCAATTCACTCGCGCCCTAGCCAAATCCCTTGATATGGAGCTTCACTTCACTTCCGGTTATCACCCGGAAGCCGACGGACAAACTGAACGCGCTAACCAAACCCTTGAACAATACATCCGTATCTATTGTTCATACCAACAAGACAATTGGGATACCTTACTACCCATTGCCGAATTTGCGTACAACAATGCTCCGAACACTTCCACCGGAATCTCTCCATTCTTCGCTAATAAGGGTTACCATCCTAACATCACAGTGTACCCTGAACGCGACATTGCCTCCGCCCGGGCCCGCGATTTCATAGTCAACCTCGACGATCTTCACCAATTCCTTAGAGACGAAATCACTCATGCTCAGTCTCGTTACAAATTCCAAGCGGACAAACGACGGTCCCCAGCCCCAGATTTCAAAGTAGGTGACAAGGTTTTCCTTAACTCCAAACACATCAGGACTACTTGCCCTACTGCGAAATTCTCCGAGAAATTCCTTGGACTGTTCGATATCATTGCTCAGCCTGGATCCCATTCCTTCATGCTCAAACTTCCTGTGGACCTCTGTTCCATTCACCCTGTATTCCATGTCTCACAGTTGGAACCCGTGGAAATCAATACCATTCCTAATCACACCCAACCACCTCCACCTCCCGTGGAAGTCGACGGAGAAGAGCAATTTGAGATTGCACAGATTCTTGATTCCAAGCTCGACCGTCGGTTCTGCTGTCCACTCCTCTACCGTGTCCAATGGTTGGGCTACGAAGGTACTGATGAAGAATTTGCCTGGATCCCCGCTACAGAGTTCTCCGCGGAAGATTACATTGCAGACTTCCATCGTCGTTACCCAGACAAACCAGGACCGTTATCTAAGGTCACCATTCGCAAGGTCTCAGTCAAGACCTCACCTATTCCTTCTTGATCAGCCATTCCATCGGTTCCCGTCGGAATCCGTCTTCCCAATTTCAAATTCGATTCTGGAAAACTATTGCAAATTCATTTCCTAATCGGGAACGGACCCCGACGGACGCATTTCTTGACTTCACACTTTATTCACACATTTTTAAACAGCAAGAAAAAATTCTACATTTTATGCCCCTCCGGGCGCAATCTACTATCCATCTACTATCTACAAATATCCATATAAAATATACATAAGAAGCTAGGCGTCCGCGGACCCGCCGGCCTCTCCACTGTCCACTGCCTTCCCTTTTCCCTTCACCTTCTTCATCCACTCCGCCATTCCAGGAATCCCTTCTGCCAAGGACTCCGGCGCCATCTCAGGCCTTGCCACCTCATTCGCATCCAACTCCCCGTCGGAATCCTCCACCAAAAAATCTTCGCCCCCCTTCAAGTACTCCTTCCAGAGTACCCACTCAATACGCAGCCCTCCGAGGCGGTAAAACTGCACGTGGGTCTCACGAAACCTCTTGCTGGCTGCGATCAGCTTCTCCAGCGCCCCCTCTCCGCGGCTTCCGCGCCAGTACGCGATATTTGCAAGTTCAAATGGATCTTGCCCCTCAAACTCCGCGGAAGACAGGTGTGCGTGAAACACCTGGGCGACATCCTGATCCAAACGAAGTCGCATCGCCCGATGGAGAGCCTCCGGAGTCGCCCCCTTCAATTCTCGAAGCTCCTCTAGTGACGCTGTCCACTCCTCCGCGGACGCCGCCGATACGAAATCTTGAGGATACTCGAGGGCGTCACCTTCCTCGAAATCGTCAACGAGGTCATCAACACGACCCCCGACGGACGCCATCTCCTTCTCCAGGTTCTCCAACCTTTCCTCCATGTCGTCAAACCTCGCATGCAAGCTATGCAGCAAGCCAACCACCTCCTCCAATGCCGACGGCTCCGCTTCCTCCGTCCAAAAGCACTTTGCCTTGCGGATCCTGCATCGTTCGCAGGACCTCATCGTCGCGGACATAATGCATCGGGCGCCGTCGGCCCGACAACGCCCACATTTATCTGCAATAAAAACTCAGCACCAATCCACTAAGTTCTGCGTCCACTTACCGGACCCGTGGAACTCCTCACGTTCCACACCCTTTCCCTTCGCCTTCTTAGCTGGCCGCTCCTCTGGCGGTCCCGCGGTCGGTTCTTCCTCGCTCTCCTCCACCACTGACCTCATCAACCGTTTTCTCTTTTTTGAAGGGCCCGTGGCCCTGACCGAAGTCGCCTTTGCCTTTCCCTTTTCCTTCCTTCGCCGGCGCAACTCTTCCCGCGCCTTCTCTTTTTCATCACCCGCATTCTCCGCGGTCTCCTCGTCATCCCCCTCGGCAGCCTCCGCGGCCTTCCTTGCCAACTCAGTTTGCTCTCGCAGCAAACGCCGTGTTCGCACGGCCTCGGACTCTATCCCAGCCAACCGTTTCTTTTCGGCCTCCGCGGCCGCCGCCTTTTCCTTCTTTTCTGCTGCCTGCTTCGCTGCAGCAAGTCTCCTTTCATCCGCTACCCTCCGCTTCTCCGCCTCCCTTGCCAACCGTTCTTCCTCTGCCCGCTTTTCCGCGGCCTCCTTCTCCTTCTTCACCTTCAACTTGTGAAGCTTTCTCGCCCGTTCTTGGGCCTTTTTCTGCGCAACCTCCGCCGCTGCCGCGGCCTTTTCGGCCTTCATTTTTTCTGCAATCCACATCTCATGCGCGTCCATGGCGCTCCGATACGCCTCCTCCTTGTCGTCCCTATCAGCGTAGAACACCGATAGCTCATCTATTTCCACGTCCTCCGGAGTACTGGGTGCCTCGTACGGCTCCGGGGTTGTCGACCGTCGGTAGTGCACGGACATTGTAGTTGGCGACGAAGAGAGAAAAAAGCAAGTTCCCTACCACCGAGATGGTGGTGGTTACAAGTCAAGAGGTAAAAATCACGTGATACCTCACTCACAAATTCCACGCGGTACCCCCAGCCATCAGGATCTGCGCTCTTGAGGGCAAGAACGCTAAAGGGGGGATACTGTAACGATCATGCCGCGGACTCCACGGACCACGTCCATCATCCACTCCACCGGCTCCAAGTCAATCATCGGAATCCGTCGGATTCCGAATCCCGGTTTCTATCTCATTTCATATCTCTATTTCATCTACTTATTTCACATATTTCATTTATCACACCTAGATCCTGTCACAGTAGCGAGTAGGTGTTATATCGGAGTCCACGGAATACTCGACTCCTCTAGATACAGAACATTCCAGATCACGTCACTCTAGCCATACCTACACTATTCCAGACCCCGACCCGTCGGACTCCGTCTTAGTATATAAGCTGTATATTTAGTAGTACATACCTCAGTTCGAATATCAACTTGGTTTAGCCCAATAACTCTCATCCTCACTCTTCGGCCTTCAAGCCATAATCCACCTCTCTACGTCCGTGGACTCCGATAGCCGTTGGACTTAACCTTTGATCCTAGAGATCATAATCCCGTGGACTCCGTCCGTAATCCTTCTTTGGGCTTCGACCCAAGGGTGACGTTGCTAATAGCTTCGCCAAGCCCCACGCACTCCGCGGACTCCACGGCGTGCATACCTCTCTCTTCATCCTATTGGCACGATCCTAACAGATGCTCAGGAGGAGTCACATCAGAGCGCCATGGAGGTGCATGAGATTTGGGTTGCAGAAAAGTTGAAGGCAGAGAAAGCTGTGGCAGTGAAGAGCTGTCTAAGTGCACAGAGCTAGAAATGCAACAGTGTCGAAGACACTGATCACACCCACACCCAACACTACACACACAAACACGCTCAAGTTCGTGGAGGGATTCTAATGCGATGAAAGTAGCGAACCAATACAATTGAATTCTCAATATCTCTAAGATACATGCGCAGCAATAGCGCTCGTATAATATCTAGACTTCTCTAAGTCCAAAGGCTTTTCTCAAGAACAAGAGGGTGCGACTTCCATCGCCGGGCCTCAAGGCAAGGGTGTATAACACAATACAACTTCATCAAATGTCTCCACAAGTTTCTAGCAGTCGCTCGGGACTCTAATAACCACTGCACACAATCAATAACACCCTAAACACCACTTAAACAACTGCGCTCGAAGCAGAAACCAATTCCTATTAAACTCAACACACTAATAAACCTCGCACGTCACGCGCTAAACCAAAACCTTCACAAACATGTGGAGAAGTGTCTACACTGACACAAAACTCCGGAACTTCCACAAGAGCCACAGGGTTTGAACCTATGTGCTCGAGCTTCCAACCGATCGTAGATTCACAGGATTTGAACCTATGCAATCCAGAGAAACCCTGTCCGACAAGCCAAAGGGTTTGAACCTTTGCCAACCTGTGGAAATAACACAGAAAAGCAAACACTAATCAAGCCAAAGGGTTTGAACCTCTGCACCTGTAATGCCTCGTGTCACACAAAAGCCCTCAAAAACTCGAAAGGGTGACCTTCAAGACACCGTACTCTTATTCTCTCACAGAGCACAAGTCAAACTGAAACCAGACTCTCTGCACGGAGTGCCGCGCTATTTTCTTGTCTAAGTGCCTGACTTAAATCACACAATAGATATCTGGTATGGGTTGTATTCTCTCTCGAAGTTACTAGCTACTCTAAGTGCTAGAGCACGTCGCTGAAAAGCTTTGCACTGTTACACCGTGGGCTCGAAACTTGTACTCTACATCTACACTACAGTATTTATACAATTCTACATCATACACGTCGATACAACTTAATACAGTACTGTTAGAACCTCGGAACATTATTCCTCGCAATGCGCGCGCATTGTTATAGCATGCCCAGGGCTGGACACTTGGTTGGAGGTCTATCTTGAGACCAGACTCTGTTTCCTCATGGTTGAGACTCCACTCGCACTGCGCTCTTTGCATTGGCATGTCACTCGTCATTTCCTCGGAGTATACCTGGACTGACAACCAATCATATAGGCTGTATCCTATTCTAAAGTTGAGTTTCTAGGTTTCTCTGGTTGGTGGGGGATACCTGTGGTAAGCCTAGGCACTGCGCTCTTTGGCCAAACTGGGTTCTCTCGGAGTTACCTATACTCAGGTATTATTTGGGACACACACGTGCGTGCCACACGATCGGGGCCCTGTGCGTCATCGATCACTGTGTCATGTAGTTCTTCTTGAGATCAGGCATGTCGTTTATTACGGCTGCAGAGCATGTATGCAATCTGTTGGTAGTGCATTCAGTATCGAGTGCTGAGCTCTTGTACTTAGTGTGACCTCAATGAAGTATCATACTAAGTTAGAGCATGCACTCTACCAATAGTCACTTCAGACTTGCGCGCGCATGCACGCATTGTTATACTGTGCGTGGTGTTGATATCACTGCGCTCTATGTCTACTTTCATACACGTGCGCAGTGCGCGTGGCAGATCAATCCTTCTCATATCATGTCTGTCTCTCATCAATTCATTGGAGCACGTATCTGATCTGTCTCTAGTGTATTCAATATCAAGTGCTGAGCTCTCATACTTAGTGTGACCTCAACCAGTATCATTCTAAGTTAGAGCATGCACTCTACCAATCATCACTGAAGACTTGCACACGTGTGCGTTGTTACACTGCACGCTATCTTGGTTTGTTCACTGCACTCTATTGGTTTGACACTGCGCTCCATGTCTATTTCCATCTACGCGCGCGGCGCACGTCTTTTCATGCGCTCTACTTCTATGTTTCTATACGCGCGCGGCGTGCATCATAGATCAATGTAGTTCTCCTTGTATCATGCCTGTCTCTCATCAATTCCTTAGAGCGCATGGCTGATCTTCATCTTAGTGCCTTCAGTATCAAGTGCTGAGCTCTCATACCTAGTGTGACCTCGACTAGCATCATTCTAAGTGAGAGCATGCACTCTACCAATTGTCACCCAAGGCCGTACTGCGCGCGACTCGGTATTGTGCTCCATACGTATATTACTGCACTCTGTGTGTTTGACACTGTGCTCTATGCATATAGCACTGCACTCTATCTGTATCTTTCGTTATCTCAGTACCTAGCCATTATGCAATGCATGTATTGATACATTTCGCAAAATTACATGCGTAGACACGTTGCGAGCATGTCAGCGGCTGTGGAGGCCATGCAGAAAAGGGCCCAAGAAAGGGTGAAGAAACTTCAGGAATTGAAGCTGAAGAAGGAGGCAGAGGCCGTGGTGAAGCAGGTAGAAGAAGAGAGGTTAGCAAGGGAAGCAGGGGAGCGATGGCTAGCTGCAGAGAAGATGGCAGCGGACAAGAAGAGGGAGGAAGCGGTGGCCACAGAGGCTGAACAAACAAGATTGGTGGAGGCAGCGTGAACAAGGCGCCTTTTGAAGGAGCAGATGGAGTTGGCCACAAGGCAGGCCATGGAAGCAGTGGAGGTGGCTGCAAAGGCAGCAGAGGGGGATGATGATGAGGAGACTGTGGAGAATGCGGGTAATGAGAAGGAGAAGGCACGTGAAGAGTTGCACTGGAAAAGGGCAGAAAAAGGCAAGGTGAAGGCAACCAGGGCCGTGGAGTCATCCAAGAAGAGAAAGCGATTGACTCTGTCAGTAATTGAAGATAGTGAGGACGAGCGAATTGCAGGGCCATCAGAGGAGAGGCCTACTAAGAAGGTGAAGGGAAAGTCTGTGGAGTGTGGTGAGTTCCACAGTACCGGTAAGTGGACTTGGGGATTTATTGTGTGTTTGCTGAATTTTTTGGTAGATCAATGTGGGCATTGATGAGCTTCAGGGCTCTGTACGCTCAGAATTCGTGAGCTTTGTCATTGTAACGATCATGCCATGGACTCCATGGACCTCATCCATCATCCACTCCACCGGCTCCAAGTCAATCATTGGAATCCGTCGGATTCTGAATCCCAGTTTCTATCTCATATTTCCTATCCCTATTTCATTTACTTATTTCACATATTTCATTTATCACACCTAGATCCTGTCATGGTAGCGAGTAGGTGTTATATCGGAGTCCATGGAATACTCGACTCCTCTAGATACAGAACATTCCAGCTCACGTCACTCTAGCCATACCTACACTATTCCAGACCCCGACCTGTCGGACTCCATCTTAGTATATAAGCTGTACATTTAGTAGTACATACCTCAGTTCGAATATCAACTTGGTTTAGCCCAATAACTATCGTCCTCACTCTCTTTGGCCTTCAAGCCATAATCCATCTCTACATCCATGGACTCTGATACACTGTTGGACTTAACTTTTGATCCTAGAGATCATAATCCCATGGACTCCATCCATAATCCTTCTTTGGGCTTTGACCCAAGGGTGACGTTGCTAATAGCTTTGCCAAGCCCCAAGCACTCCGCGGATTCCACGGTGTGCATTCCTTTCACTTCATCCTATTGGCACAATCCTAACAGTATATTCGAACTCAAACCCTTGAGTCAAAATTTTTAGGAATGTCTAACACTACCCTCAAACCTTCACAAACTCAATCCTCCTCCATGGCTCCGCCCTTAACCCATCTCTCCATGCATAACATTCCCACCTCTGCATCAAAAGAGGATCATATCCTCTTCGGCGAGGACTCAGCCTCCGCACAACGTTCACATAGGGGAACCTACACTCACAGTGGCTTCACCACCCACCAATCCGATGTCAACACCACTCCCAATCTGTTCTCCATGGACTCTGCTAGTTCGAACAGATGGGGTGGTTATCGAAGCATCATCCCAGAAACCCCATGCAATCAACCTGCACAGCCACTCTTCCCAGTCGAGGAAGAGGGTGACAATGGGGATCCCAGTGACAGTGACAGTGAACCCGACTCCCCTAGCAATCGCAATTGCAACCCATGCGATCCGCGGCGCCCCGGTCCACCAGCTGGTCCACCAAATCCAGGTGGCCCTGGGGGTCCCGGGGGACCAGGTGGTAACCCTCCTAATCCTCCCAATCCTGATCCCAACGACGAGAACCGCCTCATGATGGATTCGTGAACCTCCTCCGTGGCCTTACCCGCCAAGTCAACAACCTGCCTCAGCAGACTGTCCATACCAAAGTCAAGGTACTGGACACCTTCGATGGAGCGGACCCATGGAAACTCAAGGCGTTCATTGTCTCCCTGCAGTTGAACTTTAATGACAGGCCCAACACATTCACCGCGGACACTGCTAAAGTCAACTACTCTATTTCCTACCTCTCTGGTGTCACCCTTGACTGGTTCGAACTGGGTATCCTCCACTCCAATCAAGCCAATCCTCCTGCTTGGGCGTACTCCTACGCCGCCTTCCTTTCGGAGCTTTGTATGAATTTTGGTCCATTCGATGCCATCGGAGATGCTGAAGATGAACTCGAAAATCTTCGGATGCGCAACAGAGACAGGATCATGAAGTACATAGTGAGCTTCAATCAACACACTGCCATTATTGGTTATGGCAACAACTCCCTCTGTCATGCCTTTTATCACAGGCTTTGCTCATGGATCAAGGATGACATGGCTCACCATGGAAAACCCAACAACCTCCACGACATGCAGACCCTTGCCCAGGAGCTTGACGCTCGCTACTGGACTAGGAAAGCTGAGGTTTTCAGGGAAAACCGTGACTGGCCCTCCACCTCCTCCAATTCCAAACCTAAGGGTTCAAGTTCTAACTCGAGCTCTTCCTACAACTCCATGGCCCTGAAATCCTATGGTTCCACTGCGGGTTCTTCATCCACATCTTCTCCCTCCGGCTCCATGGGTGCCTCCAAGAAGCCCTACGCTGACAAGCTAGGCAAGGACAGTAAGCTCACACCCAAGGAAAAGGAACGCCGCTGCAAGAACAACCTCTGCATGTTCTGTGGCAACAAACACAAGACCGAGGACTGCAACAAGTGAAAATCTGTGGCTTCCGCACGTGGACGTGCAGCTGAGGTCTCTGACCCTACTCCCACCTCTGTTGATTCAGCTCCTTCAGAGTCGGAAAAATAGAGAGCAACCCTGCTTCCTCTGTGCAAGGACAGGGTTGCATTGACTGTCATTGCATTTCGGAGATCGTAACCCTCAACGCCGCTGCTCTTTCCAACCATTCACTTACCATATCCTTATCCAGTGAAGTCGGCTCTGGATCTCCTATATCCACACTCCTACATTTTCTTGCTCTAGTTGACTCTGGTTCCAGCCATTGCTTCATCGACTCCAAGTACGTAAATGACCACAACATCCTTACCAGTGCCCCTTCCCCATGGCTTCCGCGCCAAAACTCGATGTTCGCCAGTTCAAATGGATCCTGGCTGTTGAACTCCATGGACACAATGTGGGCATGGAACACTTGAGCCACATCTTGATCCAGTTGTAGTCACATAGCCTGCCGGAGTGCCTCAGGAGTAGCCCCCTTCAATTCTCGTAACTCCTCCAATGAAACCTCCCAGTCCTCCACGGACGCTGTCGGAACAAAATCTTGGGGATATTCCAAGGCACTTCCCTCCTTGAAGTCGTCCACCAAGTCATTTACACAGCCTCCGACGGCCTCCAACTCCCTCTCAATGTTCTCCATCCTACCCTCCATTTCATCAAACTTTGCATGCAATTCCTGCAGCAAATCCAGCACCTGTTCCATCGCCATTGGCGCCGTCTCATCTGTCCACATGCATTTCGCCTTGTGGATCCGACACCGTTTGCAAGACTGCTGATGAGCCTCGTGGCTCTGTGCGCTCAGAAATCGCAGGCACACAAAACAATTTAACAAAATTCTTACTTGCAAGGATGTTCAATTAACCAATCCTTGCAAGTCCGTTACAAGTCAAATCCCCACCAAATAGTGATTTAGGTCGCAAAGCGCATATTCAATAACACCTTCGTGAACCATAAATCATTAATACGGCACAAAGGATGCGGCAATACCGGTTACCACGGGACCGACACCGAACTAGTCATCCAATTCAGGTCATCACCTAAACAAAGGCAGCATGATGCAATAATGGTCATGTGATGCTGCCCATGCAATCACCAACTGCGCATAAGCACACAGGCTGTGCCCGGCTATGGGACTCGTAACACAAACATACGGTCACAAAGTTAAATAAGAAATGAAGTTCACGAATCACCCAGGCTAGCACTGTGCAACTAGTATCTGTCAGTCAGCTAAGGATGCCGCAATACGTTGTAAACTGGCATACCCAATTATATGTTATAAAGCTCAGTAAGAGACGTTATAGCAACGATAATAGTGTTACAAACCCTTCATGAAGCTCACTAATCTATTACTGCGGTTACAAAGAATGACACCTTTAGATTATGCGAACCGTTAGAGAAAATTAGTATAAAAACTCCAGTGTATTAGCCAGAAATACAGAATATGCTCGGGATACTACTCCCCCATACCAAAGACTACAGAACCCTTAGTGTTTGCACTAAGGACATATACACCAACAAATCAGTGACTACAAACGCACTTAACTAAGTCGCGACCCCGACGTCCCTTGCTTTATTCTATAAACCAAGAAGGCGGTTGTTCACCTTCATTGGCATCCTCACACTTCCAGACATCGCACTCAAAGACGAGCGCAACAGTAGACCGCACCGCATACTAGGCTGCAACAACACCTTCGCAAACTAAATAGTTTTTAATAACCGCTTCGCGAACCGACCTTGTCTTATACAGAGCCCGTAGCTCGAGACATAACACCAAGTAGCCTTGAATAAGCTATGAACTTAGGACCTATAGTCACTGCACAGAGGTGCCCAACTAGACTCGCTAAGAACCTGCCTTCAGATTCTGTGATTGATTATACTAACCGTTTAGGTGTTGTGTTTTCTGCCCGCAGGAGTCTCTAGGTTCATCACCACATGGTCAATGACATCACACACCAGGCTCCGTCGGCCCGACACCATCCACACTTGTCTAACAACAAAAAATCAGCCAAAACAACAAAAATCAAACTGACCATGCACCTTTACCATGGAACTCTCCACGTTCCTCCATGGACTTACGTTTCTGCTTCTTTGAAGGCCCCTCCGATGGCCCCGTGGTCCCCTCATCCTCGCTGGAGCATTTGATTGCAGCGAGTAAGCGGTTTAGGGAGACATGGGCGGAGTTCTACCACCTCGGAGGCTGCCGGAGCGAGTGGAGGTTGTGGAAGGAGTATTTGAAGGGAGGAGAGGATTTTTTAGTGGAGGATTCTGAAGGGGAGCTGGAGGATGGTCAGGAGGTCAGGCTGGAAATGCTACTGGAGTCCGTGGCTGCAGGTGTACCTGGAATGGCGGAGTTGATGAAAAGGGTGAAAGGGAAAGGAAAGGGTAAAGTAGTGGAAAGTGGAGAGGCCAGTGGGTCCACAGATGCCTAGCATCACAGCCTCCTTGTATATCATTTTTCATAGACATTTGTAGATAGATGGATGATAGTGTATGCCTGGAGGGGCAAAATGTATATTTTTTGTTGATAATCTGAAAATGGTGTGAAGAAAGGATGAAGTCAAGAATATGTCCGATGGAGTCCATTCCCGATTAGGAAATGAATTTGCAATAGTTTTCCAGAATTTAATTTGAAATTGGGGAGGCGGATTCCGATGGGAACCGATGGAATGGGTGATCAAGAAGAAATGGGTGAGGTCTTGACTGAGACCTTGCGGATGGTGACCTTGGATAATGGTCCTGGTTTGTCTGGGTAACGACAATGGAAGTCTGCAATGTAGTCTTCCGCAGAGAACTCTGTAGCGGGAATCCAGGCAAATTCTTCATCAGTATCTTCGTAGCCCAACCACTGGACACGATAGAGGAGTGGACAGCGGAATCGACAGTCAAGCTTGGAATCAAGAATCTGTGCAATCTCAAATTGCTCTTCTCTGTCGACTTCCACAGGAGGTGGAGGTGGTTGGGTTCAATTAGGAATGGTATTGATTTCCATGGGTTCCAACTGTGAGACGTGAAATACAGGGTGAATGGAACAGAGGTCCACAGGAAGTTTGAGCATGAAGGAATGGGATCCAGGCTGAGTAATGATATCGAACAGTCCAAGGAATTTCTCGGAGAATTTCGCAGTAGGGCAAGTAGTCCTGATGTGTTTGGAGTTAAGGAAAACCTTGTCACCTACTTTGAAATCTGGGGCTGGGGACCATCGTTTGTCCGCTTGGAATTTGTAACGAGACTGAGCATGAGTGATTTTGTCTCTACGGAATTGGTGAAGATCATCGAGGTTGACTATGAAATCGCGGGCCCAGGTGGAGGCGATGTCGCGTTCAGGGTACACAGTGATGTTAGGGTGGTAACCCTTATTAGCGAAGAATGGAGAGATTCTGGTGAAAGCGTTCGGAGCATTGTTGTACATGAATTCAGCAATGGGTAGTAAGGTATCCCAATTGTCTTGTTGGTAAGAACAATAGATACAGATGTATTGTTTGAGAGTTTGGTTAGCACATTCAGTTTGTCTGTCAGCTTCCGGATGATAACCGGAAGTGAAGTGAAGCTCCATATCAAGAGATTTGGCTAGGGCATGAGTGGATTGGGAGACAAATTCGGAGCTGCGGTCGGAAGTGATGTGATTGGGAATGCCATGCTTGGAGAAGACATGGGTGACGAAAAGCTGAGCTAGATCCGAGGAATTGACAGTGTCATGAGTGGGAATGAAAATGGCTTGTTTACTTGCGCGGTCAATAACGACAAGGATGGCAGTGAATCCATTAGATTCCAGGAGTTGTTCAATGAAGTCCATGGAGATGGAATCCCATGGCCATTCTGGTACAGGCAAGGGTTTGAGTAAGCCAAATGGGTGGTGTCTAGGTGTTTTGTTATGACCACAGGTAGTACAGGATTTAACATAGTGGCGAACGAATTCATGTGTCTGTGGCCAGGTGTAATTCCGTCAGACTAATTCCAGAGTACTGTTTTGACCAAAATGACCTGCCAAGATATGGTTGTGATTGTTTTGGAGGACACGAAGATGGAGGTCTGCAGAGTCTGGGACATAGATGCGATTGTCAAGGCAGAGTATTCCTGACTCATCTACAGACCACCGGGAAGGATTGGAAGGGGAAGAAGCAAGGCAGAAGCCTTCAGTCACTGTGGAATCCATAGGTTGTGCAAGCTTGATATCAGAATGCAATTGGTCTACATCCATGATTGCGCTAGCACAGAGTACGGGACCTTCAAGAAACGTAGCATGGAGAGTTGCTCTTGAGTAAATACAGGGCGGAAATTGTGAGGATTGACTTAAGCATATTGACTATCCCCCTCTTTAGGGTAGATGTCCCATCGTCTAGTGAGTGCATCCGGTTTCCCACCTAATTTTCCTGGACAGAATCGGATAACAAGGTTGAACTGGGAAAGGAATTCGGACCAGCAGACTTGTCGGCGTGTCAGGACCTTGGTAGTAGAGAAGTACTCAAGGTTCTTGTGATCAGTAACGATGTCGATGGATTCCACAGAGCCTTTGAGGTAATGACACCAGTATTTACCGGCTTCAAAGATAGCGAGAAGCTCTTTATCATGGGTATCATAGTTGAGTTCGGCTCCATGGAGACTGCGGGACAGGAAGGATATAGCCTGAATTTCCCCATCATCAAGGTAGATGGAGAGGATAGCAGCAATAGCATAGTCAGAGGCATCGGTTTCCACAACAAGTTGACGGTCAGGAATCCAATGGGTAAGGATAAGAGTGTGATTGAAAGCCTGTTTCAACTCGTTGAATGCAGCTAAGCCTTTGTCATCAAATTTCCATGGAATACCTTTGCATGTAAGATGTGTTAGAGGAAGCACAATCTCACTGTATTCGTAGATGAAACGGCGGTAGAAATTAGCCAAACCAAGAAATGATTGGATATCTTTGACCTTCTGCAGGATCGGCCAGTCAACAATAGCTTTGACTTTGTCTTCAGCCATTTGTAAGCCTTCAGGAGAGAGGATGTAGCCTAGATATTCCACAGAATCCCGATTGAACTTGCATTTAGAACCTTTGCAGTAGAGCCCATTGGCTCGAAGTCTGCGAAAATGTCATTGATGAAACGTTGGAAAGCCATGGGAGCATTGGTAAGACCAAATGGCATGACATGCCATTCGAAAGACCCATAGCGGGTACGGAATGCGGTTTTCCATTCATCTCCATCAGCAATATGGACTAGATGGTAGCCATGGCGGAGGTCGAGTTTGGTATATATGCGCACAGAACGTGTGGAGTCAAGAAGATCGGATATGAGGGGAAGTGGATAGCGGTCCTTTTTAGTGATTTTGTTAAGGCCATGGAAGTCGACACAGAGTCTGAGTTCACCAGTTTTCTTCTTGATGAAGAGTACCGGTGAAGAGGCTGGCTGTGGGCACTTGTGGAACAGCGCATAGAACGGCGTGATACACACACCAAACCACACACACACTCACACAACTACGCAGTAATACAATCACCCTCGTAAGTGCATGGGGGGATGAGATTATTTCTACTCTGCGGTTATTAACACTTTAGAACTCGTAAAGCTCCTTCTTATCTCGGCGCGGTACAGCGTTTACTCGTTTTATTTGATCCTAAAGCTAGAATCTTTTTACAAGGTATACTTCGAGGCGCAACCTTCTAGGCGAATGGTAATATTCAATTTACACCAGGACACATGTCCTACAATACAATAGAACACGGGACTCCTCACTACGACACCAAGCTCACTCTTTAGACCACTCAACCAAGTACTGACTTAGTGAGCTCGCTACTCCCTAGGGGTAGGGTTGTCAAGACTAACTTCAATGACGATAACAGACTCCGACTCTCCAATAGTTCGCAATTTCAGAACAGAAACAACTCAATTTCAGAACAGAAGCGGATTTAGAAACAGACTGACAGAACAGAACAGACAGACAGACAGACAGATTTCAGAACTTCTACTTCAATTCATACTCTTTCCAAACAGACCTCGGCAGTACTCAGATGGAACAGAACAGCGACACTGTTTCTTATTCACTCGGAACTTAAGCGCACTTGTCAGATCCTGAAGTTATCTCTATTCCTCGAGGTGAGCTCGTTCTGTATATACAACACTCGAAGCTACAAACTTATTCCTTTATTACAGTACTCGCCTTCTATGCACACACCGCAACTCGGGGGTTCGAAACTTGTATACTACACCGAACTTCTAACTACTTATACTAAAACAACTATTAATTACAAATATCACCGCAGTCTCCAGGTAATCTAGACTCCTATGCGTACAGCCCACCGCTGCCGCAGTCCTGCTTGGCATCCGACTCAGTGTTGCCATATGTGGTTTAGTTTCCATGTCGAGCTCGCTAAGGTTTTACAAGCACTCGCTAATCTCAAGTCCGAGGACATATCTCCTGACCGGTAGCGGTCGTGCCGTGTCTCGCCCCAGCTCTTATTCAATCATGCTTCCAGAAGCAACTCTTACTGGCAACGGTTCCTCGACAGTGTGACAACCGCGAAGGCACTCATCATACCACAGCTGGCACATCGGATTTATCTTCTTATCTTATCTCTCGCATGGTTTCTGGACCGGTTTCCTCAGGTACAGCGCGTCACTTTAATTTAGTACGCGCCGATCGTTTTTAAATTGCAATCCTTTTCGTCTTGGTTTAAAAGGAGCGAGCTCTCTTGTTAATGGACAACTACCGACGGCCGAACAGGGTTTCTGAACTTTCTGTCAAGCTAGCCTGTCAAGTACCAGCTGTAACTAAGTCCCGGTTTGGGTCTGTCGCGTTGTGTCATGTAGACAGGTAGTCTTATTGTTTTAAAGGTATTTATTATGTACACTCGCTTAGTCCTTAGGCCTGTTTCTCTCCTTGTACTGTAGTACCAAGTATATTCATTAGATCACAAAATTACATGTCTGGAATGTATGCAGTCATAACACCGGAGCTCCATGGGGAGAGCATGTGGGAGAAATGAAACCGTTATGGACGTTATCATCAATAAATTCATGTAAGGCTTTGAGTTTGGATTTGGAGAGGGAATAGATGGGTCCAAGAGGAGGTGAGGAGCCTTCCTCAAGGTTGATCTTGAGATCATAAGGGCGATGCTCGGGGAGTTTCTCTGAGAGAGAGTCACTGAACACATCAGCAAAGTCATGATACTCCAGTAGAACATCAGATAAATCTGGTGGAGCCGCTGAAGCAGCCTGGCCACTGACACTTGGCATAGAAGGTTGGAGTGTGAACTGTTGTGCACCCTCCTCTGCGCAAGCTTGTATGAAAGCAGCTGCGGAAATGATAGATATTTTGGGGGCAACCGAAGCGGAAAATGATGGAATGGACGGGTATGAGTAGATAGGCTCATACGCTGGTGGAGTCCATTGGGATCTTGGAGGTGGTTTGGATGGGATAGGACCTGAAGGGTCCTTGCGAGCTTGCGCTGTTGCGTCGGAGGCCGTGGAAACATCTGGAATAGATGCACCAAATAGCTTTGAATGGAAAGTGATACTGTGCTTTGCCCAGTCAATCAACAGATTGTAGCAGGAGAGCCAGTTGTATCCCAGAACGAGGTTACAAGATGAATCAAGATGTGTGATGTAGAAGTCAATAGGAATGATATCTCCTGATGGGAACTGTATGGAGAGAGTAACAGATTGTGAGATGTGAGATCCGGTGGAGCCGTCGAGAAGCTGAAGTTGAACAGGAGGAATGGAATTGTCTTCTATCATGGCCTTTGACAGCCGCTTTCTCTTCTTTGACAGGCCCGCGGCCCTGGTCACCTTCAACTTCCCCTTCTCCTTTCATTTTCTGCACAGTTCCTCCCATGCCAATTCTTTTTCATCCACATCCTCTGTGGACTCCTCCCCATTGCCATCCTCAGCCTGTAAGGCTGCTGCCATGGCTTCTGCGGCCTGCCTTGCCAGTTCTGTCTGCTCCCGCAGCAGGTGTCTTGTTTGTGTGGCCTCCGTCTCAGCTGTTGCCAACCTCTTTTTCTCAGCCTCCACGGCTGTGGCCTCGACCTTCCTCTCCTCTGCTACTCTCCATTCCTCTTCCTCCCTTGCCAACCGCTCTGCTTCTGCCCACTTTGCCATGGCCTCCACCTCCTTTTTAGACTTCAGCTCTTGAAGCTTCTTTGCTCTTTCATGAGCCCTCTTTTGCGCAGCCTTCTCTGCCTTCATCTTCTCTGCTACCCACAGTTTGTGGGCTTCCACGGCAATCCGATAGGCCTCCTCTTCATCATCCCTGCCAGTGTAGAACGCTGACAGTTCCTCCACCTCCAATTCCTCCAGGGTGGCAGGCGCAGCATATGCCTCCGGCATCCACGACCGTCGGTATTCGCTAGTCATCATCAGGAGCAATGGAGAACAAGAGCTGAGAAAAAGCACAGAGTTTTCCTACCACCGAGATGATGGTGGTAACAAGTTAAGAGGTGAAAATCACGTGATATCACACTCACAAATTCCATGTGGCACCCCCGGCCATCGGGATCTGCACTCTTGAGGGCAAGAACGCTAAAGGGGGGATACTGTAATGATCATGCCGCAGACTCCACGGACCTCATCCATCATCCACTCCCAAATCCCGGTTTCTATCTCATATTTCCTATCCCTATTTCATTTACTTATTTCACATATTTCATTTATCACACCTAGATCCCATCACGGTAGCAAGTAGGTGTTATATCAGAGTCCACGGAATACTTGACTCCTCTAGATACAGAACATTCCAGCTCACGTCACTCTAGCCATACCTACACTATTCCAGACCCCGACCTGTCGGACTCCATCTTAGTATATAAGCTGTACATTTAGTAGTACATACCTCAGTTCGAATATCAACTTGGTTTAGCCCAATAACTATCGTCCTCACTCTCTTTGGCCTTCAAGCCATAATCCATCTCTACGTCCGCGGACTCCGATACGCCGTTGGACTTAACCTTTGATCCTAGAGATCATAATCCTGTGGACTCCGTCCATAATCTTTCTTTGGGCTTCGACCCAAGGGTGACGTTGCTAATAGCTTTGCCAAGCCCCAAGCACTCCGTGGATTCCACGACATGCATTCCTTTCATTTCATCCTATTGGCATGATCCTAACAGTCATTTCTAAGTGACAAATGACTTAGCACCACATATAATATTATCTCCGGTGTGCACACACTAATAGAGGACCTCTTGGACACCTCAACAACTGGATATAATGAAGAATATCCCTCCCAACTCGTTTCGTGGCTCAAATTGTACGCCATCATGGCTAGGCACCAATATCGACTAATTAGGTGACCACCAGAGATAAATCATATGACACATCAGGACACATCACTAGTGCATCACAGCTTACAGGCCCGGCATTGATCCTTTAATTATATGAGGTCATACTCATCGACTGTTATTCCACTTCAATAATCACTGTGTTTTGGTCAGCTAGATGCCCAGTTTTACCAATAACACTGTGCCAAGGTCACTAGCGCTCGATGCTCCTTTCATACACCTCAGGTTATCAACCATACCCTCACAGTCCACAGTTAAACAGCACCTCAACAACCATGCTGGAGAAGACCCATGATCTGTGAAATTTACCTTCCTTCAGTAACACAGAGGATTGGCTGTTACAAGCAACTACGGAGATACATATGGACGCTAGAATCTTTACAAAGCCACAGCCTTGTAGCTTTACTAAGTACCACTATTAATAATTATCTCCGGTAGTATAAAGGTGGATAGAAAATCATAGTACAGAAGTTAATCAACTACCACCCATTACTCTGCCATTAGCCTCACTATATGCTTGTCACCGGATATAATATTGTCTCTACACACTTGCTACAACCATTAGCACCGGTTTTAAATGGACCATACCACACGCATAGCACAGTATATGAACAATAGCAATTGTTTGCACCCCATATGCTCGCTATAAGCCAAAGACTGGTTTTATGCCATCTGAGCTTCGTACTCCCTCACACTCTCCTCGAGAAATGCTCTAAATCCTGATCTACCAGTTTTAGAATTATCTCTGGCATTGTGCCTCGCACTTTAGCTTGCACCCCGTCAGTAGTGGTTGATACCCATGTCAAGCACATAACACTGGCATTCACGTTGTACACCACCTCTTTTGTTTTATAGGATTGGATTGTCTTCATCTTCATACCATAGGAGTTTTATTTGGCTTTATTTTCAACATTGTTTATCACAGCCCACTTGGGTAGTCTCTGGCAGACTTATAGGAATCAACATCATCAACATAGGATCATTTTGGACTCAACACCGTTTAGGACTGATATAGGATAGGATAGGATAGGATAGTTCCCTGAGAGGACTCATAGGTTTGACATTGACATAGGATAGGAACGTCTCTGAGTAGACTCAGCTTTCGACATCAACTTCAGTATATTTTGTCTCACATAGGACCAGCACTCGTTATCTCCGTGCGCCACCAGATATAAACATATTTTCACACTTTTGCCCACACTAACCAGCATTATTAGGATCACCACACAGTACATTGACACTCCACCAGTTATAAACTAACTGCCACACACATAGCATTATTTTCATAGGACCTATGTCTAGAGACCTTGTCTATTCATTTCTCCTCTTTCCACCAGATTTGTGGTATTCACATCATACCCTCTTCCATTCAATCTCATCATTGAGATTATCACTGGCCTACAGCCAACACCTTTTAGTACTCGATCACTTGAGTGCTACTTGCTTGACTGAAAAGTTGCAGTATAAACTCGTGTCTAGAGGAAGTGATTAGGTCGCATGGAGGTACCCTGAACAACTCGCACAACACAGTACCTTTATCTCTGGTCTACACCATCATTAATCATTACTCTTTGAGTTTTGGTTTGCCGTTGTGCAGCCACACATCTGTGTGAGCACACATTTTTGGATTTCACAACATTCCACTATTACTATGGGTGCAATGCACCTTGCCTAGGCATCACCCACTCACAGTTGTTGTGGTGGGAGGAAGGGACAGCTGGTCAGCGACTGGAGCATGGACCAACCACCTGTCCCATGGACGCCAGACCGATGCGGCATACTGATGGATGTCCGTGACAGGCCTGCCATGAGCGGATCTGTCACCGCCACATGGATAGAGGCAGGTCTGGGCACAAACAGGGGTCGTATTTGTCCCTGTCAGTGGGTAGGAGCAGATGCAACCCTGGTTACCTTTTAAAGCTATTCATATCAGAGCCATTCAAGGAAAGTGTAGCAGGTGCACAGAGGGTCTGCCACGCGAGTATGCGGAAGTGCCCTAAAAAGGGCTAATGATCAATCAAATCGGACCACGGGCGATGGTATAAAAGATTGTGTAGATGAAGATAGTTGGTTAGTTAATTCTACTCCCATAGAGATCCTTATTCCAGGATTCCTCTCACCAAAGGAATACATTTCCTCTTTCTCAAAGCTCATAAGATGCATCTGACATCGTCATCAGCTGCCAGTCTTAAACCATCTGATCCCAGTCAGATCCCACATTCCTCTCATCAGCAACCATCTTAGCGGACGTTGCAAGCTGCTGAAGCGGAGTGGACCTACCTTCCCTTATCCCTTACCGGATAAGAAAAGATCTTGCATAGACAGGGATTTCTTCCTTCACAGGGAGTTACCTAGCCTTACAAGTGGAGCCCACCACAAGGGAAGGTTAAACCCACAATAGCTGACAGGAGAAGCTCTCTTTGCCCAACCTGGGAACGCCAAGAAGCGGCCGCCCTACGGACTGTTATCCAAGCCACCTTCAATGAGTTGATCGAAGAAGAGGATTTATTCGACCTCATTCCCGACAACAAGGCTGCCCATTTCCACTTTGACCAATCCTTCTCGTCTTCCTACAGCCAAGAGCTGAGAGAGCTCCTAGACACCTCAACAGATCCTAATCCCTTCGGAAACACCCCCGAGTAAACACAACTAGATCCCCTTCCACAATGTTCTGCATCCGCTCTGCCGGAACCACCTTGTACTCTGCCCTTGCCTCTGACACCTCTATTTTGGTCAGAAGAGGAAGAGCAGGAATTGGCTCCGCCTTCTCCAACTTACCTACCCCCGAACAGAACATATCGTTGGGCAAGAAACCGACGAATCCATCTGCATTTCAAGATGGCCCAACCTAATGCCCAACAGCAGCAACTCCCTATCAGAGGGTCTGGTAAAGCCCCCAGTTGGGGGTGGAAAGGACCTGACGACTCCATTACCCTACCTATCTACTTTGCAGAGGTAGAGCGCACCTGCCAAGTGGCAGGACAAGACATGGACGTGGAATACATCATGGCCACAATTATGTATGCGGACCTGATGGCATCTGATCTGTGGAGAAGGCTCTCTCAGGCACTGCCAGCCAACACAGCTACGGCAACCTGGGCAGCCTTCAAGGCGGAGTGTTATGAGTTTTACCCCAAGTGCAATGAGGCATGCAGATATACGCATGCTCACCTAGAAGAAGTGGTGCGTGTCCTTCAGAGGAGTCCGATCACAACCCTTGATGAGTTTGGCCATTTCGATTGGCACATACAAGGCATCGGGCTCAATGTCACTGCAGGGAACAACCCGTTGATGTCCACCCATGAGTACGCCAGGATGTACATATCTGCTATCCACCTGGTGCTCAGGATACCGGCTGAGAACCACCTTGCAGTCTGCTTCTCGGACCATGACCCGGCAGAGCTGTTTCCGGTCAACAAGGTTAGGAAAGCCGCGAAATATGTGCTGGAGAGTTATAAATCTCCATATGTGAACCCAGTCTCAGCAGCATATGCAGGGGCAGGGTTCACGCAACCTGTGCCACCTGAGCAGATGGTAGCACCCGCTATCGGATCAATGGCAGAAGCAGTAGACTTTCTGTCACAATCATTGGCCACTGGGCCTCCACCATCCTTCTACAACCCGTACGCATACCTGCCATACACAATGCCATCGCTTGCACCACCTGCAGCACCCGCTCCCACACCCGCCATCAAAACCGAGTCAACAGACGATCATCTCCTAGCAATCCTGGAGCGGCTCAAACCATCCGCTCCACCGCCCAAACCAGAGACAACGGAAGACAGGTTGCTGGCCACTATAGAGCGCTTAATGGGTAACCAGCAGAGCCAGAACCAAGCACCCAAGAGGTGTGGGTATGACAGCTGTGACACTGGTTTCAAGACATGCCTCGCCAAGAAGGCAGACCATGATGGCGGTTTGATTAAATGGGATGGAGCAAAGCAAAAGCTCGTAATGCCTGATGGCACAGACATTCCCAACGGTGCCGGCTGGATGAAGACGAGGGTGGACAAATGGCATGTGGAGCATAGTACTCCTCCCATGACGGTTAACATGATTTCCACCCAAGGCTCTTATGCAATGGTGCAGGGCCCAAGAACATGCGGGGTGAACCTGCCTGTGTCAGGGCCTCAAGTGGATGGGAGCTTTCTGTACCAAAAAGTCACGCCTTCTCAAATCAGCGAGATCTTCCAGCAAAGCCCACAGCAGTCGAGCCACCAGTATATGGTGGCCCTCTCTTCAGAGGATTTGGACTCTGATGGGGATTTGGATTCTGATGATGATGATACCATCAGGATCCTCAAGCAGGTCCTGCAAGAGAAAATCAAGACAAGAAATGGACGAAAAGATGGGAAACCAAAAGGACCAACAGGGAAACCTTTCAAAAAGGTCGAGGTCATCATTCCGTCCACTGCACGAACCCAGCCGTTGATGAGCCTCAGGGCTCTGTACGCTCAGAATTCGCGAACTTTGTCATTTCTAAGTGACAATCAACTTAGCACCAGATATAATATTATCTCCGGTGTGCACACGCTACTATAGGACCTTCTTGACACTTCAACGACCGGATATAATGGAGAATATCCATCCCAACTTGTTTCGTGGCTCAAATTGTACACCATCATGGCTAGGCACCAATATCGACCAATTAGTCGACCACCGGAGATAAATCATATGACACATCAGAGCGCATCACTAGTGCATCATGGTGTAAAACCCTGGCATTGATCCTTTAATTATATGAGGTCATACTCGTCGACCGTTATTCTGCTTCAATAATGACCAGGTTTTTGTCAGCTTGACGCCTGGTTTTACCAATAACACTGTGCCAAGGCCACTAGAGCTCGATACTCCTTTCATACACCTCAGGTTATCAACCATACCCTCACAGTCTGCAGCTAAACAGCACCTCCATAACCACACTGGAGAAGACTCATGACCTAAAGAATTTACCTTTCTTCAGTAATGCAGAGGATTGGCTGTTACAAGCAACTACGGAGATACATATGGATGCTAGGATCTTTACAAAGCCGCAGCCTTGTAGCTTTACTAAGTACCACTATTAATAATTATCTTCGGTAGTATAAGAGTGGATAGAAAATCGTAGTACAGTAGTTAATCAACTACTACCTGTTACTCTGCCATTAGCCTCGCTATATGCTGTCACCAGATATAATCTCATCTCTACACACTTGCTACAGTCATTAGCACCGGTTTTAAATGAACCATACCCCATGCATAGTGCAGTATACGAACAATAGCAATTGTTTGCACCCCATACGCTCGCTATAAGCCAGAGACCGGTTTTACACCATCTGAGCTTCGTACTCCTTCACGCTCTCCTTGAGAAATGCTCTAAACCGTGATCGACCAGTTTTAGGAATTATCTCCGGCGTCGCACATTGCACGTTAGCTTGCACCCCGTCATTAGCGGTTGATACTCGCATCTAGTGTGTAACACCGGTGTTTGCATCGTACACCACCTCTTTTGTTTTATAGGATTGGACCATCTTCATCTTCATACCATAGGAGTTTTATTTGGCTTTATTTTCAACATTGTTTATGGCAGCCCACTTGGGTAGTCTCTGGCAGACTTATAGGAATCAACATCGTCAACATAGGATCATTTTGGACTCAACACCGGTTAAGACCGTTATAGGATAGGATAGGATAGTCCCTTGAGAGGACTCATAGATTTGACATTGACATAGGATAGGAACGTCTCCGAGTAGACTTAGCTTTCGACATCGACTTCAGTATATTTTGCCTCATATAGGATCAACACCCGTTATCTCCGTGCCCCACCGGATATAAACATAATTTCACCCTTCTGCCTACAGCAATTACTCAGCTGTAATTCCAATGAATATTTGAATGCTACAACTCGAATATCCTTCCAGAATTCGGATTATTCTGCCATTATACTCCTACCACCTCCAGAGAAAACTCCGGATTTAAATCTCTAGCCCACTCAATATTATCTCCGTGCAGCCACCGGTTATACAGTGATTACTATTTGGTTATTCAGACGAGTTTTCGAAGGATACAGCTTGAATCTCCTTCCAGAAATCGGATTATCCTATTATCCTCCTACTACCTCCTACACCAACTCTGGATTTAATTTCCAGTTTATTCAGCAATATCTCCGTGCACCCACCGGTTATACAGCATCTACTTTTCGGTTACTCACACGAGTATTTGAACAATACAGCTCGAATATCCTTCCAGAAATTGGACCACTCCATTATCTTTCTACATCCTCCTACCAGAACAAACTCCGGATTTAAACCTGTAGCCCATTCAATATTATCTCCGTACATCCACCGGTTATACAGCGGTTACACCTCGATTATTCAGACGAGTTTTCGAAGGCTACAGCTCGAATATTCCTCCAGAAACCAAAGTGCACCGGTTATTACTCCTACTACACTTTATATCCGTTTTCGACCGGATTTGCACTATATCTCCATGCCCCATCACACCCTGGCATGCCTGATCGACAATCAACCAGATATAGCATTGCTACATCACCAGGAATCGTCATTTGCTGCGCTTTTATTGATCCTTCAATTAAATTGATGTGATTGATTGATCTTCTTCCATCCGAGTTATTTAAAGTGCATGGGCACTTCAGACCGCGTTTACTAAGGGTGTTACCTTGCCAAGACCTCAAAGTAACAGCTAGTAGCTGCGCACACCTCAGCAGAAGAGCTGCGCATTGATAATCTGCAGTTAGACAGTACCCCATGATCCTCACAGCAGTTACAACAACCATATGGTTTCTCCTCAAAAACCCGGCATTAAACACAATGCCGTGGCTTCAGATGACCAGTATCCACATGCTTGCACCGGTTATTACTCAGCTACGGAGATACAGCCTTACCAATGCTTAGATATGTTTTCTATTTATAATTTTGGACCTCTAGTATATAAGACTCTGTAGAAAATTAGTTAGAAGGGGATTGCTTTGAATTACCGGATATACGCTCTATTGACGAGTTTATACACTACCAGTCAATCCCAGTCGCCCACAGTTATGCCCCATCGCTTGCTTTACTCTTAATTGTTATTGGATCGCATTATTACTGCCCAATAGACGCATTCTTGCTCCAACTACTTGCTTTTGTTCTCAAATCACTTCCACATCGTCACCGGCTTTACTGCTTCAGTTTCAGTTGTGATTCCGGTTTTATATTGCCGAAACCATTATCTCCCAGCCCAGTTTAGGATTGTATTGCCTCTTTGAACGCCCATCTCCATACCACTCTCCATAGGACTCCCCTCATCGTCATTATTGCTTTTATAAAGCCCTACACACTTGTTTCTATAGCTCCGGTTTTACATATCAATAAACCGAGACTCTCACCGGTTTTACTTCACTTTGGTATGTTTATTACCACCATTTCCGCTCACTTTATTAGGTATACATCTAGACATCTTGTCTATACTCTTGTCGCATTTTATAGGCTTTTACACCATTTTCTTGGACATCGCACCGGTTTTAGACCTATTGCCGTCGTCTATATCCGTTACACACTCTCTGGACCGGTTTTAGGACCTCCACCATTTGTTATATCCCTTCTCTGTCATCTACACCGGTTTTAGGACCTATTACCGCATTTTACCGGTTTTACACTATTTTCTTGGACATTGGACCGGTTTTAGGACCATATCCGGTGGCCTATATCTGGTGCACGATATCTCAACATATTCCACATCTTTTGGGACGATTTCTTGGTGTCCAGGTCACACCAGATCCCATTCTATCTCATTTATCGAGACCCCCCTCGGCTTACAGCCTGAGCCTTTTAGTACTCGACTGCTGAAGGGTACTACTTCCAGACTGTATAGTCGAAGTGTATACCTGCATCTAGAGGAATTGACTGCACAGAAGTGCCCCAAACCACTCGCACAAACACATAGCCTTGACTACTGTGACTGCAAGCATCTTTCCCTACCTCTTTCGGAGTTTTGGATGTTGCCATTGCCATGGAAGTCTAGGTTCAACACCAGATTTGCAGTATTTGCGTCATACCTAAAACTGTTCAATCTCATCATTGAGATTATCACCGGCCTACAGCCAACACCTTTTAGTACTCGATTGCGTGACTGAAAAGTCGCAGTATAAACTCGCTGATGAACCTATTGACTCCTGCGGGCAGAAAACAACTAAACCGTTGAATGGCAAGTGGTATCCATTTTACAGAATCTGAAGGCAGGTTCTAGCGAGTCTAGTCGGGCACCTCCGTGCAATGACTATCCTTCCTAAGCTGATAATGTTCTGTGGTTACTTCAGTAACGAGTCGGTACTGGAGAACTAGGTGAGTAAAAGAAGTTCGCTAGTGAGTTTGGTGTCGTTCTTAGTGAATCGGACGGTATCTGTGGGTGTCAGTAACTAAAGGGTGATTATCCTAGCTCGGATTACCCTTTGAAGTTAGCTAGTAGCGGGTGGGAGGCTGAGAGCGCCAATGAAGGTGAGTTTCCCCTTCTTTGGTTATAGACTTAAGCTTAGTAGGCAACGGGCATGCAGCGGTACAGTGCACAAGTGTAATCAAGTTCGCGATGGACTTGCAACACACTAGTGTATCGACGGAGTCGTTGTGTATGTGTGTCTTCGACTATGAAGACCTTAGTTTGTTGGGTCGATTGTGTGGGGGAGTAGTAGTCCCAAGCATATTCTATTGTTCTAGCTCGAATACTTTGTTACTTTTATACTATTATTCTATACTACAGTGTAATCTACTGTTGTCAGCCGCAGTACTTGCTTATTGAGCGTAGCGAACTTATTCGTAACACTGTTACTGCACTATCTTCCTTATAATAGCTTGCCCATATGGATATCTGTCTGCCCACCTAACAAGGCCTAACGGCAGGACCACCTTACTAACCGTTAGTGGTTCTGCAGTCACTACTGCCACAAGTTCGTGAACTTGTTTGGTCGGATCGTGTACGCGTCGGCGCACCTGGAGCTTTCATTATTATAAGTCCCTTTTGCCGCATACTACGTGAGTGTCGGGAGACCCTATGACCACGTGGGTCTGGTCACATGCTAGGTACCGTAGCTTGCCATGTCAGATGCATATGACGTGTATGTTTAATTGCGTCAGACCGATGCCGGTGATTCGCGTCGGAGCCGACTTATGCATCATAGCTCGCGAACTTCGTGTGTTGCCTACGGATTTGGGTTGTTTAACCAGCATTGAACCGGCACACCTTATCTGACTAGGGTGCTGACCTATGGGTTGATCGATAAAATTGTTGTATGTTTCCCGCGAATTCTGAGCGCACAGAGCCACCAGGCTCATCATCGCGTCTAGAGGAAGTGATTAGGTCGCACAGAGGTGCCCCAAACAACTCGCAAAACACAGTACCTTTATCTCTGGCCTACACTGTCATTAATCATTACTCTTTGAGTTTTGGTTTGCCATTGCCACGGAAGTCAAGGTTCATCACCGTCCGCACCAGATCTGGTCCCAAAAGTGCCTGAGGATGCAGCCCGAACAGAGAAGCAGGAAGCACCTCCAAAGGAGCCCAAGAAGCTGGATCTGCCACAGCCCACAGAACCTAGGAAGGACCCACGACAGTACAAGCACTCGGCGCCAATCATCCAGCCTAGCTCGACTGAAGAGCTGTACAACCGAGTCCTCGACTCAAAGGTGGAAGTTTCCATCAAGGAGCTGTGTAGCGAGAGCCTTGGAATCTGCTCCAAGCTGAAAGACACCCTGACAAACCACAAAGTACCAGTTGATACGCCGAGTCAGGGACAGAAAGGTGTGGAAGCAGTTGGGAAAGGAGGTAAAGACTCCTTCGTGATTTGTTCTCTACGCAAAGGGAACCACACCAATATCGTGGTGGCAGACAAAGCCACAGGTCTCCGCTCTCTGACGCCGCTCATAGATGGATCGCATGAGGTCGAAGCCATCCTGGATGAAGGTTCCCAAGTCGTGGCCATGTCAGCGGCCATATGGGAGAAATGTGGGTTGCGCTTAGACCCGTCTGTCAAAATCTCCCTCACCAGTGCCAACAACGAAACTGGATGGTCTCTGGGATTATGCAGAGATGTGCTGTTCAATTTCCAAGGAGTAGAAGTCCTCCTACAAGTTCATGTCATACAACATGCAGCGCACAATGTGCTGCTGGGAAGACCTTTCAGTGTGCTATGTGAAACGAAAATTGACAACCACTCCAATGGGGAACAAATCCTAACTCTAACAGATCCCAACACTGGACGTGAAGTAGTCATTCCGACTCACGAGTGCAGCCATCCACACTTCTCATGGCAAGAAGGACACCGCCATACGGAACTGCATATTCATGAGCCACGCCCGCCATACAGAACGCAGTTCGAAAATTTTCATTAAGTGAGGACCTTTTCTCTGATCAAGGTGAATTGGGACTCTATCACGGTCGAAAAACTACCATTGGATTTCTCTCATCAGACATATTCTCTCGCATCTGCAGCAGATGGCAGCACCGCTCATATAGATATCACTACTATCCCTGGGTATGCCATCACTGTGTCTGCTATCTCCAGCGGACAGGTCACCAATACGGAAGGCCTGGACCAAACACAACCTTATATTCGGAACGCTAAGCATATAGCTCGTAATGAATATGATACCCCGCTGGTTTCGAGGAGTTGTTTCGCATCCGCTGCGGCACCAGTCCCCGCTGGCAGATCTCACGAAGTGCCTCGAACCGAGCCTATTTCTCCACATGCTTCTCAATCTCCCTCTATGTCTATCCTTCAATTCATTCATCAGCCACATGAGCTGCTCCTCGTGGAACTCTTCAGAGCGGACAGCATTTACAGCGAACCCGCTCCTTACCAACCTGTCGGCATTCTCCAGGTCGCGAGACCTAAGCCTAAGAAAAAGCAGTACAAAAAGGTGGAGAATCGTGTTAAGCCTGTACCTACCACACTTCCTGAGGAGTTTCATATCATTTGCGAAATCACGGGTGATCCGCTTGCAGACATGCACATTCTCTCTCCATATCCACCAGATTTCAAGCCGACCAGATGGTATACTCAGAAAAATCATGATATAATAGACGAAAATCATCCTGGGGAGTTTCTATGGCCTGAGGAGCGGAAGCTCATGCACCACTTTATGATGCTGCAGGAAGGCAGTTTTGCATGGGATGAGTCACAGAAGGGGAAATTTAGGGAAGATTTCTTTCTCCCAGTCACCATTCCTGTCATAGAACATATCCCTTGGGTACACAGAAATATTCCAATACCACCAGGCTTATATCATGAAGTTATCGCAATCGTTAAGGACAAAATCGCATCCGGCATATATGAACCTTCAAGCTTGTCCTACTGTTCCAAGTGGTTCACGGTATTCAAGAAGGATGGTCATTCACTTTGGATCGTGTATGACCTCCAGCTGCTCAATGCAGTCACCATCCGCAACTCTGGTGTTCCTCCGCTCATCGAGCAGCTGGCAGAAACGTTCAGCAGATGAGGCTGCTATGGCATATTCGACCTGTTTGTCACCTTCAACCAGCGGCTGTTGTCCATATCCAGCCGTGACCTGACCACTTTCCAGACTCCTTTAGGAACCTTCCGACTAACCATGCTCCCTATGGGATGGACAAACTCGATGCAGGTCCTACAAGGTGATATCACCTACGTGCTCAATGACGAGATCCCAGACATAACGATTCCTTTCATAGATGATGCAGGGGTAAAAGGACCAAAGACCCACTATGAGACCGCGGATGGAGGATATGAAACCATCCCCAAGAACCTGCTCATCCGCTGCTTTGTCTGGGAACATTTCCAGAATCTCAATCGCATAGTTCAGCGCATGAAATATGTGGGGTGCACCTGGTCTGGCAAGAAGGCCTACCTATGTGTGCCCGAAGCCGTCATTGTAGGACATAAATGCACCTACAAAGGCAGGGTGCCAGAGGATGGCAAGGTCGACAAGATCAAGAACTGGGGCCCATGCAAAGACCTGACCGATGTCCGATCCTTCCTAGGGATGGCTGGCATACTCCACATATACATTCGGAACTACAGTCTACTGGCAAGACCACTTGTCAACCTCACCTGCAAAGGAGTCGATTTCTGTTGGGGCCCCGACCAAGTGTTAGCCCAAGAAGTACTGAAGGAGGCAGTCATCAACTCGCCTGCTCTCCGCCTGACGGATTATACCTCTTTTGCTCCTGTGATATTGGCTGTAGACACAAGTGCCCTAGCGGTCCGATACACAATATTCCAAGAGGATCTGCAAAACCCAAAGCGCAGATATCCGTCCTGTTTTGGTTCAATACCGCTCAACCAGGTGGAGTCAAGGTATAGCCAGCCAAAACTCGAGCTCTATGGCCTGTATAGGGTGCTGAAAGAGGCTGCTATATGGCTTATCAGGGTCAAGACACTGGTGGTGGAAGTAGATGCGACCGCCATCAAAGGGATGATCAACAACCTGGATTTGAACCCGAATGCAGTTATCAACCGCTGGGTAGCAGGAATCCTTCTTTTCAATTTCAAACTCGTACACATCCCAGGCACCAAGCATGGTGTAGATGGTCTATCCAGGTGGCGCCCACAACCAGGTGACACACCCACAGAAGGGGATGACCCTGATTGGGTAGACAGCATGTACGGCTTCATTCACATAGGGAACCCGCTCCCGGAAGGGCGACCCTCAGGAAGAACGGTTCTGTCCCCCATGAGAATTTTCACAACCTCTGCAGCAGAGTCACAGCCCTTGCCAGGCGGCGGTCCGACGATACACCCGCTCGCCAAGAATCCCCTACCCGACAAATTGGAGGCCAATATTCCTAGATCTGCCAAAGTGTCCGCCAATGACGACAGAATTGATGCTGTATGTGCGTTCCTGGAGAACTTGGTCACACCTGCCTACTTGTCCGAGGACCAAAGGCAGACTTTCCTCAACTATGTGGCAGGTTTCTTCCGTTCTGGAGACATGCTGTGGAAACGGGACGCGACTGGTGAACACAAACTTGTGGTGCCTAGGGAAAAGTGGTACCAGCTCCTGCGGATCACGCACGATGAGCTCGGACACAAAGGAGTGTACTCCGTCAGGGTCCATCTCTTGAAGAGGTATTGGTGGCCCCAATTGCTGGACGACATCAAGTGGTTCATCTGTACATGCCATATTTGCCAGATCCGCCAAATGGAGAAATGGAACATTCCTCCCATGGTGGCCTACCCCGCACCTCTGTTTTCCAAGGTCTACATCAACATCTTTCACCTACCAAAGTCGGGTGGATTCAAGTATGTTGTGCATGCCCGATGCTCCATGAGCGCTTATCCTGAATTCCGAATGCTGAGGCATGAAAACACGGAAGCGCTTGCCAGGTTCATATTTGAAGATATAATCTGCTGATGGGGCAGCCTATGGGAGATCGTGATAGATAACGGACCCGCCTTCCAAGCTGCCCTGAAGCTGCTGCACGAGAAATATGATGTTCATCAGATCGCCATCTCACCCTACAATTCTAGAGCCCAGGGAGTCATTGAACGCAGACACTTGGGTTTCAGGGAGTCTCTTTTCAAGGCTTGCGGTGGAGTGGAAAGTCAATGGTCTCATGTAGCATACTCTGTCATCTGGGCGGAGCAGGTGACACCCCTTCACACCATCGGTAAGAGTCTGTACAAGGTAGCCACCGGCATCCCACCTATCCTTCCACTTGATATTGTGGAAGCTTCGTTCCTGGTCGAGCCGCCTACCCATATGCTCTCCACTAAGGAACTAATCGCCAGACGTGCTATAGCCCTCCAGAAGCGGTCGGAGGATCTCAACTGAATCTGCTCTAAGGTCTACAAGGCACGAGTAAAGACAGTCCAAAGATGGGAGAAGGAGGACACGAACCGGATCACTCACTGGGCATTCCAGCCTGGGTCCTTGGTACTTGTCCGCAACATGTGGGTAGAATATGAACTTAACAGGAAGTTCAAGCTGAGGTACCTAGGGCCCCTGGTGTATGTCTCCAAAAACAAGGGAGGAGCCCTGATCCTATGTGAACTAGATGGCACACTGTTGGCAAACCCTGTGGCCGCTTTCTGCTGCATTCCATACCATCCGTGGGCAACCATCGAAATACCCAACCTCTCAAGCTTCCTGGACCAGCCTCTTGCACAGGTCGCCGCCTTAGAGCGGACACTGGACTCATTTGAGGATGAGCTGGACTAGGACCCGTTTTCCTGGACGCATGACTCTCTGTCACCCCTCGGTCCGAAGACACCATTTCCTGGATGGACCAGAAAAAAAAAAAAAAATTTCAGACAAGCCCAAAATATTTCCTATCTAGGCCTATCTCGCCCAGGAGAGCCCAAAGGTTTGTTTGTCCTGGGACTTGTATGTCCCCGAGGACTTTGTTTGTATCCAAGGACTTTTGTTTGTTCTCGGGACTTTTGCTGCCCCCTACGTTCCCGGACTATTATTGTATTTCTGCATGCGAGGACGGACATTGAGAAAGGCCACTGCCAACGCCCCCACCGATAAAGTTTTTCCCAGGCTGCCAAAATATTCCCATGGTCGCAGATTGTCATTTCCACCCTGGGGTGGCTGTGCATCGGCAGGCTGTGTGTCAGATGGGTATGCACCGGTGTCCGCCTCACGCTGTTCCTTTTTGTCCATACTGTACCAAAGTTGTGTCACCTTCTCGTTACTACTTATTTAGCATGCATGCCTGTGATGATCTACTGAGGCAATACATCTCTTTCTTGTCTGTTCCTTCCTAACCTGAGGGCTTTCTGCCAGGAGTCAGAAAATTTTGGTTCCCCCCAGCTGACAATCAACTATCTACATTTGCAGGATCACTATTTATTGTGTACAAAACCCCCCACGTGATCAGCTCATCCACCTCCTCCTCCTTGATTTCGATACTATGACTGCCAAGATTCAAGATATTTAGGGTCGTGTGGATATTGTGCCCTCCAAGATGCTCTACCCATGACGGACTGCCTCCATGCCTGCTGATGAGGACCCACAGAGCTGCCCGCTCTCCATCCATTACGACTGGGCTAGGGATCTGCTCTCCAAGAAAATCCAGCTGACCATCAAGAAAAGTCCTACACCCGAGGGGCACTCTCGGGCCTCTTAGTTTCCTGGACCTGCATGTCCTTCATCAAGGGCAGACTCTGGGAAGTGGTTGGTCAGCAGGTGCTCGATGTCTGCTTCGTTGAATGGCCCATAGTTTTGTAACTCGTACTGAAGGGCACGGTACCCAGCGACGATCTGCCCACTAGCAGCCATGATCCGATCCCAGGCGGCCTCGCGAGGGTGCAATCGTAAGCCTGGCCTCCTCTCCCACTCGAGGACAGACTCCAGCTTGTGGAGCAGGCGCATGCGCTTCGCCCACATCCACTTCACTGGCAACCCGCTGCTTTTGCGCAGAGAACGGGTGTTGTCCTACCGAAATCAATGGAAAACAAGGAAGTAGCGCCAAAGGCACTCACGCAGAACCAGATGGTGTTGAACACCCAGCGAATGAGGGCCGCCCCCCATTGCAAGGGTTTGAAGGTGGTCGGATCGTTAGCAAGGCGGTTGGAAAGCCCACGGACCTCTGCCTCAGTCCACCCCATCAGGACCCGGTCCATTGGCCCGAAGCAGAAAGTATCCGATTCGAGATGAGGATTGGAGGGCATGATGCGGACAGGGGTGATAGGTGGAGGGGAACCACTCCAAAGACTGCCCAATACTTATAGCGGCAGCGGCTTCAGCTTCCATTCCAGGGTGGCAGAAATGAAAAAATTCTGTGGTTTCCAGAAACAAAAATTTTGGGAAGAGAGAAGGTGCCAGCATTGCCATCAGCACCATATGATGCAACAGTTCCCGGTTTAGGGGAAGTTGCTGTACACAACTGCGGCATCTCGGCAGGATCAATCTTTCCCGAAGTAAAGGGAGTGTCGACTTCCCCAAGGAGGATTGGAAGGCCCCAACAGAACATTCCCAATTGAAACGTGCCCTGCATGCATGCCTCAGCAAGTCGCTGAGGGCGATGCGTGCTCAGGGGCCCCTAAAGGGAAGTTTCTGCCTTGTGCTTTCGTCTAGCTTCCACCGGATGCCAGGCTGCTTGTTGACCATGTATCCCATACTGCCCCCAGTCAGAGGTGGTCTGGTTGTCATGCAGGCGCCTATACGACTGGGCATGCGCTGAGCGGGTCATGCCATTCACTAGGAAGTGGTAAACTCCTGCCACTCATATCATCGTTCCTCTGCTCTCGTTCAGAGGTGGCCCGACTGCAACATCTACGCCTATGCAAGGGGCATGCGCTGAGCGGATCATGCCAGCCACCCTCACGTAGCAAACTCCTGCCATTCATCACACTTTCAAGTCTGCTCTGCTTCAGAGGCGACTTATCCACGACCTTTCTGCCCACTGAAGGGGCGCATACTGAGCAGGTCATGCCAGTCACCATAAAGTAGCAAACTCCTGCCGCTCGTATCACTCTTACTCGGGCCTTGCTCAGAGGCCGCGTGTTTACTGCTCCTATGCCTAAGCACGAGGCGTATTCTTGCACCCATGACACGTTGCATATTCCTGTAACAAGTGAAGGTATAGGTAAGGGCTCATGCTAACGAATCTTTTTCTTTTTAGCTGTCTCTAGTTGTCACCAGTAGCGGGATAACCAAGCTCCCCGAGATCTGGAGTATAGAAGTCATGACCAGCCTGTACCTGTTCGTCAGTTACCCCCTCTGCCTCCTCGCCATCATCGCTCCCCCAGTGCGGGTCCTCATCCGCCATCTCTTCACCTGCCTTGTCAGTGGGCACCTCCCAGTCAGGTAGGATGGTCCTGTTGGGCGAGATCCGCAACCGCGGCTCGAGGGACATGAGAAAGACATCGTCATCCTCTGACAGTCCATGAGCTGTGCGGTGAGTGTAATGAGCCTTCTCGAAAGCTACGGCTTTGCAGGAGTTGTGCGTGTTGTGGACGCGGACGTATTCCTGACACATAGAGGTGGTCATCCGATGGAACCATTGAGGGCTCAGGAAGAGGACGGCCTGGTGCATGAGCATACAGTTTGGGGCATTGACCCTGTCTGCATAGACGATAATGTCCATATCACGCATGTGCTGCTTGCACGCTTCATATATGTGCTGGACCAGCCACATCAGCACCGGGGTATCACCACTGGCATACCACTCACATTGTACGCCAAGTAGTTATCCATCCATTGAATGACTGGCTCGTCACTGAGCCAATCTGGGTAACGAGTGGCCAGTACGACAGTGGGGACCATCTGTATCATGCCGTTCAGATTGGCTATGACCTTGGCCATTAGAGCATTAGCGGACGGCCCGTTCTTGGCATCGGTCAGTGCGGATAGATGAGTTACTGTGAATTCCACGCTGGTATAGTCCAGGGGAAGTGACAATACTTGGGAACACCTTAACCGCATTTCTCGGATATCTGATGGGAGGGATCCCATGAGCTTTTATACACGATGACCCTGACATTTGGATGCGCATTCGGATATGACACGGTAGTGTGAGCAGGGACTCTCACAATTTGTCTTTCCCCCGGTTGTGCAGCCACACATCCGTGTGAGTGCACATTTTTGGATTTCACAACATTCCACTATTACTATGGGTGCAACGCACCTTGCCTAGGCATCGCCCACTCACAGTCGTCGTGGTGGGAGGAAGGGACAGCCGGTCAGTGACTGGAGCATGGACCAACTGCCCGGCGGCCACCTGTCCTGTGGACGCCGGACTGATGCGGCATACTGACAGACATCCGTGACAGGCCTGCCATGAGCGGATCTGTCACTGCCACGTGGATAGAGGCAGGTCTGGGCACAAACAGGGGTCATATTTGTCCCTGTCAGTGGGTAGGAGCAGATGCAACCCTGGTTACCTTTTAAAGCTATTCGTATCAGAGCCATTCAAGGAAAGTGTAGCATATGCGCAGAGGGTCTGCCATGCGAGTATGTGGAAGTGCCCTAAAAAGGGCTAATGATCAATCAAATCGGACCATGGGCGATGGTATAAAAGATTGTGTAGATGAAGATAGTTGGTTAGTTAATTCTACTCCCATAGAGATCCTTATTCCAGGATTCCTCTCACCAAAGGAATACATTTCCTCTTTCTCAAAGCTCATAAGATGCATCCGATGTTGTCATCAGCTGCCAGTCTTAAACCGTCCGATCCCAGTCGGATCCCACATTTCTCTCATCAGCAACTGTCTTAGTGGACGTTGCAAGCTGCTGAAGTGGAGTGGACCTACCTTCCCTTATCCCTTACCGGATAAGAAAAGATCTTGCATAGACAGGGATTTCTTCCTTCACAGGGAGTTACCTAGCCTTACACCGTTGCCATGGAAGTTTAGGTTCATCAGCGTTGTCAGGCTGATGGCACCCGATGTATTGTGTCCTCAACAATGAGGTCCTGCAAACAATGCAGGATCTGCAAAGTGAAGTGTCTGTGGATCAAGGAGGCAGAGCTGTCGGCGCTTGAAGAAGTGGTGGACCTGTTGCAGAGTCTGCACGCGAGGTTCAATGAGTTGGAGGAAAGGTTGGAGCAAGTAGAGAAGGAGCTGGGTGCCATCGGAGGCCACATGGACAATCTGGTTGATGACTTCGAGGATGGGGATGCGGTGGAATATCCAAGGGATTTTATTCTGATGGCATCTGCAGAGGAGTGGAAAGTGTTGAGGGAAGAGTTGGGGGATTTGAAAGGTGTGAATCCTGAGGCCCTCCGACAGGTGATGCACTTGCATCTTGACCAGGATGTCGCCCAAGTGTGGCATGCCCACATGACGTCTGCGGAGTTCAACAGTCAAGATCCATTTGAACTGGCGAACCTCAAATTATGGTGTGGAAACCATGGGAATGGGATGGGGACTTGGATCAGGTGATCACAGCAAGCACGCGGTTCAGGGATACTTGTGCAGAGTTTTACTGCATCGGAGGCCATCGGAGGGAGTGGATATTGTGGAAGGAATACCTCAAAGGTAGTGAGGAATTTTTGGTGGAGGATTCTGAAGGGGAACTGGAGAAGGAGGAGGTCAGGGCAGAGATGTTGCCAGAGTCTGGGGCCAATGGGGCACCTGGAATAGCGGACTTGGTGAGACAGATAAGAGGAAAGAGAAAGGAAAAGGAGGTAGATAGTGGGGAAGCCGGCAGATCCGTGGATGTGTAGCTTATAGCTTCCTTCATATATTTTTGTCTGGGTTTGGTAGATAGAGTAGATAGACAGTAGTGCATGCCTGGAGGAGCATAAAAATGTATATTTTTGTTGATGATCTGAAAATGGTGCGAAGAAGGGATGAAGTCAATTGGGGAGACAGATTGCGATGGGAACTGATGGAATGAATGATCAAGAAGAAATGGGTGAGGTCTTGACTGAGACCTTGTGGATGATGACCTTGGATAATGGACCTGGTTGGTCTGGGTAACAACAATGGAAATCTTCAATGTAGTCTTCCACAGAGAACTCTGTAGTTGGGATCCAGGCAAATTCTTCATCAGTACCTTTGTAGCCCAACCATTGGACACGGTAGAGGAGTGGACAGCGGAACTGATGGTCAAGCTTGGAATCGAGAATCTGTGAGATCTTGAATTGCTCTTCTCCATTGACTTCCATGGGAGGTGGAGGTGGTTGGGTGTGGTTAGGAATGGTATTGATTTCCATGGGTTCCATCTGTGAGACGTTAATGGACCTAGACTTCTGTGGCAATGGCAAACCAAAACTCAAAGAGTAATGATTAATGACAGTGTAGACTGGAGATAAAGGTACTGTGTTGTGTGAGTTGTTCAGGGCACCTCTGTGCAACCTAATCACTTCCTCTAGATGCGAGTTTATACTGCAACTTTTCAGTCAAGCAAGTAGCACTCAAGCAATTGAGTACTAAAAGGTGTTGGCTGTAGGCTGGTGATAATCTCAATGATGAGATTGAACAGAAGAGGGTATGACGTGAATACCACAAATCTGGTGTAAAGAGGAGAAACAACTAGATGAGGTCTCTAGACATAGGTCCTATGAAAGTAATGGTGAAAATAGGACTATGCATGTGGCAGTTAGTTTATAACTGGTGAAGAGGCTGGCTGTGGGCACTTGTGGAATAGCATGTAGAACAGCATGATACACACACCAAACCACACACACACTCACACAACTACTCAATAATACAATCACCCTCGTAAGTGTGTGGGGGATGAGATTATTTCTACTCTGTCTGATTAGCACTTTAGAACTCGTAAAGCTCCTTTTTATCTCAGCGTGGTACAGCGTTTACTCATTTTTAATTGATCCTAAAGCTAGAATCTTTTTACAAGAAGGTATACTTCGAGGCACAACCTTCTAGGTGAATGGTAATATTTAATTTACACTAGGACACACATCCTACAACACAACAGAACACGAAACTCCTCACTATGACACCGAGCTTGCTCTTTAGACCACTCAACCAAGTACTGACTTAGTGAGCTCACTACTCCCCAAGGGGTAGGGTTGTCAAGACTAACTTCGATGACGATAACAGACTCTGACTCTTCAACAGTTCTCAGATTCAGAACAGAATCAACTCAACAAGAACAGAACAGAAGCGGATTCAGAAACAGACTGACAGAACAGAAACAGACCGACAGAACAGAATTCAGAACTTCTACTTCAATTCATACTCTTTTTAACAGACCTCGGCAGTACTCAGATGGAACAGAACAGCGACACTGATTCTTATTCACTCGGAACTTAAGCACACTTGTCAGATCCTGAAGTTATCTCTATTCCTCGAGGTGAGCTCATTCTTTATATGCGACGCTCGAAGCTACAAACTTATTCCTTTATTACAGTACTCGCCTTCTATGCGTGCACCGTGACTCGGGGGTTCGAAACTTGTATACTACACCGGACTTCTAGCTACTTATACTAAAACAACTATTAATTACAAATATCACCACAGTCCCCAGGTAACTAGACTCCTATGCATACAGCCCACCACTGCCACAGTCCTGCTTGGTGCCTGACTCGGTGTTGCCGTATGTGGTTTAGTTTCCATGTCGAGCTCGCTAAGGTTTTACAAGCACTTGTTAATCTCAAGTCCAAGGACATATCTCCTGACCAATGGTGGTCATGCCGAGTCTAGCCCTGGTTCTTATTCAATCATTCTTCCAGAAGTAATTCTTACTGGCAATGGTTCCTCGATAGTGTGACAACCGCGAAGGCACTCGTCATCCAACAGCTTTCACATTGGATTACCGTCATATCTTATCTCTCATGTGGTTTCTGGACCGGGCTCCTCAGGTATGGTGTGTCACTTTAATTTAGTATGTGCTGAGCATTTTAAATTGCAATCCTTTTCATCTTTGTTTATAGGAGCGAGCTCTTTTGGTAATGGACAACTACCGATGGCCAAACAGGGTTTATGAACTTCCTGTCAAGCTAGCCTGTCAAGTACCAGCTGTAACTAAGTTCCGGTTTGGGTCTGTCACATTGTGTCATTTAGACAGGTAGTATTATTGTTTAGAGGTACTTATTATGTACACTCGCTTAGTCCTTAGGCCCATTTCTCTCCTTGTACTGTAGTACCAGGTATATTCACTAGATCGCAAAATTACATGTATGGAATGTTTGCAGTCGTAACACCGGTGGAGTGTTGATGTACTAGGCAGCGATCCTAAGAATGCCAGTTAGTGTGGGCAAAAGTATGAAAATATGTTTATATCCAGTGTGGCATGGAGATAATGAGTGCTGGTCCTATATGAGGCAAAATATACTGAAGTCGATGTCAAAAGCTGAGTCTACTCAGAGATGTTCCTATCCTATGTCAATGTCAAACCTATGAGTCCTCTCGAGGGACTATCCTATCCTATCCAATCCTATCCTATCCTATAACAGTCCTAAACGGTGTTGAGTCCAAAATGATCCTATGTTGACGATGTTGATTCCTATAAGTCTGCCAGAGACTACCCAAGTGGGCTGCCATAAACAATGTTGAAAATAAAGCCAAATAAAACTCCTATGGTATGAAGATGAAGACAATCCAATCCTATAAAACAAAAGAGGTGGTGTATGACGTGAACACTGGTGCTATGTGCTAGACGTGAGTATCAACCACTAATGATGGGGTGTGGCTAAAGTGCGATGCGCAGCGCCAGAGATAATTGTAAAACTGGTTGATCATGGTTTAGAGTGTTTGTTGAGGAGAGTGCGAGGGAATACAAAGCTCAGACAGTGTAAAACCGGTCTTTGGCTTATAGTGAGCGTATGGGGTGCAAACAATTGCTATTGTTCATATACTGCGCTATGCATGTGGTATGGTTTGTTTAAAACCGGTGCTAATAGTTGTAGCAAGTGTGTAGAGACAAGAATATATCTGGTGACAAGCATATAGCAAGGCTAATGGCAGAGTAATGGGTGGTAGTTGATTAACTACTGTACTATGATTTTCTATCCACTTTTATACTACCGGAGATAATAATTATTAGTGGTACTTAGTAAAGCTACAAGGCTGCAGCTTTGTAAAGATCCCAGTGTCCATATGTATCTCTGTAGTCACTTGTAACAGCCAATCCTCTGCATTACTGAAGAAAGGTAAATTTCCCAGGTCATGAATCTTCTCCAGCATGGTTATGGGGGTGCTGTTTAACTGCGGACTGTGAGGGTATGGTTGATAACCTGAGGTGTATGAAAGGAGTATCGAGCTCTAGTGACCTTGGCACAGTGTTATTGGTAAAACCGGGCATTTAGCTGACCAAAACCCGGTGATTATCAAAGGGGAGTAACTGTCGACGAGTAGGACCTCATATAATTAAAGGATCAATGCCAGGCCTTTACGCCATAATGCACTAGTGATGTGTCCTGATGCATCATATGATTTATCTCTGGTGGTTGCCTAATTAGTCAATATTGGTGCCTAGCCATGATGGCATACAATTTGAGCCACGAAACAAGTTGGGATGGATATTCTTCATTATATCTGGTCATTGAAGTGTCAAAAAGGTCCTATATTAGCGCATGCACACCAGAGATAATGTTATATCCGGTGCTAAGTCATTTGTCACTTAGAAATGACAAAGTTCGTGAATTCTGAGCATACAGAGCCCTGAGGCTCATCAACATGAAATACAGGATGGATGGAACGGAGGTCCACGGGAAGTTTGAGTGTGAAGGAATGGGATCCAGGCTGAGTAATGATATCGAACAGTCCGAGGAATTTCTCGGAGAATTTCACAGTAGGGCGAGTAGTCCTGATGTGTTTGGAGTTAAGGAAAACCTTGTCACCTGCTTTGAAATCTGGGGCTGGGGACCATCATTTGTCTGCTTGGAATTTGTAACAAGACTGAGTGTGAGTGATTTTGTCTCTAAGGAATTGGTGAAGGTCATCGAGGTTGACTATGAAATCACAGGCCCAGGTGGATGCAATGTCGCATTCAGGGTACACAGTGATGTTAGGATGGTAACCCTTGTTAGTGAAGAATGGAGAGATTCTGGTGGAAGCGTTCAGAGCATTATTGTATGTGAATTCAGCAATGGGTAGTAAGGTATCCCAATTGTCTTGTTGATAAGAACAATAGATACAGATGTATTGTTTGAGAGTTTGGTTAGCACATTCAGTTTGTCTGTCGGCTTCCGGGTGATAACTGGAAGTGAAGTGAAGCTCCATATCAAGAGATTTGGCTAGGGCACAAGTGAATTGGGAGACAAATTCGGAGTCGCGGTCGGAAGTGATGTGGTTGGGAATGCCATGCTTGGAGAAGACATGGGTGACAAAGAGCTGAGCTAGCCCCGAGGAATTGACAGTGTCGTGAGTGGGAATGAAAATGGCTTGTTTACTTGTGCAGTCGATAACAACCAGGATAGCAGTGAATCCATTGGATACCGGGAGCTGTTCAATGAAGTCCATGGAGATGGAATCCCATGGCCATTCTGGTACAGGCCAGGGTTTGAGTAAGCCAAATGGGCAGTGTCTAGGTGTTTTGTTACAACCACAGGTAGTACAGGATTTGACATAGTGGCAAACGAATTCACACATCTGTGGCCAGGTGTAATTCCATCAGACTAATTCAAGAGTCCTGTTTTGACTGAAATGACCTGCCAAGATATGGTTGTGATTGTTTTGAAGGACATAAAGATGGAGGTCCATGGAGTCTGGGACGTAGATGCGATTGTCGAGGTGGAGTATTCCTGATTCATCTACAGACCACCAGGAAGGATTGGAAGGGGAAGAAGCAAGGCAGAAGCCTTCAGTCGCCATGGAGTCCATGGGTTGTGCAAGCTTGATATCAGAATGCAATTGGTCTACATCCATGATTGCACTAGTGTGGAGTATGGGACCTTCAAGAAAAGTAGCATGGAGAGAAGCAGAGAGCTGCTCTTGAGTAAATACAAGGCGGAAATTGTGAGGATTGACTTGAGTGTATTGACTATCCCCCTCTTTAGGGTAGACATCCCATCATCTAGTGAGTGTGTCTGGTTTCCACCTAGTCTTCCTGGATGGAATTGAATAACAAGGTTGAACTGGGAAAGGAATTCAGACCAGTGGACTTGTCAGTTTGTAAGGACCTTGGTAGTAGAGAAGTATTCAAGGTTCTTGTGATCAGTAACAATGTCAATGGATTCTGCGGAGCCTTCGAGGTAATGACGCCAGTATTTAAAGGCTTCAAAGATGGCAAGAAGCTCTTTATCATGGGTATCATAGTTGAGTTCAGCTCTGTGGAGACTGTGGGACAAGAAGGATATAGGGTGAATTTCCCCATCATCAAGGTAGATGGAGATGATAGCAGCAATAGCATAGTCAGAGGTGTCGGTTTCCATGACAAGTTGACGGTCAGGAATCCAATGGGTAAGGATAGGAGCATGAGTGAAAGCCTGTTTCAACTCATTGAATGCAGCTAAGCATTTGTCATTGAATTTCCATGGAATACCTTTGCGTGTCAGACATGTTAGAGGTAGAACGATCTCACTGTATTCGTAGATGAAACAGCGGTAGAAAATAGCGAAACCAAGAAATGATTGGATATCTTTGACCTTCTGCAGGATCGGCCAGTCAACAATAGCTTTGACTTTGTCTTCAGCCATTTGTAAGCCTTCAGGAGAGAGGATGTAGCCTAGATATTCCACAGAATCCTGATTGAATTCACATTTAGAACCTTTGCAGTAGAGCCCATTGGCTCAAAGTCTGCATAGGACTTCACGTACATTCTTTTGGTGTTCCGTGGGGTCGTCGGAGCAGAGACATCGAGCATGTCTGCGAAAATGTTGTTGACGATGCATTGGAAAGCCGCAAGAGCATTAGTGAGACCAAATGGCATGACGTGCCATTCGAAAGACCCATAGCAGGTACGGAATGCAGTTTTCCATTCATCTCCATTGGCAATATGGACTAGATGGTAGGCGTGGCGGAGGTCGAGTTTGGTATATATGCACATGGAATGTGGGAAATCAAGAAGATCGGATATGAGAGGAAGTGGATAGCAGTCCTTTTTTGTGATTTTGTTAAGGCTGCAGAAGTCAACACAGAGTCTGAGTTCACAAGTTTTCTTCTTGACGAAGAGTACCAGAGCTCCATGGGGAGAACATGTCGGAGAGATGAAACCATTACAGACGTTATTGTCGATAAACTCATGTAAGGCTTTGAGTTTGGATTCAGAGAGGGAATAGATGGGTCCGAGCAGAGGTGAGGTGCCTTCCTCAAGGTTGATCTTGAGATCATAAGGACGATGCTCGGGGAGTTTCTCTGAGAGAGAGTCACTGAACACATTGGCGAAGTCATGATACTCCAGTGGAACATCAGATAAATCTGGCAGAGCTGCAGAGGCAGCCTGGCCACTGACACTTGGCATCGAAGGTTGGAGTGTGAACTGTTGTGCACCCTCCTCTGTGCAAGCTCAAACAAAAGCAGGCTCCACATATGCTGGCAGAGTCCATCGGGGTCTTGGAGGTGGTTTGGATGGGATGGGACCTGAAGGGTCCTTGCAAGCTTGTGCTGTTGCATTGGAGGCCATGGAAACATCTGGAGTAGATGCACCAAATAGCTTTGAATGGAAAGTGATACTGTGCTTTGCCCAGTCAATCAATGGATTGTAGCAGGAGAGCCAATTGTATCCCAGAACAAGGTTACAAGATGAATCAAGACGTGTGATGTAGAAGTCAATAGGAATGATATTTCCCAATTGAAATCATATGGAGAGGGTAACAGATTGTGAAATGTGAGATCTGGCAGAGCTGTCAAGAAGCCAAAGTTGAACAGGAGGAATGGACTTGGTAGGGATGTTGTGATTGTTCACATACTTTGAGTCAATGATGCAGTGGCTGGAACCAGAGTCAACTAGAGCAAGAAAACATAGGATAGTGGATATAGGAGATCTGTCGGGTTCTGAGCTGGAGCCAACTTCACTGGATAGGGATATGGTAAGGGAATGGTTGGAAAGAGCGGCGGCGTTGAGGGTTACAATCTCTGAAGTGCAATGACAGTCAATGCAACCCTGTCCTTGCACAGAGGAATCAGGGTTGCTCTCTATTTTTCCGACTCTGAAGGAGCTGAATTGACAGAGGCAGGAGTAGGGTCAGAGACCTCAGCTGCATGTCCATGCATGGAAGCCACGGATTTTCACTTGTTGCAATCTTTGGTCTTGTGCTTGTTGCCACAGAACATACATAGGTTGTTCTTGTGACAGCATTCCTTTTCCTTGGGTGTGAGCTTACCGTCTTTGCCTAGCTTGTCAGCGTAGGGCTTCTTGGAGGTACCTGTGGAGCCAGAGGAGGATTAGGTGGATGAAGAACCCACGGTGGAACCTTAGGATTTTGGGGCCGTGGAGTTGTAGGAAGAGCTTGAGTTAGAACCTGAACCCTTAGGTTTGGAAGTGGAGGAAGTGGAGGGCCGGTCATGGTTTTCCCTGGAGACCTCAGCTTTCCTAGTCCAGTAATGAGCATCAAGCTCCTGGGCAAGGGTTCACATATCATGGAGGTTGTTGGGTTTTCCATGGTGAGCCATGTCATCCTTAATCCAAGAGCAAAGTCCACAGTAAAAGGCATGACAGAGGGAGTTGTCGCCGTAGCCAATAATGGCAGCATGTTGATTGAAGCTAACTATGTACTTCATGATCCTGTCTCTGTCATGCATCCAAAGATTTTTGAGTTCATCTTCAGTGTCTCTGATGGCATTGAACAGACCAAAATTGGTACGGAGCTCCAAAAGGAAGGCGGCATAGGAATACACCCAAGTGGGAGGATTGGCTTGATTGGGCTGGAGGATATCTGGTTTGAACCAGTCAAGGGCAACACCAGAGAGGAAGGAGATGGCGTAGTTGACTTTGGTGGTGTCCACGGCAAATGTGTTAGGCCTGTCATTAAAGTTCAACTGCAATGAGACGATGAACGCCTTGAGTTTCTGTGGGTCCACTCCATCAAAGGTGTCCAGTGCCTTGACTTTGGTACAGATGGCCTGCTGAGGAGGATTGTTGACTTGGCGGTGATGAACCTAGACTTCCATGGCAACAGCAAACCAAAACTCAAAGAGTAATGATTAATGATGGTGTAGACTGGAGATAAAGGTACTGTGTTGTGCAAGTTGTTCGGGGCACCTCCGTGCAACCTAATCACTTCCTCTAGACGCAAGTTTATACTGCGACTGTTCAGTCAAGCAAGTAGCACTCAAGTGATTGAGTATTAAAGGTGTTTGGCTGTAGGCCAGTGATAATCTCAATGACAAGATTGAACAGAAGAGGGTATGATGTTGATGAACCTAAACTTCCATGGCAATGGCAAACCAAAACTCAAAGAGTAATGATTAATGACAGTGTAGACTGGAGATAAAGGTACTGTGTTGTGCAAGTTGTTCGGGGCACCTCTGTGCAACCTAATCACTTCCTCTAGACACGAGTTTATACTGTGACTTTTCAGTCAAGCATGTAGTACTCAAGCGATCAAGTACTAAAAGGTGTTGGCTGTAGGCCAGTGATAATCTCAATGATGAGATTGAATGGAAGAGGGTATGACGTGAATACCACAAATCCGGTATAAAGAGGAGAAACAACTAGATGAGGTCTCTAGACATTGGTCCTATGAAAATAATGGTGAAAATGAAGCTATATGTGCAGCAGTTAGTTTATAACCGGTGGAGTGTTGATGTACTGGGTGGCGATCCTAATAATGCCGGTCAATGTGGGCAAAAGTGTGAAAATATGTTTATATCTGGTGGGGCACGGAGATAATGAGTGTTGATCCTATATGAGGCAAAATATACTGAAGTCGATGTCAAAAGCTGAGTCTACTCGGGGACATTCCTATCCTATGTCAATGTCAAACCTATGAGTCCTCTCAAGGGACTATCCAATCCTATCCAATCCTATCCTATCCTATAATGGTCCTAAATGGTGTTGAGTCCAAAACGATCCTATGTTGATGATGTTGATTCCTATAAGTCTGCCAGAGACTACCCAAGTGGGCTGCCATAAACAATGTTGAAAATAAAGCTGAATAAAACTCCTATGGTACGAAGATGAAGACAATCCAATCCTATAAAACAAAAGAGGTGGTGTATGACATGAACACCAGTGTTACGCGCTAGACACAAGTATCAACCACTAATGACAGGGTGCAAGCTAAAGTGCAATGTGTAACGCTGGAGATAATTGTAAAACCAGTCGATCATGGTTTAGAGCATTGTTGAACCTAGAGACTCCTGTGGGCAGAAAACACAACCTGAATGGAAATGTAATTCTCCAACAGAATCTGAAGGCAGGTTCTTAGCGAGTCTAGTCGGGCACCTCCATGCGGTGACTGTATTATCCTAAGAATGTAGCTTATTTAAGGCTACAAGGTGTTATGCTTTCAAATAACTGGTTCAAGAAACAAGACTGGTGCACGAAGCTGGTCCAGAAGTGAAGGAATGCACAATGATGAGTGTTATGCAACTCAGGAATAACTGGTTTGAGAAGCAAGGTAAGTGCATGAAGTTGTCCTGAAGTTACAGAGTGTTATGCCTTTGAATTACTGGTTCAAGAAGCAATATGTGTGCATGAAGCTGTTATTAAAATAAGGGGGCACTGCGTGAAACTGTTCTGGAAAGAAGGTATGTGCAACTGTGAGTATTATGCAACTTGGGAATGACTGGTTCAAGAAGCAAGGTAGGTGCGCGAAGCTGTCCTAGGCAACAGGATGTTGTGCTTTTGAATAACTGGTTCACGAAAGAATATTAGTCCGCAAAGTTGTTATTAAAAATCAAGGAAGTGCACAAGTGTGGGTGTTATGCAACTTGGTAGCAGCTGGATTGAGAAGCAAAGTATGTGTGCGAAGCTTTTCTGGAAGGGAAGTGATGGGCAAACTTGAATGTATACTGAGTGGGGCAGCCTATATGTGGTGCCGATTGGTGTCTAACTTACTACAAGTTAAGTGGTGTTGTTTCCTAACTTCGGAAACAGTAGTACTAGGGTGTTAGTGGCTAAAGGGAGTCAATCCTAGCTACGGATTGCTTCACGAAGCGCACAGGTATGCAGTCGATCTTAATTCGATGAGAATGCCTTGCAATGGTAACCAGTAAAGGTTTCCTAGCGAGGTTTATGAAGCTGAGGCAAGCACACAAAGTTATAGTTAACTTTTAGTGAGGGGAAGTTCACTAATTGTTATTCTCCAATGCAAAGCAGAGAACTTGGACTTGGTGTGTGTGTACGGTATGTAGGAGGTGTAGAAGACAAGGAACAAGTTTGCGAAGATGTTCTGGAGCTTGTCCTTTAGGTGTCTCCTAGGATCTCTCTTGATCTCCTCCATTTTGACTACTTACTGAGCTACCTTTATACTACTTGATAAATACTTGTATGTAAGCTACATTGGTCCTTGCCTGGTCGACACACAACACAAGCAAACTTGTTACGAAGCAATAGAGTATTATTAGCCATTGCTTACTACTGCTGTGTCGGAATCAGTCAGCAATCAGTTAGCAGCTGTGAGCTTCTCACTGTGCATTGTTGCACAAAGCTGATGCTGTGCAAACTTTCTGAGTAATTCAGGGTGTTTTAAGCCTCCCTGCTTCACCAAGCAAACTGCCTTGATAATATCTCGATGGCTGCTGACTGTAGCAATGAATAAGTTGGCTAACTTTGTCATTTAACTTGTGTAATAGTTGTGCAGCCATTCCAATTGATCCGGCATAGTGTTACAATTTATTTACTTTTTACCCTTCAGACCTTCACATTGGCACTATATGCATCACGTTCATGACGGTTGCATCAACTTCCATAAATCTTCACCATCATCCATCACCAAGGACTATTTTTAGAACTATCTTTCTCATATATAAGTAGCACACTTTCAGCTGTAATACTCAGCTTCGAGCTAAAGTTTACAATCCTACTTCTTCTCTCGAATTACTCGGAACACGCTAGTCATTGAGTTAGTCCTCTGTCCATACCAGACAATATTGAGACTCTGTCTGACTCGGGTGTAACCCGGTATAGTTAGGCAGTTTACTCTAGTTTGGTTTACCAGAGGCTAGCCCTAACAATTAGCTCGAAGCTTCCCTACACTTCCTTCTGGTGCTAGCCACTGTCGGAACCTATGAGCCTTACCCCAGACATTACGACCCTTGACCAAAACATCCTAATCGTTACAATAGTATCATCTACCGTCGTCTTTGGAACGTCCATTGTCATCCTAGTTTACTTCAGAACCCAGCTGTGGGCTTGGTGCATATGCACCTGGCCAGCACCACCAGTCCAACAACCCATTCCCCTGCAACCTATCCCCTTCCCTCCTAGACCACCCTACAAAGTTCCCTATGGACCCCTCCCCCCCCCATGGGTCCAGCCAACGTCGCAGATTGCAAGATATCCTGAGAATGCCAACCTCCAGACGGTGACATGCTCGCAATGTGTCTATGCATGTAATTTTGTGAAATGTATCAATACATGCATTGCATAATGGCTAGGTACTGAGATAACAAAATATACAGATAGAGCGCAGTGCTATATGCATAGAGCGCAGTGTCAAACGCACAGAGTGCAATGATACATGTATGGAGCACAATATAGAGTCGTGTGCAGTATGGCCTTGGGTGACAATTGGTAGAGTGCATACTCTAACTTAGAATGATACTAGTCAAGGTCACACTAAGTATGAGAGCTCAGCACTTGATACTGAATGCACTAAGATGCAGATCAGCCATGCGCTCTAAGGAATTGATGAGAGACAGGCATGAGACAAGGAGAACTACATTGATCTATGACGCGCACCATGCGTGTATAGAAACATAGAAGTAGAGCGCATGAAAAGACACACACTGCATGTGTAGATGGAAATAGACATGGAGCACAGTGTCAAACCAATAGAGTGCAGTGATCAAACCAAGATAGCGTGCAGTGTAACAACGCGCACGCGTGCAAGTCGTCAGTGACAATTAGTAGAGTGCATGCTCTAACTTAGAATGATACTGGTTAAGGTCACACTAAGTATGAGAGCTCAGCACTTGATATTGAATACACTAGAGGCAGATCAGATATGCGCTCCAATGAATTGATGAGAGACAGACATGATATGAGAAGGATTGATCTGCCACGTGCGTTGCGCGCATATATAACAATAGCCATAGAGCGCAGTGATATCAACATTGTGCATGGTATAACAACGCACGCATGCGTGCGCAAGTCTGAAGTGACTATTGGTAGAGTGTATGCTCTAACTTAGTATGATACTTCATTGGGGTCACACTAAGTACAAGAGCTCAGCACTCGATACTGAATGCACCAGAAGCAGACTGCATACACACCCTAATGCATTACTGAAAGACATGCATGAGAACTATGTGACACAATGATCTATGATGCACAGGGCCTGATCGCGTGGCATGCGTGCGCATGTCCCAAATAATGCCTGAGTATAGATAACTCCGAGAGAACCCAGTTTGGCCAAAGAGCGCAGTGCCTAGGCTTATCACGGGTATCCCCCACCAACCAGAGAAACCTGGAAACTCAACATTTGAATGAGATACAGTGTATAGGATTGGTTGCCACTCCAAGTATCCTCCGAAGAAATGATGAGTGACATACCAACGTATAGAATGCAGCACAAGTGGAGTATCAACCATGAGGAAACAGAGTCTGGTCTCGAGATAGACCTCCAACCAAGTGTCCAGCCCCAGGCAGGCTATAACAATGCGCACACGTTGCGAGGGATAATGTTCTGAGGTTCTAACAGTACTGTATTAAGTTGTATCGACGTGTAGGATGTAGAATTGTATAAATACTGTAGTGTAGATGTAGAGTACAAGTTTCGAGCCCACGGTGTAACAGTGCAAAGCTTTTCAGCCACGCGCTCTAGCACTTAGAGTAGCTAGTAACTTCGAGAGAGAATACAACCCATATCAGATATCTATTGTGTGATTTAAGTCGCGCACTTAGACAAGAAAATAGCGCGGCACTCCGTGCAGAGAGTCTGGTTTCGGTTTGACTTGCGCTCTGTGAGAGAATAAGAGTATGGTGTATTGAAGGTCACCCTTTCGAGTTCTTGAGGGCATTTGTGTGACACGAGGCATTACAGGTGCAGAGGTTCAAACCCTTTGGCTTGATTAGTGTTCGCTTTTCTGTGTTATTTCCGCAGGTTGGCAAAGGTTCAAACCCTTTGGCTTGTCGGATGGGGTTTCTCTGGATTGCATAGGTTTGAATCCTGTGAATCTACGATCGGTTGGAAGCTTGAGCGCGTAGGTTCAAACCCTGTGGCTCTTGTGGAAGTTTCGGAGTTTTGTGTCAGTGTAGACACTTCTCCACGTGTTTGTGAAGGTTTTGGTCTAGCGTGCAACACGCGAGGTTTATTAGTGTGTTGAATTTAATAGGAATTGGTTTCTGCTTCAAGCGCAGTCGTTTAAGTGGTGTTTAGGGTGTTATTGATTGTGTGCAGTGGTTATTAGAGTCCCGAGCGACTGCTAGAAATTTGTGGAGACGTTTGACGAAGTTGTATTGTGTTATACACCCTTGCCTTGAGGCCCGGTGATGGAAGTCGTACCCTCTTGTTCTTGAGAAAAGCCTTTGGACTTAGAGAAGTCTAGATATTATATGAGCACTACTGCTGCGCGTGTATCTTAGAGATATTGAGAATTGAATTGTATTGGTTCACTACTTTCATCGCATTAGAATCCCCCCACGAACTTGAGCGTGTTTGTGTGTGTAGTGTTGGGTGTGGGTGTGATCAGTGTCTTCGACACTGTTGCATTTCTAGCTCTGTGCACTTAGACAGCTCTTCAACAGAGGACGATCCCAGGAGCCCTAGTGGAAGAACCGATGAGCCTGAGCCCGAGAGCCCCATCGCTGGACCTTCCAGGCCTCAGGACCCCATTCGCCCAAGACCTGGAACTCCCAGGATCGAGGAGGACATCGCCGGACAGGGCTTCTCCAGCTCAAGCCTGGAGACCCTCCTCAGACAGAGCCCACCCCCCATCAGCAAGAACCCGCTCTGGGGGCTACGGGCTACGAACCCCGATCCACGAGGAAGATTCCCCCCCGACTCCTCTTCTGAATCTTCCTCCCCAGACCCGGAGGCCATCCCTATTCACCAGACCCCTGGAGCGGGCCCCTCAAACCAACCCCTTCACGGCCCAACTCTAGGAGAGTACGTGGAGGTCAAGGGAAGGTTCATTGTTTGGCCAAGAGGCAATGACACCACGGACGACCAACAGCAAGCATGAGAGCTCAGGAGCGAGCGTCTACTTATCACCCGACTCGGGAGACCCAAGCCCGCCAGACAGACCTGGGAGACCAGAAGACAGTAAAACATTAGACAGAGAGCCCTCAGTCGAGCTGAACCCCCACTACCCCGCAGAGTGGAGGAGGCCCTGGCCGCCCATGAGCTCAGTGAAGACCCCTTCTATCCAAATGGACCAGACAGGGTCTGGCCGGACCTCACCAATCAGCAGCAACGCCTCCTCGGAGAATATCGAGCCGAGGCATGGGACCTCAGAAGAGCAGACTACCTCAGATGAGGAGGAGAGGACCCGGGGACGGTGGAACTCTACAGAGGAATGCGAGGCTATGAGATCACCCTATCACAGCGACGATGGGAGCGAGTATACGGACCTCGACCTGGAAGAAGGGTACAAGACGGAACCTTACGAGAGCGATCAGAAGGAGAATGAGAACACCTTTTCGAGGAACTGGGCTTCATCCAGGAAAACTGGGAGAGGCTCAATCGCGACCTCACCTACGATGAGTGGGTGGGGGAAGAAAACATACAGCGAACCGAGCCTCTTCAGAGGTTCTACCACCAGGAATCCATTCTGGCCTCCGAGGCCTCTACCTGATTCCCCCCCACCCCGAACAAGAACCCAGGGATATTATCCTTGGCCCACACAAGGACGCCTCTTCACCGGGGCAGACCCAGGAGAAGGGTCAAGCAAGAAAGGAAAATGGAATGAGGGCCTCGACCCTATGCAAGAGGAAGAAGCAAAGATCAAGAGGGAAGATGCAGCCACCGAAAGGAAGCAAAGAGAGGCTGAAATAGCGGAACTTACCGCCAAACTCGAAATGCACAACAAGTTCTGGGACCTCGATCCTCCAAACAAAGGAAAGGGCCCAGCTGAACCAGCCCCGCCAATTCCTCCTGGACCCCATAGGGGAAGACGACCCCCTGGCCCTCCTCCTCCCGGACCTCCCTCCGTTGGACGAGATCACAATCAATTCTCGGTCCCAAGACGACCCCCGAAATATCCACGACCTCCCGATGACGACTGGCCAACTGGCCCTGCCCACAACGACGACCTATTCCCCTCCATCAAACCCACCCTCTTGGGCACACCCACCCCCTTCGAAGGGAAGCATGACAACATAACCCGATTCTTCCAGGACTGCGTCGCATACTTTGAAGTCCACGACTCCTACTTCAACGCCACCCTGAAGGTTCCCTTCGCAGCATCCTACTTTAAAGGGGCCGTGGCGAAATGGTGGACCAATAAGCAAATGGAGTATTATAGTCTCCGACTGGAAAGGTTTCGTTACCCGAACTGGACCAGCTTCATGCGCATTGTCCAAGAACAATTCATGGATGCCACGGCCAAGGAGCAGCATGAAAAAAAGATGATGGACCTCAGGATGGGGAATGGCTCCACGGTACGATACTTCCAGAAGTTGGAAGAAGAAGCGCAACTAGCCGATAGGATTCACAACAGTGGAGAAAGAGGGGCAATGGTCAGGGCAGTCCGACAAGGAGCACCAGAAGACTATGTCAGGTTCATAACCAATATTGGAATGAACATCCCTGTCGAATACGAAGAATGGAAGGCCCGCATCATTACAATGCATGAACAACGGTCAAAGTCCCAGGCTTACAACCGGACCAACTATGGAACGAAGCGACCCGATAACTGCCCAAATAACAACCCCAGCAGCGGGCAAAAAGCTGCTGGCACGACAAGTGGGTCAGGGGATAAGAAGACCGCCACCGGGGTAACCTATGGAGGAACAGGGAAACCCATGGACATAGATCGGATGCAAGCGGAAGGAAGATGCTTCAACTGCAACCAGAAGGGTCACCTATCAAGGGACTGCAAGGAGCCGAGAAAGGAGAGGAAGAAATGGAACTCGCAGGAGCTGCGAGCAATGCTCGCCACTGCTGAGAAAGAGGAGAATCAGGCCGAGGAGAAGACGCCCTCGACCTCAAAAGTCGAGGAAGTAAAAGACGAGGCTGACAAGTGAGCGATTCCACTTGTTTGGCCGGACTTTATAAGAACCATGGTGCGTGCTCGCTTCCAACTGGTCAGACTTATCATACATCTGTAGTTACTTCTTGTTTACCTATGCATTCAAATATACCCGCTCTGACACCTTCTAAAACGACCACACCAAAAGAATTGCACAACCGATACGCTCCGCTAGCGGAGCTAGAAACAAAGAAACAAATATAAACGCCCCATCCAAACCCTCCTCATCCTCACCCCCCTGGACCAGGCCTTCCCCCCTAAATCCTTCTGACAAGTCGAGAGCACCTACGATCCTCCGCGTGTCCCTTCAGAGCGCAGGAACGCACCCGACTGCGTCGAGACTGAATGACCTTCAATCGCCGGATGCAGAGGGAACAACCGTAAGGGAAGCCGTCTTGTCAGAAGGAGGACTCGACAAAAGGACGGACGACAACGAAGACCAGGAGGAAGAGCGGCGAAGGCTCAAGACAGCAAGACCCGATGACCGGGACTGTAGGGAAGGGCCCCCCAATGATTGCCACCCGGCATCGGAAATCCCAAACGCCCGCGAGAAGGGCCGAACGGGGGCCTGCACGCCCCAATGGCCGCACACTACCCTAGTTGAAGTACCCGACAAGGACGATGACACGGCCTATCAAATCTGGAAGGAGAAGCAGTGAAAAGAAGAAGAGAGAGAGCGGCAGAACCCCCCTATTACCCCCGCTAAAGACCAGGTACGCATCCCTCCCCCGGGGCACACCTGGTTCAGACCCTTTGAGGTCGACTGGACCCTCCGGGCCATTAGGGAAGCGCATACCGAGTCCGAAGCACGAGCCACCCTTTCGCTCTGGGTTCATCGGGACAGGGTTGGCGAGATCATAGCCGACCTGATTGACGAACTCAAGGTGGGAGGAGAGGTTGCTAGAGAACGACTCTATGAACTCAGGGAGCCGATTCACTATATCTGCCGAACAGAGGGAACCTCATCACGTGACCTAGTCCTTCCAATGATCATTGAAACCCTCCCCGACCGATGAATGTTTGAGGTCAAGGGGCTCGTCGACAGTGGTTGTACCGGGAGCTCCATCAACCGAGCCTATGCAGAGAAGCACCAACTGCCAACCACCAAGGCAGCCTTGCCCATCCCCATCTACAACGCAGACAGATCCCGAAATAAGGCTGGGGATGTTACGGAGTTCGTAGAGCTAAGAATGACAATCGGCGGCCACAGTGAACGGATCAACCTCGCAGTCATGGACTTAGGAAAGCATGGCCTGTTCCTGGGTCATGACTGGCTGAAACAGCATAATCCGGTTATTAACTGGAAGACCAGAAAGATCACGTTTGCCCGGTGTCAATGCCACAAAAACCCCTTTCCCCTGCCTGACGCCGACCCCAAAGACCGATGGGATGAAGAACTAGAAGAGGGAGAAACCATACTAGTGGTCGATATCCAACAAGCCCTAGAAATCTGGGCAGTCCACCATGCTAATGACTTAGCCGCTCAGGCAAATGCCAAGAAGGAAAAGAAGTCATTCGAAGAAATGGTACTGCCAGCTTACCGCGAGTTCCAAGACCTCTTCTCCAAGGAGAACTTTGACGAACTCCCAGAACGAAAACCATGGGACCATGCAATCGAGCTGACTCCCAATGCACAATCTACCCTAGACTGTAAGGTCTACCCTCTCAACCGTCATGAGCAGGAAGAACTCGACAAGTTCTTGGACGAGAACTTAGCCACAGGGCGAATCTGACCCTCAAAATCGCCCTTTGCTTCGCCATTCTTCTTCATCAAAAAGAAGGATGGCTCGCTACGCCCTGTCCAGGACTACAGAAAGCTCAATGAGATGACCATCAAGAACAGATACCCGCTCCCGCTCATCTCAGAATTAATGGACAAGCTCAAAGGCGCAAAGTACTTCACCAAGCTGGATGTTAGATGGGGATACAATAATGTATGGATCAAACAGGGAGACGAGCAGAAGGCTGCGTTTCAGACCAACCGAGGCCTCTTTGAACGGACAGTGATGTTTTTCGGCCTCACAAACTCGCCAGCCACCTTCCAGTGGATGATGAACGATATCTTCAAAGACTTAATCGCTGAAGGAAAAGTCACCATCTATCTTGATGATATCCTTATCTTCACCAAGGATCTCCAGGAACACTGAGCAATCGTAAGGCGGGTGCTCCGAAGGCTGAGGGAGCACAAACTGTTCCTAAAAGCCAAGAAGTGCGAGTTCGAGACACTAGAAATGGAGTACCTCGGGGTAATCATCAGCGAAGGAGCAATCAAGATGGACCCAGTAAAGGTCAAAGGGATCACTGAATGGCCAACCCCGACAAAAAAGAAGGAGCTACAGTCATTTCTGGGCTTCACCAACTTCTACCGACGCTTCATCAAGAATTATTTAAAAGTCATCCATCCCATGACTCAACTTACCGGAAATGCACCTTGGACATGGGGCACTGCCCAGAATCAGGCGTTCCAGCAGCTGAAGAAACAAATGGCTGAAGACATAATCCTGGCAATGCCAACGGAGACGGGAAAGTTCAGGGTAGAAGCCGACTCAAGCGAAGGAGCCATAGGCGCTGTCCTCAGCCAACAACAAGACAGAAAATGGAGGCCGGTTGCATTCCTATCTAAGGCCCTTATGGTCATGGAAAGGAACTACAAAATCTATGACAAGGAATTACTGGCCATCATGCTCACCCTTGCAGAATGGCGCCATTACCTCATGGGAGCTGCCGACACATTTGAGATCTGGACGGATCACCAAAACCTACAATACTTCAGGAAGCCCCAGAAACTCAATCGCCGACAAGCCCGATGGGTAACAGAGCTCGCAGAGTACCATTTTACCCTCTTCCACAAAGCCGGCACCGCCAATAGGAAAGCCAACTTACTGAGTCGGCAAGATGACCATAGCCAGGGCAAACAGGACAACAAAGACATAACCGTCCTAAAGCCTGAACACTTCCAGGCAATGATCATGCCCACCGATGAAGAAGTCCACACCAAGATCAAAGATGCTACCAGAGATCACGGGAAATGGGACCAGGGCATCGCAGGATCCCTCAATCATGAAAGAGGAATAACCGAGACAGACAGACTCCTCTACTACGATGGACAGATCTATGTCCCGAGGGACCACACACTTCATGGGGAGATCATATCCCGCTGCCACGACCACATCACTGCCGGTCATCCAGGGATCGCCAAAACAAAGGAGCTCGTTCAGCGAGAGTTCTGGTGGCCAAAGCTTCACAAGGACATTGAAGCTTACATCAAGGCATGTGAAACCTGCCAGCGAACCAAAGCAAGCACACAGGCAAAGGCAGCCCCCCTCCATCCCAACGAAGTCCCTTCCGACCCCTGGACTCACATCTCAGTGGACATGATAACCGGTGTTCCTGAGTCAAACGGGTTTGACGCCATTCTGATGATCATCGACCGCTTCTCGAAAGAGATGGTCCCGGTAGCTTGCAATGTGGAACTGACTTCAGAAGGGTACGCAAAGATACTATGAGACCACATATATGCCCGATATGGAATGCCCAAGGTAGTAATCTCCGACCGAGGTCCCCAATTCGTCTCAAACTTCATGAAAGACCTCTACAAATTACTCGACATAACCCCGAATGCATCCACGGCATTCCACCCACAAACCGATGGACAAACAGAGAGGGCAAACCAAGAAATTGAAAAATACCTCCGTATATTTGTCAACCACCTACAGAACGACTGGAGCGAATGGCTAGTGATTGGCGCCTTTGTCCACAATAACCAAATCCATTCCGCCACCAGTAAAAGCCCATTCATGGTCAACTATGGTCAAAACCCCAGGATTGTCCCCGACTCTCATTGAACCAACCCCTTTACCAACCCCACCGCCCAGTCCTTCTCCGACAAAATGAAGAATATCCATAACAAGGCAAAAGCCTCCCTCGAAGAAGCAGCAGACAAGATGAAGACGCAGTATGACAAAAAGAAACGAGCCGCCATCAACTACAAGGTCGGAGACCGAGTCTGGCTCAACAGTTCCCATCTCAGCCTCCCCCACCCAAAGAAAAAGCTCGACGACAAGCAAGTAGGCCCCTTCCTCATCCTTAACAAATACGGCACCTCCGCCTACAAACTGAAACTCCCACCCCACTGGAAAATTCATCCCACCTTCAATGAGAAACTCCTCTCCCCGTACACCCCACCTGCATTCCCTAACCAGGAGCAACCACCACCACCTCCACCTGACCTTATTGAAGACGAGGAGGAATACAAAGTCGAGGAGGTACTAGACCACAGAACCAGAAAAGTTAGAGGAAAAAGAGGGGAACCACCAGTAGTCGTCACCGACTACTATGTCAAATGGAAGGGCTGGACCCGCAAACACAATAGCTGGGTAAGCGAAAAGGACATGGAGAACGCAAGAAGAGCAATCAAAGACTACGAAAAGAAGGCCAGATGTGCAGGCCGACTCACTGTAGCCTACGCATCCTCCATCAAAACCGCGACGCTTCATATTGAAGTCACCAAATTCCCAAGAATGATCCTAGACCATAAATACAATGACAATGGAGTTGTCAGCTACAAAGCCCAAAGCGGCGATGGAAGTCAACAATGGATCGTGGACCCCGCCTCTCCCTTCGACTCAGAGTCCACTTCTGAGCAAAAGAGGTGGGACAAACTCATCGAAACATACTGGGAAAATGTACACAGTGCAGACACACATGAACCCGAATGGGAACCCTAATGGCTGTCGGGACGACTGCCTTAACGAGAGGGTAATGTTATGATTTATTTACTTTTTACCCTTCAGACCTCCACATTGGCACTATATGCATCACGTTCATGACGGTTGCATCAACTTCCATAAATCTTCACCATCATCCATCACCAAGGACTATTTTTAGAACTATCTTTCTCGTATATAAGTAGCACGCTTTCAGCTGTAATACTCAGCTTCGAGCTAAAGTTTACAATCCTACTTCTTCTCTCGAATTACTTGCAACACGCTAGTCGTTGAGTTAGTCCTCTGTCCATACCAGACAATATCGAGACTCTGTCTGACTTGGGTGTAACCCGGTATAGTTAGGCAGTTTACTCTAGTTTGGTTTACCAGAGGCTAGCCCTAACACATAGCCATAGGTTATTTCTGAGGTGTACTTTAAATAGGATTGATGATCAAGGTGCCTGCAGATCATGGTGCCTGTGGATCAAGGCTGTGCCTTGATATTAAATTTGAGGGGATGGAGTATCACTAGATCTTTGTAGATCCATGAATTTATGAGCACACAGAGCCACAAGGCTCATCAGCGTTTCTCATGGAGAGCACGAGGGAGTATGAAGCTCAGATGGTATAAAACCAGTTGTTGGCTTATAGCAAGCGTATGGGGTGCAAACAATTGCTATTGTTTGTATACTGCGCTATGTGTGTGGTATGGTTTGTTTAAAACCAGTGCTAGTGGTTGTAGCAAGTGTGTAGAGACAAGATTATATCCAGTGACAAGCGTATAGCGAGGCTAATGGCAGAGTAATGGGTGGTAGTTGATTAACTACTGTACTACGATTTTCTATCCACTTTTATACTACCGGAGATAATTATTAATAGCAGTACTTAGTAAAGCTACAAGGCTGTGGCTTTGTAAAGATCCTAGCGTCCATGTGTATCTCTGTAGTCACTTGTAACAGCCAATCCTCTGCATTACTGAAGAAAGGTAAATTTCCCAGGTCATGAGTCTTCTCCAGCATGGTTATGGGGGTGCTGTTTAACTGCAGACTGTGAGGGTATGGTTGATAACCTGAGGTGTATGAAAGGAGTATCGAGTGCTAGTGACCTTGGCACAGTGTTATTGGTAAAACCAGGTGTCTAGCTGACCAAAACCTGGTGATTATTGAAGCAGAATAATGGTCGATGAGTATGACCTCATATAATTAAAGGATCAATGCTGGGCCTTTACACTGTGATGCGCTCTGATGCGTCCTATGATTTATCTCTGGTGGTCACCTAATTGGTCAATATTAGTGCCTAGCCATGATGGTGTACAATTTGAGCTGCAAAACGAGTTGGGAGGGATATTCTTCATTATATCCGGTTGTTGAAGTGTCAAAGAGGTCCTCTATTAGTGCATGCACACCAGAGATAATGTTATATCTGGTGCTAAGTCATTTGTCACTTAGAAATGACAAAGTTTGCGAATTCTGAGCATACAGAGCCCTGAGGCTTGTCAACGTGAATACCGCAAATCTGGTGTAAAGAGGAGAAACAACTAGATGAGGTCTCTAGACGTAGGTCCTATGAAATTAATGGTGAAAATAAAGCTATGTGTGCAGCAGTTAGTTTATACTGGTGGAGTGTCGATGTACTGGGCAGCGATCCTAATAATGCTGGTCAATTTGGGAAAAAGTGTGAAAATATGTTTATATCTGGTGGGGCACAGAGATAATGAGTGCCAATCCTATATGAGACAAAATATACTGAAGTCGATGTTGAAAGCTGAGTCTACTCGGGGACATTCCTATCCTATGTCAATGTCAAACCTATGAGTCCTCTTGAGGGACTATCCAATCCTATCCAATCCTATCCTATCCTATAACAGTCCTAAACGGTGTTGAGTCCAAAATGATCCTATATTGACAATGTTGATTCCTATAAGTCTGCCAGAGACTACCCAAGTGGGCTGTGATAAACAATGTTGAAAATAAAGCTGAATAAAACTCCTATGGTACAAAGATGAAGACAATCCAATCCTATAAAACAAAAGAGGTGGTGTACGATGCGAACGCCAGTGTTACATGCTCGACGTGGGTATCAACCACTAATGATGGGGTGCAAGCTAAATTGCAACATGCAACGCTGGAGATAATTGTAAAACCGGTTGATCATGGTTTAGAGCATTTCTTGTGGAGAGTGCGAGGGAGTACGAAGCTCAGATGGTGTAAAACCAGTCTTTGGCTTATAGCGAGCGTATGTGGTTCAAACAATTGCTATTGTTTGTATACTGCGCTATGCATGTGGTATGGTTCATTTAAAACCAGTGCTAATGGTTGTAGCAAGTGTGTAGAGACGAGATTATATCTGGTGACAAGTGTATAGCAAGGCTAATGGCAGAGTAATGGGTGGTAGTTGATTAACTACTGTACTACGATTTTCTATCCACTTTTATACTACCAGAGATAATTATTATTAGCAGTACCTAGTAAAGCTACAAGTCTGCGGCTTTGTAAAGATCCCAGTGTCCATATGTATCTCCATAGTCACTTGTAACAGCCAATCCTCTGTGTTACTGAAGAAAGGTAAATTTCCCAGGTCATGAGTCTTCTCCAGCATGGTTATGGAGGTGCTGTTTAACTGTGGACTGTGAGGGTATGGTTGATAACCTGAGGTGTATGAAAGGAGTATCAAGTGCTAGTGACCTTGGCACAGTGTTATTGGTAAAACCAGGTGTCTAGCTGACCAAAACCCAGTGATTATTGAAGCAGAATAATGGTCGACAAGTATGACCTCATATAATTCAAGGATCAATGCCGGGCCTTTATGCCATGATGCGCCAGTGATGCTTTCTGATGCATCGTATGATTTATCTCTGGTGGTTGCCTAATTAGTCAATATTGGTGCCTAGCCATGATGGCATATGATTTGAGCTGTGAAACAAGTTGGGATGGATATTTCTTCATTATATCCAGTCATTGAAGTGTCAAAAAGGTCCTCTAGTAGCGCGTGCACACCAGAGATAATGTTATATCTGGTGCTAAGTTGGTCGTCACTTAGAAATGACAAAGTTCATGAATTCTGAGCATACAGAGCCCTGAGGCTCATCATCCCCCCTAAACTTTTATTATGTTACTCTGGAACATAAATCCAGAGGCTTTATAACTGAGTTCCCACAAGAAGCTAGGGTTTTGGGCACGGTTGTCATGTAATGACATTGGTGGCGGTATTCAATTTCCATTTTGGGAACCCATATTGCTCAAGACGCATTGGTGACCTATTTTCTGATCACTGGTAATGGCGGTTCCGCTTTCCAGAACATTCCGGTATGTGTTTTGTTAGTTTTTCACCTTCTTTTATAAGTTTTCAAGGCACTTTTAGCCTTTTATGCATGTGGGTGAGGGAACTTAGTGAAATTTTCACTAAGTGCCCTTTCTTTTTATAATTACCAAGTACTTTTTCAGCATCATCCATCTCTCCGCTTTCTTCTCTCCCTCCTGTTTGCTAGCTTTTTCTTCTTGTCTTTTTAGTCGGTGTTCATATGCTGGCTAAGATAAAACCGCATTTCATCCTTGAGCACTTATGTGCAATGGCCCAACCAACTGATCCTCAAGAACTATCAGTTGTCGTTGCCCAGGATCGCTACAAGACCGCTGCTATTGAACTTTGCAAGCTCCTGGCCACGCCACTCCTGGAGGATGCCAATGTTTCCACCATCAATTTGTGGGTGATCAATGGCAAAGTTCATTGGGAATGTTGCACACAGTACTGGCATCAGGCGAAGGTGACTAGCTTGGAATGGCACAAGCTGGAATATAAGCTGTTGGAGGTGTTTTTGGAAGTTCCAGACAACTTGGTGTTGTACTCCTGCATGGAGTACAATGAGTTGGCAAAACGCGCAGTGTGTATTCTTCTTGGTGACCTTTTTGTTTCCTTCTGAATTATGTGGATTATAGCGTCAATTTAGCATGGATGTAGTCCCTGTGCCAACATTGCAAATGCCTTCACGACCTTCCATACCAAAGGAGTCCACTCCCTCCACTGCTCCCCTTGGTCCTTGTACAGCAACTCCAGTGTTGGCTTCCAGTGTTCCACCCATGTGATCAGTTTTGAGGTCCTTCGTCATCCCTCCTTCTCCAGATCTTGCAGCCTCTCACCTTCCCCAGGCATTGTCACTTGTCAGGTCATGCCCTATCCTTAACAAAAATTTGGCAACAACTCCTGCCGTTGCCCTGACTTCAGCTGCTATTTTTCGTTTGGATAGTGATTCGCCTTTGCACCCTCATCCTTCTACTGTTTTGGGGCCCAGTGTTACCAAGTCTGTTGCCCCCTCTGAGGGCTCTGTTCATACTTCACAGCAGCTTCAAGTAGTCAATGGTAGATACATAATTTCCTTTCTTTTCCTTGCTTAATTCTTTCTATAGCTGCCTCTCACCCCCAGGTTTTGCCAGGTCCTGATCCTACTCGTGAAGGTAGTGTTGCCTTTATTTCTCATGGACACATGCCTTTATTCTTCCTGGGTACAGATGACAAGGAAGAAGTCATAACACCAGATGCAATCGACAAGGGGAAGGAAAAAGCAGTGTCCCCCAGTTTTGATGATGAGGATGAAGATCTCCAAAGTCAAGAACCGCCATCTAATCTCTTGGATGCCAATGAAGATGATGATGCCAGTCCTCCTCCTACTAATCTTGCCTATCATCTTCGTTCTCCCTGGCCTTCTGGTCCTCCATATGTTTTCCTATTTCTTTTTATTACAGGCTTATTAATTTCTTTCTAGCCCCCGTCTGCTACTGAGGTGAGACCTCTTCATGAAATTCATCAGGCTGATCCCAACAGCACTCTTTTCAAGCTGCTGGGTGCCCCTGTTAATAAGAAGCACAAGCGAGCCTCATGGAAGTATTCTAAATTCAACAATCCACCAGGCTCTCCTTTAGACTCTGCGATTGAGGGGACAGCAATGGTTGCCAGATCAGCTGGCAAGACTGCTAAGACTACCCTGGAGGTGGATAAAATTGACGGTACAGTTTTATTCTTCTCTCTTCCTGGTTCTCATTTCAATTTTTCCTTAGTTGTTGCTACTAAAGTTCACCGGCCTCGAGGCCCTTCTCGAATCCACCCTCCGCTTGCGACAATGGGGGTACAGGGTGGTGGTTTCTGCAAGGAAGTCCCTGCTGGCTATAAGGCCATTCCGAATGGCCTCAAAAGCATTGGCATCCTTGTCGTTTCACAGGACTTCGGAAACTTCATTGAGGTTGATAAGGCTCTGTGGAACAAAAAGGTTGCTCCTTTCATTGGCGAGCAGGTAAGTTTTTTCTCTTCCTTTTTTTCTTTTTCTGTTGCTCATCTTTTTGGCTAGTATGTTCAGCTGTGTGACCAGTGTCATCATAGGAAGACACAATGCTGCAAGTTCTTGACAAACTCGGTACTCTGTGTCTGCTGTCACTACACCAAGCTGCCTTGCCAAGTTAATAAGGTGGCTGCCTTGAACCCTATTCACCATTATCGTCCTAAGGAGTATGGTAAATCCTTCTTATTCTTCTTCTTTTCTTCACTTTTTAATAACTTTGTCAAATTTTTCAGAGTCCATTAATGCCTTCGAGAGTGCTATGACCGCTCTTACTCAGCACGCCAACAACCTTGAGGATGTCATCGTCAACTACATGGCTGGCCTTGATGCCATGTCCCAACTTCAAGGACTTCGAACTCAAATTAGCCACCTTTGTGAATGCTTAGGTTCTGACACCCAGGTTGAGGAAATTGTTGAAGAGGATGATGATGAGGGTTATAATGCAGGTGAGGTTGCTAAGGGTGAGGCAGGTCCTTTGAGAAAGCGCAAGCGCTCTCAGAAGTAAGGACTTGGTCAGCTGCTTTGAACATTTTTATGTTGTTTTGTTGTTACTGCGCCTTCGGGCATTATATATTTTTTTGTTTTATCGCACGTATCGTAGCCCCAAAGCTGGGCCAAATAAAAGTTTTGACTTGTTTCAATGTGGGTGTGGTTTTTATTGAGAATTATCGATGAATTTTTGAGGAATTTGGACTTAGAGAAATTTCAGTGGCTGAAATCACATGGTCTCTCGGTGTTTCCTGTGGCTGAGTCTTGAAATATTTCTCTAAGTCTGATCCATTGAAATATTTGAAAGTGTAATGAGTGTGCTTGACCACGGCATTGATGCCATTGGTGGTTGGATTCATTTATCTCCGTGCTTCTAGTTGTAAGATATTGTTACTGCAGTATGGGTTTTGTGATATCTCCTTTGAAAATCTTGAAAATGCTGGTGGAATGTGAAGTTTATTTTTATCTCCATGCAATTTCTGATGGAGTATTTTGTGAATTGTGGGTTCATTTCTTTCATGATTTTGTTAGATTTTGCACGAAATTGGTGTGCTGACTATTGCTCTTGATTTCTGCCTGAAAACAACATGGCATCCATGTCTCCTCCTCCTAAACTTTTTAAATCTTTGGTGTCATTGACTTAAAAGATTTAGCCGGGTACGAATGCATGAATTTCAAAGTTGTGGCCGCTGAGTTTTGAAAAGAAAAACATGTGTTAGGTTCTGTTTGGCAAGGTGAATACTCCTGCCAAAATAGAATATATCTTGTAAATGTTCTGACATGAGGAGGCCTCTGATTTTCATATAAGAGGACCGGTTTTAATTGTCTTTCTTCAGAATCCTCCACATTCTACACCGTTATGTCTTCTACCAACAACTCTGTCCCAACTCTCAACTCTCTTGTCACTCAGGCGGATGCACTCATGAAGTCTCCTCCTGCTGCTGATGCTGACTTTCTTGCTATCACCGTGTTCTTCAATGAGGCCACAACTATCAAGGTACAGAGATAATTGTAAAACTGGGATTGTGGTCGCTGATATTTGTGTGTAGTGCTCTTTATTGGTGTACTATTCGTTGTCCAGTCATGTTAATTTTTATCATGACTTTGAACAGTTTATCTCCGGGCTGGTCATCCAGTTTCATTTTACTGATCAATGGCTCTCCGTTTTTTGTGTTGAGACTACTCGTCTCCAGGCTGCTGCTAGTGGTAACTACCACTTGACCAGTGACCAGATTCTTGGCGGGCTGGCAGTTCTTCCTCCTATCAGGTACAGGATTGACAAGGACATTCTCATGTCTTCTGCCCTATTTTCTCCGGTTTTGAGTGCCACAAAGTCTATTCCAGGCTTGCCCAAATCCACCAGTGGTGGCTCAACTGCTGTCACTCTCAAGGACACTTCTATCACTCCAGATAGATCCGGTTCCCCCAGTCCTACCAGTGGGTCTGCATCTCTGGTCTCTTCTGCTGATTGGACAGTATGCGTTTTGATATCAATGCATGATCTCGGATATATTTAACTGATCAACAATTTTTATAGATTCCTTCTTCAACGGATCCGGTGACATGCTTGCAAAGTGTCTACACATGTAATTTTGCAAAATGTATCAATACATGCCTTGCATAATGGCTAGGTACTGAGATAACAAAAGATACAGATAGAGCGCAGTGATATATGAATGGAGCACAGTGTCAAACACACAGAGTGCAGTAATATATGTATGGAGCACGATACCGAGTCGCACGCAGTATGGCCTCGAGTGACAATTAGTAGAGTGCATGCTCTAACTTAGAATGATACTGGTTGAGGTCACACTAAGTATGAGAGCTCAGTACTTGATATTGAATACACTAGAGGCAGATCAGATACGTGCTCCAATGAATTGATGAGAGACAGGCATGATACTAGGAGAACTACATTGAGCTAAGATGCACTGATACACTGTCTACACATTCACACCTAGATTTTGCGATTTTACAACAATACTATTGTGGATCTATCCGACACTAGTGAGGCTTTAGAGGACTATAGCAGAGGCTTCGAGCTGATAGTCAGATTAGTACACAACTAGTAAAACCAGGACTTAGAGATGGCACCCCTGTGGGCCAAGCTCTACCAGCCAGTCACACTAGTATCCTCCCACCTAATGGGCTAAGCAAATAAAGCCACAAGTGGACCAAGGACACGACTAACAAACCAAACCAGAGGCAGAGGGCACACTTAGCATGGAGTTCAATCACTAGCATACCGGTCTTGGCAGAAACACCTAAGTCAGGATAAACTAGTTACATGGAATCTCGAATAGGACTTAGGAAAAGCAGCAGTAATGGATCGACTTTGCTGGAGATTTGACTAGTGTGATACAGATCTCATATGATTGGCACTAGTATAGCCAGGCAGCGGTTCCGATCATGATTGACTACTGTTGCAGGCATGCCCATCAGGCTAGTCATTCAGCCTTGACAACCACAGGCAAATAGCAGCTTTGAGACGCAGGATAGGGCTCCCATTGGAGCTCCTAGGTCCCACTAGTAAGCATGCAACTGGCTCCAGACCGGCTATTGCGTGCTCTTTCACCATTTCTCATGACTAGCCCAGCAAATCTTACCAATAATATTCCCTATTCAGCTTAATTAGACCCTGATTGTGCCTTATGGCTGTAATATATAAGTAGACAGACAAGTACACGCGCGGAAGGCAAGCCTTCCCCACGATTGTGACATACTAGTCAGTATTCTAGTGCCCCAATTAAAGGATTTTGTGCTTAAACCTCGACGAAGTGACCACTAGTCATGGACTCACCTTAGTATCAAAGTGAATTGAAGCCCCTTTTGAATCTACTGTTGTGTCAAGCAAAGACCAGGAGTGTTTCGGAGTTAGTTCAAGCAAGTTTTCAGCAGTCATAGTAGTATTCTTGGGCCAAGAGTGCTGCTAGTTTGCCAAGAGTACGACTAGTCAAGTGTTCATTGCTTGTAAGGAGCAGTTACAGGGCCAAGAGAGCCACTAGTCCGACGCAGTCATAGTCCCAGCAAGCATAGCAGCTCGCTAGTAACAAGTTGAAGTCTCTTTGAACAAGCCTACTGGATTATTGAAGTTTGTAGAGTGCTTCTATCGTACTCGAAATGCCCGAATTCAATACATTGGTGATAAGTGTAGAGTTTTGAGAGGTTTAGTGTTGGTTGTAGTTCGTTGCAACTCACTAGTCCTTTTGCCACTCGCCGTTACCGAGCACATCAGCGCGCGCATGTATAGGAACATAGAAGTAGAGTGCATGAAAAGACGCATGCTGTGCACGTGTATGAAAGTAGACATGGAGCGCAGTGATATATGAATGGAGTGCAGTGTCAAACACACAGAGTGCAGTAATATACGTATGGAGCACAATACCAAGTTGCGTGCAGTACAGCCTTGAGTGACAATTAGTAGAGTGCATTCTCTAACTTAGAATGATACTAGTTGCGGTCACACTAAGTATGAGAGCTCAGTACTTGATATTGAATACACTAGAGGCAGATCAGATACGTGCTCCAATGAATTGATGAGAGACAGACATGATACGAGAAGGATTGATCTGCCATGCACATTGCATGCATATATAAAAATAGCCATAGAGCGCAGTGATATCAACATAGCACGCGGTATAACAATGTGTGCATGCGCGTGCAAGTCTGAAGTGACTATTGGTAGAGTGCATGCTCTAACTTAGTAGGATACTTCATTGAGGTCCCACTAAATACAAGAGCTCAGCACTCGATACTGAATGCACTACAAACAGATTGCATACATGCTCCGCAGCCATAATAAAAGACATGCCTGATCTCAAGAGAACTACGTGACACAGTGATCAATGATGCACAGGGTCCCGATTGCGCGGCACGCACGCACGTGTCCCAAATAATGCCTCAGCATAGATAACTCCGAGAGAACCCAGTTTAGCCAAAGAGAGAAGTGCCTAGGCTTACCGTGGGTATCCACTGCCAACCAGAGAAACCTAGAAACTCAACATTAGAATGGGATACAGTCTACAGGATTGGTTGTCACTCCAAGTATCCTCTGAGGAAATGACGAGTGACATGCCAACGTATAGAGTGCAGCACAAGTGGAGTATCAACCATGAGGAAACAGAGTCTGGTCTCGAGATAGACCTCCAACCAAGTGTCCAGCCCCAGGCAGGCTATAACAATGCGCACACGTTGCGAGGGATAATGTTCCGAGGTTCTAACAGTACTGTATTAAGTTGTATCGATGTGTAGGATGTAGAATTGTATAAATACTGTAGTGTAGATGTAGAATACAAGTTTTGAGCCCCTGGTGTAATAGTGCAAAGCTTTTCAGCCATGTGCTCTAGCACTTAGAGTAGTTTGGAACTTCGAGAGAGAATACAACCCATATCAGATATCTATTGTGTGAATTGAGTCACACGCTTAGATAAGAAAATAGCGCAGCACTCCGTGCAGAGGGTCTGGTTTCGGTTTGACTTGCGCTCTGTGAGAGAACGAGAGTACGGTGTCTTGAAGGTCACCCTTTCGAGTTCTTGAGGGCATTTGTGTGATGCGAGGCATTACAGGCGGCAGAGGTTCAAACCCTTTGGCTTGGTTAGTGCTTGCTCTTGTGTGTTATTTCTGCAGGTTGGCAAAGGTTCAAACCCTTTGACTTGTCGGACAGGGTTTCTCTGGATTGCATAGGTTTGAACCCTGTGAATCTACGATCGGTTGGAAGCTTGAGTGCATAGGTTCAAACCCTGTGGCTCTTGTGGAAGTTTCGGAGTTTTGTGCCAGTGTAGACACTTCTCCACATGTTTGTGAAGGTTCTGGTTTAGCGTGCAATGCGCGAGGTTTTATTAGTGTGTTGTGTTCAGTAGGAATTGGAATCTGCTTTGAGCACAGTTGTTTAAGTGGTGTTTAGGGTGTTATTGGTAGTGTGCAGTGGTTATTAGAGTCGCGAGCGACTGCTAGAAAGTTGTGGAGACGTTTGATGAAGTTGTATTGTGTTATACACCCTTGCCTTGAGGCCTGGTGACAGAAGTCGCACCTCTTGTTCTTGAGAAAAGCCTTTGGACTTAGAGAAGTCTAGATATTATATGAGCGCTATTGCTTCACGTGTATCTTTGAGATATTGAGAACTCAATTGTATTGGTTCGCTACTTTCATCGCATTAGAATCCCCCCACAAACTTGAGCATGTTTGTGTGTGTAGTGTTGGGTGTGGGTGTGATCAGTGTCTTTGACACTGTTGCATTTCTAGCTCTGTGCACTCAGATGCCTCTTCACCAGCTCCATTCATCAAGCTTTTTGCCAAGATGGAAGGTACTCTTCAGGATGCGGTCGAGATTGGTGACAAGATCACTGATATGTATCGCCGTACTTTTAAAAAATCCGCTCTTTGTTATGGTGAGACTTTCTGTGCCATCTGTTCTGGTACTCCGAGCCATCTGGCTCATGAATGTCCTGCTCACTCCACTAAGGTTCATTGTATTCTTTTAAAACCAGTCCCGTGTTGACTTTTTTGTGGCTCCAGTTATAATTTAGGTGATCTGTCCTTGCTCTGCATGTGTTCAAGAAGGCACTGAGTGCATTTTCACCAGTCTTTCTACTGAGTGCATTGCTTGCCACAAGGGACTTCTCCAGTCCTGCATAGGTGGTGTACCTGACCGGCAGATCCTAATTATGCCGTTCAATGATCTTCATCCTGAAGATGATGAGCATGTGCTCAATCTGGTCGAAGATATGATCAACTTAGATCCTTTCAGCATTAGTGAGTACCTTTCATTTTGATCACTTTTGGACATCGTAATTAAATCCAGTTGTTTTCTCTCTTCAGGAACTCTAGTGGGATTTCCAGAGGACCATCATATGGAGGGCATTATCAACAATGCTAAGGCCTATGTCAGAGTTAATTCTCAACAACTCCCTTTTCATGGCGTTGAGTCTATCTCCACTTTGGTGAAGGCTAAGGATGCCTACCACCAGCACCTCGAGGCTAATACTTGCGAGCTCTATTTGTTCCTTAAAATTTGCCACATCATCGTTCAGCAGCTCTGATTTGTTACCACCCAACTTGATGATCTCTGTGAACAGGAATCTGCCGAAGTTAACATGGCTGCGAAGATGGCTTCGTCTTCTAAACTGGCTGGCTCCAATGGATTTCCTTGGTAGCTTCTGAAGAAGGATCACCAGGGCCGTCGAAAGAACCATGGTGGTAACAAGGGTAAAGGCAAAGGCAAAGGTAATAACGAGTCTCAAGTCCTTCCTAAATGCTGCACCAGCTGGGGATGCGATCATGCTGACTGCAACACCACCATTTGTGACTGCAGTGGGTGGGGTTGTAACATGGTGACACACTCACAAACTGTCTATGTGTGTAATTTTGTGATATGTATCAATACATGCATTGTATAATGGCTGGTTACTGAGATAATGAAAGATATGAATAGAGCACAGTGCTATATGCATAGAGCGTAGTGTCAAACACACAGAGTGCAGTGATATACATATGGAGCATGATATAGAGTTGTGCGCAGTACAGCCTTGAGTGACAATTGGTAGAGCGCATGCTCTAACTTAGAATGATACTGTAATGATCATGCCGCAGACTCCACGGACCTCACCCATCATCCACTCCACCGGCTCCAAGTCAATCATCGGAATCCATCGGATTCTGAATCCCGGTTTCTCTATCATATTTCATATCTCTATTTCATCTACTTATTTCACATATTCATTTATCACACCTAGATCCCATCACGGTAGCGAGTAGGTGTTACATCAGAGTCCATGGAATACTCAACTCCTCTAGATACAGAACATTCCAGATCACGTCACTCTAGCCATACCTACACTATTCCAGACCCCGACCCATCGGACTCCGTCTTAGTATATAAGCTGTACATTTAGTAGTACATACCTCAGTTCGAATATCAACTTGGTTTAGCCCAATAACTCTCGTCCTCACTCTCTTCGGCCTTCAAGCCATAATCCATCTCTCCACGTCCGCGGACTCCGATAGCTGTTGGACTTAACCTTTGATCCTAGAGATCATAATCCTGCGGACTCCATCTGTAATCCTTCTTTGGGCTTCAACCCAAGGGTGACGTTGCTAATAGCTTCGCCAAGCCCCATGCACTCCGTGGAATCCACGGCGTGCATTCCTTTCACTTCTTCCTATTGGCACGATCCTAACAGATACTAGTTGAGGTCACACTAAGTATAAGAGCTCAGCACTTGATACTGAATGCACTAGAGGCAGATAAGACATGCGCTCTAAGGAATTGATGAGAGACAGGCATGATACTGGGAGAACTACATTGATCTAAGACACATACTGCATGCGTATAGGAAAATAGACATAGAGCGCAGTGGAATATGAATAGAGTGCAGTGTTATCCACAACGTGCCAATTCAACACATGCTGACATGCTCTCAAAGTGTTTACCAATGTAATTTTGGGAAATGTATCAATATATACATTTTACAACATTCTGGCATCAAGATAACAAAGAATAGGAATAGAGCGCAGTGGAATATGAATAGAGCACAGTGTAATACACACAGAGCATAGTGATATCCACATTATGTGTGATACAACACACATGTGTATCAGTCTTGAGTGACGATTGGTAGAGTGCATGCTCTAACTTAGAATGATACTGTTTGAGGTCACCCTAAGTATAAGAGCTCAGCACTTGATACTGAATGCACTAGACACAGACTACGAATGCACTCTAAACTATAAATCCTGGGGAAACTACGTGACCCATTGATCTATGATGCACAGGGCACAGATCAATCAGAGAGTCGCACACATGTATGAAATGATGTCTAAGAATAGATAACTCTGAGGGAACTCAATTTGGCCACAGAGTGCAGTGCCTAGGCTTACTGCAGGTAACCCCCACCTACCAGAAAAAACTAGAAACTCAAGAATAAATGAGGATACAGCCTATATGACCAGCTGTTACTCCTAGTATCCTGCGAAGAAATAACGAGTGACATGCCAATGTATAGAGCGCAGTGTGAGTGGAGTCTCAACCATGAGGAAATAGAGTCTGGTCTTGAGATAGACCTCTGACCAATTGTCCAGCCCCGGGGATGCTATAACAACACACACACATTGCTCTGAGGTTCTAGCAGTAGTGTATTAAGTTGTACTGACTTGTAGGACATAGAAATGTATAAATATGATAGTGTAGATATAGTAAAATAGGTTTCTGACCCCCTGTGTAATAGTGACAAGCTTATTTGATACGCATGTGATCCTTTGGAGCTGTTTGAGCCTTGCACTTTGTCCATTAGTAATGAGTCAGAGGTGTTGAACCCCAATTGTGACGGTGCAAGAGATAATAGCTACTCACTCTAGTACTGGGAGCTGTTTGTAACTTTGGGCGAGAGAATATAGACATCTTTGATATAAATTTGAGTGATTTGAGTCGTGAGTGTGGCCGATAAGGCTTGCAGGGCACTCCATACTTAAGTTGCATTGATTGTTTGACTTGTGCTCTGTGTTCGGATTGAGAGATTTGTGTCAGTGTAGGCACTTCTCTATTGTTTGAGGGTTTTGTGTGATGCGAGGCATTACAGGCAGCAAAGGTTCAAACCCTTTGGCTTGTCGGATGGGGTTCTCTATGTTTGTGTGTATTCTCTGGATTGCATAGGTTTGAATCCTGTGGGTCTACAATCGGTTAGGAAACTCGAGCACGTAGGTTAGAATCCTGTGGTTCTTGTGGATTGTTTAGTAGGAATTGGTTTCTGCTTCGAGCACAGTTGTTTAAGTGGTGTTTAGGGTGTTATTGATAGTGTGCAGTGGTTATTAGAGTCCCACACAATTCCTAGAAAGTTGTGGAGATGTTTGACGAAGTTGGGTTGTGTTATACACCGTTGCCTCAAGGCCTGGCTACGGAAGTCGCACCTCTTGTTCTGAGAAAAGCCTTTGGACTTAGAGAAGTCTGGATATTATACGAGAGCTATTGCTCCATGTGTCTTAGAGATATTGAGAATTCAGTTGTTTTGGTTCGCTACTTTCATCGCATTAGAATCCCCCCATGAACTTGAGTGTGTTTGTGTGTGTAGTGTTGGGTGTGGGTGTGATCAGTGTCTTTGATGCTGTTGCATTTCTAGCTCTGTGCACTCAGATGCCTGCCTCTTCAACAGTCAATTGCCAGGCCAACTGACGTAGCTGGAGTGACAGTAACAGTTCCACTTAATACCATGATGGTGTCCCTCTCAACTCTGGTACTGTTTGGGGGGACAAGCCGTACTCTGGTCACAGTACTCATTGCTATGGTTGCAAGTAGTTGCTTTACACCAGTTGTTTTTGTTTTCTTTTATTCATCCATTTTCACATTGTGGGGTATATGTTTGAATGAGTGTGTAGGGCCGATTGGAGATCATGGTCATTAGATAGATATATTGTGAAATGAGCATGTGGGGGCCCCAAAATGGGGCCCAAATATATAAATTTTTGTTGTTGCCAAAGAATCTGCCTGGTATTAAGCAAGTTCTGCTTCATTGTGAGCTTCCTGTTAGGATCGTACCAATAGGTTGAAGTGAAAGGAATACATGCCATGGAATCCGTGGAGTGTGTGGGGCTTGGCAAAGCTATTAGCAACGTCACCCTTGGGTCGAAGCCCAAAGAAGGATTATGGATGGAGTCTGCAGGATTATGATCTCTAGGATCAAAGGTTAAGTCCAGCAGTATCGGAGTCCACGGATGTTAGAGAGATGGATTATGGCTTGAAGGCTGAAGAGAGTGAGGACAATAGTTATTGGGCTAAACCAAGTTGATATTCAAACTGAGGTATGTACTACTAAATGTACAGCTTATATACTAAGACAGAGTCCGACGGGTCGGGGTCTGGAATAGTGTAGGTATGGCTAGAGTGACATGAGCTGGAATGTTCTGTATCTAGAGGAGTCGAGTATTCCGTGGACTCTGATATAACACCTACTTGCTACTGTGACGGGTTCTAGGTGTGATAAATGAAATATGTGAAATTAGTAAATGAAATAGGAATATGAAATATGAGATAGAAAACTGGGATTCGGAATCCATTGGATTCCGATGATTGACTTGGAGCTGGTGGAGTGGATGATGGACAGGGTCTGTGGAGTCCATGGCATGATCATTACAGTATCCCCCCTTTAGTGTTCTTGTCCTCAAGAGTGCAGATCCGATGGCCAGGGGTGCTGTGTGGAATTTGTGAGTGTGATATCATGTGATTTTCACCTCTTAACTTGTTACCACCACCATCTCAGTGGTAGGAAAAACTAGCTTTCTTCTCTCTCTATTGCCACTTACGATGACAAACAAGTACCGACAGTCAAGGATGCTGGAAGTGTACGCTGTGCCTGCAACCCCCAAGGAGCTGGATGTTGAAGAACTGTCAGTGTTCTACACTGGCAGGGATGTCGAGGAGGAAGCCTATCAGGACACCGTTGAAGAGCTGTCTAAATGCACAGAGCTAGAAATGCAACAGCGTCGAAGACACCGATCACACCCACACCCAACACTACACACACAAACACGCTCAAGTTCGTGGGGGGATTCTAATGCGATGAAAGTAGCGAACCAATACAATTCAATTCTCAATATCTCTAAGATACACGCGCAGCAGTAGCGCTCGTATAATATCTAGATTTCTCTAAGTCCAAAGGCTTTTCTCAAGAACAAGAGGGTGTGACGTCTGTCGCCGGGCCTCAAGGCAAGGGTGTATAACACAACACAACTTCGTCAAACGTCTCCACAAATTTCTAACAGTCGCTCGGGACTCTAATAACCACTGCACACACTCAATAACACCCTAAACACCACTTAAACAACTGCGCTCGAAGCAGAAACCAATTCCTATTAAATTCAACACACTAATAAACCTCGCACGTCGCGCGCTAAACCAAAACCTTCGCAAACCCGTGGAGAAGTGTCTACACTGACACAAGACTCCGAAACTTCCACAAGAGCCACAGGGTTTGAACCTACGCGCTCGAGCTTCCAACCGATTGTAGACTCACAGGATTCAAACCTATGCAATCCAGAGAAACCCCGTCCGACAAGCCAAAGGGTTTGAACCTTTGCCAACCTGCGGAAATAACACAGAAAAGCGAACACTAATCAAGCCAAAGGGTTTGAACCTCTGCACCTGTAATGCCTCGCGTCACACAAATGCCTTCAAGAACTCGAAAGGGTGACCTTCAAGACACCGTACTCTTATTCTCTCACAGAGCGCAAGTCAAACCAAAACCAGACTCTCTGCACGGAGTGCCGCGCTATTTTCTTGTTTAAGCGCGCGACTTAAATCACACAATAGATATCTGATATGGGTTGTATTCTCTCTCGAAGTTCCTAGCTACTCTAAGTGCTAGAGCGTGTGGCTGAAAAGCTTTGCACTATTACACCGGGGGCTCGAAACTTGTACTCTACATCTACACTACAGTATTTATACAATTCTACATCATACACATCGATACAACTTGATACAGTACTGTTAGAACCTCGGAACATTATTCCTCGCAACGCGCGCGCGTTGTTATAGCATGCCCGGGGCTGGACACTTGGTTGGAGGCCTATCTCGAGACCAGATTCTGTCTCCTCATGGTTTATACTCCACTCGCACTGCATTCTATACGTTGGCATGTCACTCGTCATTTCTTCGGAGGATACTTGGAGTGGCAACCAATCCTATACACTGTATCTCATTCAAATGTTGAGTTTCTACTTTTCTCTGGTTGGTGGGGGATACCCGTGGTAAGCCTAGGCACTGCGCTCTCTGGCCAAACTGGGTTCTCTCGGAGTTATCTATACTCAGGCATTATTTGGGACACGCGCGCGCGTGCCGTGCGATCGGGGCCCTGTGCGTCATCGATCACTGTGTCACGTAGTTCTTCTTGAGATCAGGCATGTCTTTTATTACGGCTGCAGAGCATGTATGCAATCTGTTGGTAGCGCATTCAGTATCGAGTGCTGAGCTCTTGTACTTAGTGTGACCTCAATGAAGTATCATACTAAGTTAGAGCATGCACTCTACCAATAGTCACTTCAGACTTGCGTGGGCATGCGCGCATTGTTATACCGCGTGCGGTGTTGATATCACTGCGCTCTATGTCTACTTTCATACACGCGTGCAGCGCGCGTGGCAGATCAATCCTTCTCATATCATGTCTGTCTCTCATCAATTCATTGGAGTGCATCTCTGATCTGCCTCTAGTGTATTCACTATCAAGTGCTGAGCTCTCATACTTAGTGTGACCTCAATCAGTATCATTCTAAGTTAGAGTATGCACTCTACTAATTGTCACTCGAGGTCATACTGCGCGCGACTCGGTATCGTGCTCCATACATATATTACTGCACTCTGTGTGTTTGACACTGCGCTCTATGCATAGAGTATTGCGCTCTTTCTGTATTTTGTGTTACCTCAGTAACTAGCCCTTATACCATGTATGTATTCATACATATCGCAAAATTACATGGCTAGACACGATGCGAGTGTGTCACCGTGGAGGCCCACAAATTGTAGGTCACAGAAAAACTCAAGGCGGAGAAGGCCACATAGAAATGGGCCCAAGACAGGGTGAAAAAACTTCAAGACTTGAAGTCGAGGAAGGAGGCAGAGGCCGTGGCGAAGCGGGCAGAGGAGGAAAGGCTGGAAAGGGAGGCAGAGGCAAAGAGGCTGGCAGAGGAGAAGGTTGCTGCTGAGAAGAGGGCAGCAGAAAAGAGGAAGACAGAGGTGGCAGCGACAGAGGCCAAGAAGAAGAGACTGGCTGTGGTAGAGTCTGAGGCCACACAGACAAGGCATCTGCTGTGGGAACAGACTGAGTTGGCAGCCAGGCAGGCTGCGGAGGCCATGGAGGCGGCAGCAAAGTCGGGAGATGGAGATGGGGAAGAGTCTGCAGAGGATGTGGAGGTTGAGAAGGAGAGGGCATGGGAAGAGCTGAAGAATAGGTGCAAGGATAAGAAAAAGGGAAAGGCAGTCAGGGCCACGAGCCCTTCTAAAAAGAGGAAAAGGTTGACCAGGTCAGTGGTTGAGAGTGAGGACGAGCAGACCATGGGGCCATTGGATAGGCCTGCTAAAAGGCAAAAGGAAAGTCTGCAGGGCATGGAGAATTCCATGGATTGGGTAAGTAGACTTGGAGTGGATTTTTTTGGTTGCTGATTCTTTGGCAGATAAATGCGGATGGTGTCAGGCTGATGGAGCCCAATGTGTTATGTCAGCGATGATGAGGTCCTGCGAGCAATGCAGGATTCGTAAGGCCAAGTGCCTTTGGACCGAAGAAACAGAGCCGATGGCAATGGAGGAGGTATTGGGCTTGCTGCATAGTTTGCATGCAAGGTTTGATGATATGGAGGAGAGGATGGAGAAGCTGGAGAATGAGTTGGAGTCTGTCGGAGGTCACGTTGATGACCTCATGGACAATTTCAAGGAGGGTGACACACCTGAGTATCCTAGGGACTTCATTCCGGCAGCATCTGCAGACAAATGGGAGGCTTCGCTTGAGGAGCTGCAGGATTTGAAAGGTGTGACTCTGGAGGCCCTCCATCAGGCAATGCGACTATGAATTGATCAAGATGTCGCTCAGGTGTTCCATGCCCACTTGGCCTCCACGGAGTTCAACAGACAAGATCTGTTTGAACTTGCCAACATCGATTACTGGCACAGAAGCTGTGGAGAGGGGGCATTGGAGAAGTTGATCGTGGCGAGTCAGAGGTTTAGGGAGACGCAGACAGAATTCTACCGCCTCGGAGGCCTATGGATTGAGTGGGCATTATGGAAGGAGTATTTGAAAGGTGGTGAGGATTTTTTGGTTGAGGATTCTGAGGGGGAGTTGGATGAGAGCGAGGTAGTGAGGCCGGAGATGCACCCAGAGTTTGTGGCAGAAGGAGTGCCTGGGATGGTGGAGTGGATGAGAAAGGTGAAGGGAAAAGGGAAGGCAGTGGAAAGTGGAGAGGCCTGCAGGTCCATGGACATCTAACACCTAGCTTCCTTTATATATATATTTTTATGGACATTTGTAGATAGCTGGATTGTAGAGAGCGCCCGGAGGGGCATAAAATGTAGAGTTTTTTCTTGATGTTTGAAAAATGTGTGAAGAAGGTGTGAAGTCAAGAAATACGTCTGATGGAGTCTGTTCCTGATTAGGAATTGAATTTGCAATAGTTTTCCAGAATTGAATTTGAAATTGGGAAGACAGATTCCGGCGGGAACCAATGGGATGAATGATCAAGAAGAAATGGGTGAGGTCTTGACTGAGACCTTGCGAATGGTGACCTTGGATAATGGTCCTGGTTTGTCTGGGTAATGACAATGGAAATCTTCAATGTAGTCTTCCATGGAGAACTCTGTAGTGGGGATCCATGCAAATTCTTCATCAGTACCTTCGTAGCCCAACCACTGGACACAGTAGAGGAGTGGACAGTGGAACCGACGGTCGAGCTTGGAATCAAGAATCTGTGCAATCTCAAATTGCTCTTCTCCGTTGACTTCCATGGGAGGTGGAGGTCATTGGGTGCGATTAGGAATGGTATTGATTTCCATGGGTTCCAACTGTGAGACATGAAATACAGGGTGAATGGAATGGAGGTCTGTGGGAAGTTTGAGCATGAAGGAATGGGATCCAGGCTGAGCAATGATGTCAAACAGTCCGAGGAATTTCTCAGAGAATTTTGCAGTAGGGTGCGTAGTTCTGATGTGTTTGGAGTTAAGGAAAACCTTGTCACCTACTTTGAAATCTGGAGCTGGGGACCGTTGTTTTTCTGCTTGGAATTTGTAACGAGACTGAGTGTGAGTGATTTTGTCTCTAAGGAATTGGTGAAGATCATCGAGGTTGACTATGAAATCGCAGGCCCGAGCGGATGCAATGTCACGTTCAGGGTACACTGTGATGTTAGGATGGTAACCCTTATTAGCAAAGAATGGAGAGATTCCAGTGGAAGCATTCGGAGCATTATTGTAAGCAAATTCGGCAATGGGTAGCAAGGTATCCCAATTGTCTTGTTGGTAAGAACAATAGATACGGATGTATTGTTCAAGGGTTTGGTTAGTGCGTTCAGTTTGTCCGTCAGCTTCTGGATGATAACCAGAAGTGAAGTGAAGCTCCATATCAAGAGATTTGGCTAGGGCACAAGTGAATTGAGAGACAAATTTGGAGCCATGGTCAGAAGTGATGTGATTGGGAATGCCATGTTTGGAGAAGACATGGGTGACAAAGAGCTGAGCTAGATCTGAGGAATTGACGGTGTCATGAGTGGGAATGAATATGGCTTGTTTACTTGCATGGTCGATAACGACAAGGATGGCGGTGAATCCATTGGATTCTGGGAGCTGTTCAATGAAGTCCATGGAGATGGAATCCCATGGCCGTTCTGGTATAGACAAGGGTTTGAGTAAGCCAAATGGATGGTGTCTAGGTGTTTTGTTACGACCACAGGTAGTACAAGATTTGACATAGTGGCGAACAAATTCATGCATCTGTGGCCAGGTGTAATTCCGTTGGACTAATTCCAGAGTCCTGTTTTGACCGAAATGACCTGCCAAGATGTGGTTGTGATTGTTTTGAAGGACACGAAGATGGAGGTCTGCGGAGTCTGGGACATAGATGCGATTGTCAAGGCAGAGTATTCCTGATTCATCTACAGACCACCAGGAAGGATTGGAAGGGGAAGAAGCAAGGCAGAAGCCTTCAGTCGCCGTGGAATCTGCGGGTTGTGTGAGCTTTATATCAGAATGCAATTGGTCCACATCCATGATTACACTGGTGCGGAGTATGGGTCCTTCAAGAAAAGTAGCACGGAGAGAAGCGGAGAGTTGCTCTTGAGTAAATACAGGGCAGAAATTGTGAGGATTGACTTGAGCATATTGACTATCCCCCTCTTTAGGGTAGACGTCCCATCATCTAGTGCGTGCATCCAGTTTCCCACCTAATTTTCCTGGACAGATTCGGATAACTAGGTTGAACTGGGAAAGGAATTCGGACCAGCGGACTTGTTGGCATGTAAGGACCTTGGTAGTAGAGAAGTATTCAAGGTTCTTGTGATCAGTAACGATGTCGATGGATTCCACGGAGCCTTCAAGATAATGGCACCAGTATTTAAAGGCTTCAAAGATGGCGAGAAGCTCTTTATCATGGGTATCATAGTTGAGTTCAGCTCCGTGGAGACTGCAGGATAAGAAGGATATAGGGTGAATTTCCCCATCATCAAGGTAGATTGAGAGGATAGCAGCAATAGCATAGTCAGAGGCGTCGGTTTCCATGACAAGTTGATGGTCGGGAATCCCATGGGTAAGGATAGGAGCATGAGTGAAAGCCTGTTTCAACTCGTTGAATGCAGCTAAGCATTTGTCATCAAATTTCCATGGAATACCTTTGCGTGTAAGATGTGTTAGAGGTAGAATGATCTCACTGTATTCATAGATGAAACCGCAGTAGAAATTGGTGATACCAAGAAATGATTGGATATCTTTGACCTTCCATGGGATCGGCCAGTCAACAATAGCTTTGACTTTGTCTTCAGCCATTTGTAAGCCTTCAGGAGAGAGGATGTAGCCTAGATATTCCATGAAATCCTGATTGAACTTGCATTTGGAACCCTTGCAGTAGAGCCCATTGGCTCAAAGTCTGCATAGGACTTCACATACGTTCTTGTGGTGTTCCACATGATTGTTGGAGTAGATAAGGATATTGTTGAGGTACACAACAACAGAGACATCAAGTGTGTCTGTGAAAATGTCGTTGACAAAATGTTGGAAAGCCACGGGAGCATTGGTGAGACCAAATGGCATGACGTGCCATTTGAAAGATCCATAGCAGGTATGGAATGCAGTTTTCCATTCATCTCCATCAGCAATATGGACTAGATGGTAGGTGTGGTGGAGGTCGAGTTTGGTATATATGCATGTGGAATGCAAGGAGTCAAGAAGATCAGATATGAGAGGAAGTGGATAACAGTCTTTTTTCATGATTTTGTTAAGGCCCCGGAAGTCGACACAGAGTCTGAGTGCACCAGTTTTCTTCTTGATGAAGAGTACTGGAGCTCCATGGGGAGAGCATGTGGGAGAGATGAAACAATTACAGACATTATCATCGATAAACTTACATAATGCTTTGAGTTCAGATTTGGAGAGGGAGTAGATGGGTCTGAGCGGAGGTGAGGTGCCTTCCTCAAGGTTGATCTTGAGATCATAAGGATGATGCTTGGGAAGTTTCTCTGAGAGAGAGTCACTGAACACATCAGCAAAGTCATGATACTCTAGTGGAACATCAGATAAATCCGGTGGAGCCGCGGAAGCAGCCTGGCCACTGACACTTGGCATAGAAGGTTGGAGTGTGTACTGTTGTGCACCCTCCTCTGCACAAGCTTGAACAAAAGCAGCCATGGAAATGATAGATATCTTGGTGGCAACTGAAGCGGAAAATGATGGGATGGATGGGTATGAGTAGATAGGCTCATATGCTGGTGGAGTTTGTTGGGATCTTGGAGGTGGTTTGGATGGGATGGGGCCTGAAGGGTCCTTGCGAGCTTGCACTGTTGCATCGGAGGCCATGGAAATGTCTGGAGTAGATGCACCAAATAGCTTTGAACGGAAAGTGATACTGTGCTTTACCCAGTCAATCAACAGATTGTAGTGGGAGAGCCAGTTGTATCCCAGGACGAGATTACAAGATGAATCAAGATGTGTGATGTAGAAGTCAATAGGAATGATATCTCCCAACTGGAATTGTACAGACAGAGTAACAGATTGTGAAATGTGAGATCCGGCAGAGCCATCAAGAAGCCAAAGTTGAACAGGAGGAATGGACTTGGTAGGAATATTGTGATCATTACTGTACTTCAAGTCAATGAAGCAATGGCTGGAACCAGAGTTGACAAGAGCAAGAAACCATAGGATGGTGGAGATAGGAGATCTGTCAGACTCCAATCCAGAGCCAACTTCACTGGATAAAGATATGGTAAGGGAATGGTTGGAAAGAGTGGTGGCATTGAGGGTTACAGTCTCTAACGTGCAATGACAGTCAATGCAACACTGTCCTTGCATGGAGGAATCAGGGTTGCTCTCTATTTTTCCGACTCTGAAGGAGCCAAATTGACAGAGGTGGGAGTAGGGTCAGAGACCTCAGCTGCATGGCCACACATGGAAGCTGCAGCTTTTTGCTTGTTGCGGTCTTTGGTCTTGCACTTGTTGCCACAGAACATGCAGAGGTCATTCTTGTGGCAGCATTCCTTTTTCTCAGGTGTGAGCTTACCATCCTCGCCTAGCTTGTCAGCATAGGGCTTTTTGGAGGTACCCGTGGAGCCAGAGGAGGAGTAGGTGGATGAAGAACCTGCAGTGGATCTGTAGGATTTCAGGGCCACAGAGCTGTAGGAAGAGCTCAAGTTAGAACCCGAACCCTTAGGTTTGGAAGTGGGGAAGGTGGAGGGCTGGTCACAGTTTTCCCTGGAGACCTCAGCTTTCCTAGTCCAGTAGCAAGCATCAAGCTCCTGGGCAAGGGTGCACATGTCATGGACGTTGTTGGGTTTTCCATGGTGAGCCATGTCATCCTTGATCCATGAGCAAAGTCTGCAGTAAAAAGCATGATGGAGGGAGTTGTCACCATAGCCTATGATGGTGGCGTGTTGATTGAAGCTGACTATGTACTTCATGATCCTGTCTCTGTCATGCTGATGAGCCTGGTGGCTCTGTGCACTCAGAATTCATGGGAAACATACAACAATTTTATTGATTTATTCATAAGTCGGCACCCTAGTCAGATAAGGTGTGCTGGTTCAATGCTGGTTAAACCATCAAAATCCATAGGCAACACACAAAGTTTGTGAGCTATGACACATAGGTTGGCCCTGACGCTAATCACCAGCATCGGTCCGACGTAATTAAATATATGCATCATACGTGCCTGACACGGCAAGATATGGTACCTAGCACATGACCAGACCCATGCAGTCATAGGGTCTCCCGACACACACATAGTATGCGGCAAAGAGGGACTTATAACAAAGAGAGCTCCAGGCATGCCGACCTGTGTACAACCTGACCAAACAAGTTTGCGAACTTGTGGCAGTAGTGACTGCAGAATGACTAACGGTTAGTAAGGTAGTCCTGCTGTTAGGCCTCATTAGTCAGGCAAACAGATATCCATATGAGCAAGCTATTATAAGGAAGATAGCGCAGTAATAGTGTTACAAATAAGTTCGCTATGCTCAATAAGCCAGTACTGTGGCTGACAACAGTAAATTACGCTGTAGTATAGAATAGTAGTATAAAAGTAACAAAGTATTCGAGCTAGAACAATAGAATATGCTCAGGACTACTGCTCCCCCACACCATTGACCCAACAAACTAAGGTCTTCATAGTCGAAGACACATATACACAATGACTCAGTCGATATACTAGTGTGTTGCAAGTCCATTGTGAACTTGATTACACTTGTGCACCATATCACTGTGTGCCCATTGCCTACTAGCTTAAGTCTATAACCAAGGAAGGGGAAACTCACCTTCATTGGCACTCTCAGCCTTCCACCCACTACTAGCTAACTTCAAGGGTAATCCAAGATAGGATATTCACCCTTTAGTTACTGACACCCACAGATACCGTTTGATTCACTAAGAACGACACCAAACCCACTAGCAAACTTCTTTTACTCACCTAGTTCTCTAGTACTGACTTGTTACTGAAGTAACAACAGAACATTATAAGCTTAGGAAGGATAGTCATTGCATGGAGGTGCCTGACTAGACTCACTAGAACCTGCCTTCAGAGTCTGTAAAACAGATACCACTTGCCATTCAATGGTTTAGTTGTTTTCTGCCCACAGGAGTCTCTAGGTTCATCAGCGCATCTGAAGATTTTTGAGTTCATCTTCAGTGTTTCCGATGGCATCGAATGGACCAAAATTGGTATGGAGCTCTGAAAGGAAAGTGGTGTAGGAATATGTCCAAGTGGGAGGATTGGCTTAATTGGGGTGGAGGATATCTGGTTTGAACCAGTCAAGGGTGACACTGGAGAGGAAGGAGATGGCGTAGTTGACTTTGGTGGTGTCTGCTGATGAGCCTCCAGGCTCTGTATGCCCATAAATTTCACGATTTCCATCAAAATAACCGGTAGCACTCCTGGGTGGGCTTTCAGTAAACCCCACGCTGCCTACAGAGGCATACTACTTTCATATAAGATCAACACTACCCTCCTGACACCAGTATCCCTCCCTCCCAACAACGCATCCCAATCCTTGTATACCATCACAATAAGGTACCATTGATGGCTGGTCTCCTACTTTCGGCAATAGGCCTGGATTACCGAAACATTGATGCATCAATGTCACATCAACTACCCATCATGGCTTGAATTGCTGGCATGATCATTTAATTATATGATGTCAGAGGATTGACATTCAAGTCCTCTCGATAATGGCAGACCGTGGCAACTATAGACTGTGGTTACTAATGCTGCATCCTTGCCAAGGACTTCAGAAATCGTTATCCCATTTGGCGACCTCTGAACATACCCCATACCCTCTCAGTCTGCAGCTAAACAGCACCTTAAATATCCACACATCGGCCACTCGTGACACCTAGTATTATCTCCCTACAGGAACTGTTAGGGCTAGACTCGGGTAAACCAAACTAGAGTAAACTATCTGACTATGTCAGGTTACACCCAAGTCAAACAGAGTCTCGACTAATGTCTGGTGTGGACTGAGTACTGGCTCAACGACTAGTACATTGCGAGTGAATCGAGAGAAGAATGAGATTGTAAACTTTAGCTTGAAGCTGAGTATTACAGCTGAGAGCATGCTACTTATATACTAAAATGACTGTTCTAAAAATAGTTCTTGGTGATGGTGATGGTGAAGATTTATGGAAGTTGATGCAACCGTCATGAACGTGATGCATATAGTGCCAATGTGAAGGTTTGAAGGGTAAAAGTAAATAAATCATAACATTACCCTCTCATTAAGGCAGTTGTCCCGACTGCCATTAGGGTTCCCATTCGGGTTCTTCTTGGTCTTTGCTATGTATGTTTTCCCAGTATATTTTGATGAGTTTGTCCCATCTTCGTTGTTCATGAGTGGACTCTGAGGCTATTGGGTTGGAGGGATCTTTGATCCAGTGCTGACTTCCATCGCCAGCTTGGGTTTTGTAGTTGACTGCTCTGTTGTCATCATATTTATGGTCTAGGATCATTGTTGGGAACTTGGTGACTTTAATTTGAAGTTTCCCTATTCCGATGGTGGATGCATAGGCTACAGTGAGTCGGCCTGCGCATTTGGCCTTCTTTTCGTAGTCTTTGATCACCTTTCTGGTGTTTTCCATGTCTTTTTCTCATACTCAGCTGTTGTGTTCCCACATCCATCCCTTCCATTTGACATAGTAGTCGGTTATGGCTACTGGGAGTTCCCCTCTTTTTCCTCTGACTTTCCTGGTTCGGTGGTCCAAGACTTCTTCTACCTTGTATTCTTCCTCATCCTCGATCAGGTCTGGGGGTGGAGGAGGGGGTTGTTCTTGATTGGGAAAGGCAGGCGGCGTGTATGGGGATAGGAGCTTCTTGTTGAAGGTTGGGTGGATCTTCCAGTGTGGCGGGAGCTTCAGCTTGTAGGCGGAAGCACCGTATTTGTTGAGAATCAGGAAGGGTCCAACTTGTTTGTCGTCGAGCTTCTTCTTTGGACAGGGTAGGCTGAGATGGGAACTGTCAAGCCAGACTCAATCTCTGACCTTATAGTTCACTGCTGGTCGCTTTCTCTTGTTGTACTGAGCCTTCATCTTGTCTGCAGCTTCAGTGAGAGAGGCTTTTGCCTCATCGTGAATTCCTTTCATTTTGTCGGAGAAGGATTGGGCAGTGGGGTTTGTGAAAGGGTTTGGACAGTGGGAATCTGGGATGATTCTAGGGTTTCAGCCATAGTTAACCATGAACGGGCTTTTGCCGGTAGCGGAGTGAATGCGGTTGTTGTGGACGAAGGCACCGATCGCGAGCCATTCACTCCAGTCGTTCTGTAGGTGATTGACAAATATACGGAGGTATTTTTCAATTTCCTGGTTTGCTCTTTCCGTTTGTCCGTCAGTTTGAGGGTGGAATGCAGTGGATGCATTCTGGGTTATGTCCAGTAGTTTGTAGAGGTCCTTCATGAAGGTTGAAACAAATTGGGGACCTCGGTCTGAGATTACTACCTTGGGCATGCCATATCGGGCATATATGTGGTCGCGTAGTATTTTTGCATACCCTTCCGAGGTCAACTCTACATTGCAGGCGATAGGGACCATCTCTTTCAAGAAATGGTCGATGATCATTAGGATTGCGTCAAATCTGTTCGAGTCTGGGAGGCCGGTTATCATGTCCACCGAGATATGTGTCCAGGGTTTGGAGGGGATCTCATTGGGATGTAGGGGGGTTGCCTTTGGTTGTGTGCTTGTTTTAGTCCGTTGGCAGGTTTCGCATGCTTTGACATAAGCTTCAATGTCCTTGTGAAGTTTCGGCCACCAGAACTCTTGTTGAACGAGCTCCTTTGTTTTGGCAATGCAGGGGTGGCCGGTGGTAATGTGATCGTGAGAGCGGGCTATGATTTCTCCGCGAAGCATATGGTCCCTAGGGACATAGATCCAATGATGTGCTCGGTAATGGCGAGTGGCAAAAGGACTAGTGAGTTGCAACGAACTACAACCAACACTAAACCTCTCAAAACTCTACACTTATCACCAATGTATTGAATTTGGGCATTTCGAGTACGATAGAAGCACTCTACAAACTTCAATAATCCAGTAGACTTGTTCAAAAAGACTTCTATTTGTTACTAGCGAGCCTAACAAAGGTATCACTTGTACTAGTGGGGTTTTAAGACACAGTTGGGGAAAGGTGACTTGATTCGAGCTGCTATGCTCACTGGGACTATGACTGCTTCGGACTAGTGGCTCTCTTGGCCCTGTAACTGCTCCTTACAAGCAATGAACACTTGACTAGTCGTACTCTTGGCAAACTAGCAGCACTCTTGGCCCAAGAATACTACTATGACTGCTGAAAACTTGCTTGAACTAACTCCGAAACACTCCTGGTCTTTGCTTGACACAACAGTAGATTCAAAAGGGGCTTCAATTCACTTTGATACTAAGGTGAGTCCATGACTAGTGGTCACTTTGTCAAGGTTTAAGCACAAAATCCTTTAATTGGGGCACTAGAATACTGACTAGTATGTCACAATCGTGGGGAAGGCTTGCCTTCCGCGCGTGTACTTGTCTGTCTACTTATATATTACAGCCATAAGGCACAATCAGGGTCTAATTAAGCTGAATAGGGAATATTATTGGTAAGATTTGCTGGGCTAGTCACGAGAAATGGTGAAAGAGCACGCAATAGCCGGTCTGGAGCCAGTTGCATGCTTACTAGTGGGACCTAGGAGCTCCAATGGGAGCCCTATCCTGCATCTCAAAGCTGCTATTTGCCTGTGGTTGTCAAGGCTGAATGACTAGCCTGATGGGCATGCCTGCAACAGTAGTCAATCATGATCGGAACCGCTGCCTGGCTATACTAGTGCCAATCATATGAGATCTGTATCACACTAGTCAAATCTCCAGCAAAGTCGATCCATTACTGCTGCTTTTCCTAAGTCCTATTCGAGATTCCATGTAACTAGTTTATCCTGACTTAGGTGTTTCTGCCAAGACCGGTATGCTAGTGATTGAACTCCATGCTAAGTGTGCCCTCTGCCTCTGGTTTGGTTTGTTAGTCGCGTCCTTGGTCCACTTGTGGCTTTATTTGCTTAGCCCATTAGGTGGGAGGATACTAGTGTGACTGGCTGGTAGAGCTTGGCCCACAGGGGTGCCGTCTCTAAGTCCTGGTTTTACTAGTTGTGTACTAATCTGACTATCAGCTCGAAGCCTCTGCTATAGTCCTCTAAAGCCTCACTAGTGTCGGATAGATCCACAATAGTATTGTTGTAAAATCGCAAAATCTAGGTGTGAACGCGTAGACGGCGTATCACTGACTGTCGTAATAGAGGAGGCCATCTTTTTTGGTTATCCCCCTCTCATGATTGAGGGATCTGGCAATGCCTTGGTCCCACTTCCCATGGTCTCTTGTCGCATCTCTGACCTTGGTATGGACCTCCTCATTGGTGGGCATGATCATTGCCCAGAAGTGCTCAGGTTTTAGGACAATTATGTCTTCATTATCCTGTTTGCCCTGGCTGTGATCATCTCGTCAGCTCAACAGGTCAGCCTTTCTGTTTGCTGTACCAGCTTTATGTGTGAGGGTGAAGTGGTATTCCACAAGTTCCGTTACCCAGCACGCTTGTCGGTGGTTGAGCTTTTGGGGTTTTCAGAAGTATTGCAGGTTCTGATGATCTGTCCAGATTTCGAATGTTTCGGCTGCTCCCATAAGGTAGTGGCGCCATTCCGTGAGGGTGAGCATGATTGCCAATAACTCCTTGTCATAGATTTTGTAATTTCATTCCATGACTGTAAGGGCCTTTGATAGGAACGCCACCGGTCTCCACTTCCCTTCCTGCTGTTGGCTAAGGACGGCACCTACTGCCCCTTCGCTTGAGTCGGCTTCCACTTGGAACTTCCCTGTTTCTGTCGGCATTGCCAGGATTACATCCTCAGCCATCTGCCTTTTCAGCTGTTGGAACACTTGGTTTTGGGCAGCGCCCCAGGTCCAGGCTGTGTTTCCAGTAAGCTGGGTCATGGGGCAGACAATCTTTGAATAGTTTTTAATGAAGCATCGGTAGAAGTTGGTGAAGCCCAGAAATGACTGGAGTTCTTTCTTTTTTGTCAGTGTTGGCCACTCCATGATCACCTTGACCTTTACTGGGTCCATCTTGATGGCTCCTTCACTGACTATTACTCCCAGATATTTGGTCTCTAATACTTCAAATTCACACTTCTCAGCTTTCAGGAACAACTTGTGTTCCCTTAGCCTTTGAAGTACCTGTCGTACAATTGCTCGGTGTTCCTGGAGATCCTTGGTGAATATTAGGATGTTGTCAAGGTAGATGGTGACCTCTCCTTCGGTGATTAAATCCTTGAAGATGTCATTCATCATCCATTGAAAGGTGGCTGGCGAGTTTGTGAGACCAAAAAACATTACTGTTGGCTCGAAGAGCCCTTGATTGGTTCAGAACACTGCCTTCTGCTCATCTCCCTGTTTGATCCGTACGTTATTATACCCCCATCTGACATCCAGCTTGGTAAAGTACTTCGTGCCCTTGAGCTTGTCCATTAGCTCAGAGATCAGGGGGAGCGGGTACCTGTTCTTGATTGACATTTTGTTGAGTTTTCAGTAGTCCTGGACGGGGCGTAGTGATCCATCCTTGTTTTTAACAAAGAAGAATGGAGAGGCGAAGGGTGATTTAGAGGTGCGAATTCACCCTGTGGCCAAGTTCTCATCTAGGAACCTGTTGAGTTCTTCCTGTTCATGACAATTGAGGGGGTAGACCTTACAGTCTAGGGTGGATTGTGCGTTGGGGGTTAGTTCAATGGCATGGTCCCACGGTTTTTGTTCTGGGAGCTCGTCGAAGTTCTCCTTCGAGAAGAGGTCTTGGAACTCGTGGTAGGCGGGTGGCACCATTTCTTCAAACGATTTTTTCTCTTTCCCCACGTTTGCCTGGGCGGCTAGATCGTTTGCATGGTGTACTGTTCTAATCTCTAGCTCTTGTTGGATGTCAACTGCCAAGATGGTCTCTCCTTCCAATTCCTCATCCCACCAGTCTTCGGGGTCAGCATTGGGTAGGGGAAAGGGGTTTTTGTGACATTGGCATCGAGCGAAAGTGATCTTCCCGGTCTTCCAGTTAATAACCGGGTTATGCCACTTTAACCAATCATGACCCAGGAAAAGGTCCTTCTTTCCCAAGTCCGTGACTGCAAGGTCAATTCGTTCACTGTGACCACTGATTGTCATCCTTAATTCTATGAATTCAGTGACATCTCCGGCCTTATTTCGGGAGCCATCTGCATTGTAAATGGGGATGGGCACTGCTGCTTTGGTCATTGGCAGTTGGTGTCTTTTTATGTAAGCCCGGTTGATGGAGCTTCCGGTGCAACCGCTGTCGACGAGCCCCTGGGTTTCAAATGTTCGTCGATCAGGGAGGGTTTCAATGATTATCGGGAGGATTAGATCACGTGATGGGGCTCCCTCCATACGACAGATATAGCGAATCGGTTCTCGAAGTTCATAGAGTTGTTTTCTAGTGACCTCTCCTACCACTTTAAGTTTGTCGATAAGGTCAGCTATGATCTCGCTGACCCTGTCCCGATGAACCCAGAGCAAAAGGGCGGCTTGTGCTTCTGACTCGGTACACACTTCCCTAATGGCCCAGAGGGTCCAGTTGACCTCAAAGGGTCTGAACCAGGTGTGCCCTGGGGGAGGGATGCGTACCTGGTCTTTAGCAGGGGTGATAGGGGGATTCTGCCTCTCTCTCTCTTCTTCTCGTCATTGCTTCTCTTTCCACATTTGATCGGCCATGTCATCGTCCTCGTCGGGTACTTCAACAAGGGTGGTGGGTGGCTGTTGGGGTGTGCAGGCCCCCGTTCGGCCCTTCTTGCGGGTGCTTGTGATTTCTGATACTGGGTGGTGATCTTGGGGGGGCCCTTCCCTATGGTCCCGGTCATCGGGTCTTGCTGTCTTGAGTCTTCGCCACTCTTCTTCCTGGTTTTCATTGTTGTCCGTCCTTTTGTTGGGTCCCCCCTCTGACAAGACGGCTTCCCTGAGGGTTGTTCCCCTTGTGTCCGGCGATTGAAGGTCATTCAGTCTTGTCGCAGCTGGATGTGTTCTTGCGCCTTGAGTGGACACGCCAGGGATCGTCGGTGCTCTCGAATGGTCAGAGGGGCCTAGGGGAGGGGGGTCGGTCCAGGGGAGTGGGGGAGAGGGGTGTTTGGGAGGTGTTTTTATATCCTCTTCCTCTTTTTCTAGCTCCGCAAGCAGAGCATAGCAGTTGTGCGATTCTTTTGGTGCGGTCGTTTTAGAAGGGGTAGCAGCAGGTATATTTGAATGCATATGATGTAAACATGAGGTAACTACAGAAGTACAATAAGTCCGACCAGTCAGAAGCGAGCGCGCACCATGGTTTTTATAAAGTCTGGCCGAGCAAGTGGAATTGCTCACTTGTCAGCCCCGTCTTTTACTTCCTCGACTTTCGAGGTTGAGGGTGTCTTCTCCTCGACCTGATTCTCTGCTTTCTCAGCAGTGGCGAGCATTGCTCGCAGCTCCTGCGAGTTCCATTTCTTCCTCTCCTTCCTCGGTTCCTTGCAGTCCCTTGACAGGTGACCCTTCTGGTTGCAATTGAAGCATCTTCCTTCTGCTTGCATCCAATCTAGGTCCATGGGTTTCCCCACTCCTCTGTAGGTTGTTCTGGTGGCGGTTTTCTTATCTCCCGACCCACTTGTCACGCCAGCAGCTTTCTGCCTGCTGCTGGCGTTGTTGTTTGGGTGATTGTCAGGGTGTCGGCCTCCATAGTTAGTCTGGTTGTAAGCCTGGGACTTCGACCATTCTTCGTGCATCGTGATGACACGGGCCTTCCGGTCTTTGTATTTGATGGGGATATTCATTCCCACATCTGTTATAAACCTGATGTAGTCTTCTGGTACTCCTTGTCGAAGTGCTCTGACCATTGCTCCCCTATCTCCGCTGTCGTGGATCCTGTCAGCCAATTGGGCTTCCTCTTCCAACTTCTGGAAGTATCTCACGGCAGACCCATTTCCCATCCTGAGGTCCATCATCTTCTTTTCATGTTGTTCCTTGGTGGTGGCGTCCATGAATTGATCTTGGAAGATGCACATGAAGTCCCTCCAGTTTGGATAGCAGAACCTTTCTAGTCGGTTGCTGTAGTACTCCATTCGTTTATTTGTCCACCATTTGGCCGCAGCTCCCTCAAAATAGGAGGCTGCGAACGGGACTTTTAGGGTGGCGTTGAAATAGGAGTCATGGACTTCAAAGTATGCGACACAGTCCCCAAAGAATCAGACTATATCGTTGTGCTTCCCTTTGAAGGGGACAGGAGTGCATAGTAAGGTTAGTTTGACAGAGGGGAATAGGTCGTCGTTGCCGGCAGGGCTGGTTGGCCAGCCATCATCAGGAGGTCATGGATACTTTGGAGGTTGCCGTGGGACTGAGACTTGATTGTGATCTCATCTGGGGGGAGGGGGGTCCGGGGGTCATCTTCCCCTATGGGGTCTGGGGGGAATCGGGGGGGCTGGTTCTGCTGGGCCTTTTCCTTTCTCTTCTACTGGATTGAGGTTCCAGTAGTTGGTCAGCTGCTGGGCTTTTTCCTGGGCCAGCTTGATTTTGTCTTCAATTTCCCTCCTTTCTCGGGCTGCCATTGCTTTCCTGCTTTCGATTTCTTCGGGGGAGAGGAGTTTTCCATCTTCCATATAATCAGTTGGTTTGGATCTGCTGGCTTCTCCCGATCCTGCAAAAAGTCAGCTTTGGGTTGGCCAGGGGTAGTACCCCTAGGTTCTTGTTTGGGGCGGGGGGGAATCAGGCAGAGGCCTCAGAGGCCAAAATGGATTCCTGGCGGTAGTACCTTTGGAGGGGCTCGTTTTGCTGTATATATTCCTCTCCCACCCACTCATCATAGGTGAGGTCACGGTTGAGCCTCTCCCAGGTTTCCTGGAGGAAACCCAGTTCCTCGAAGAGGCGCTCTGTCTCTCCTCCTGTTCTCTCTCGTAGAGTTCCGCTTCGTACCCTTCTTCTGGGTCGAGGTCCATATACTCATTCCCATCATCGCTGTGATGGGGTGATTTCATAGCCTCGAGTTCCTCGGTACATCTCCACTGTTCCCGGATCTTCTCCTCCTCATCTGAGGTAATCTGCTCTTCTGAGGTCCCATGCCTCGGCTCAATGTTCTCCGAGGATGTTACAATTTATTTACTTTTTACCCTTCAAACCTTCACAACGGCACCTTATGCATCATTCTCGTGACGGTTGCATCAACTTCCATAAATCTTCACCATCATCCATCACCAAGGACTGTTTTTAGAACTATCTTTCTAGTATATAAGTAGCATGCTTTCAGCTGTAATACTCAGCTTCAAGCTAAAGTTTACCAATCTCATTCTTCTCTCGAATCACTCACAACGTACTAGTCGTTGAACCTGTCCCCAGTCCACGCCAGACATAACGGAGACTCTGCTTACCTCAGGTGTAACCCGGTATAGGAAGGCAGTTTACTCTAGTTTGGTTCACCTGAGGCCGGTCCTAACAATTAGCTTGAAGCTTCCCTATACTTCCTTCAAGCGCTAGCTGCTAGAGGATCCCATGAGCAACATACCAGACATCACTACCCTTGACCTCGACATCTTGATTGTCATGATAGTATCATCTGCCATCACCATAGGAGTGGTCATCATCGTCCTAGTCTACCTCAGCACTCAGCTGCGGGCCTGGTACCTTCGCGCCTGGCCAGCACCAGCCCAACAACCTATCCCCTTACAACCTATTCCATTCCCGCCCAATGTTCCCATCGGACCCCTCCCCCCCCCATGGATCTGGCCGACGTCACAGATTGCAGAATATCCTGAGATTGCCAACCTCCCAACAGAGGACAAACCCGGGAGCCCTAATAGAAGAACCCATGAGTCCGAGTCTGAGGGCCCCATCGCTGGACCTTCCAGGCCTCGGGACCCCGTTCACCCAAGACCTGGAACTCCCAGAATTGAGGAGGACATTGCTGGACAGGGCTTCTCCAGCTCAAGCCCAGAGACCCTCCTCAGACAGAGCCCACCTCTTATCAGTGAGAACCCGCTCCAGGGGCTATGGGCTACGAACCCCGATCCTTGAGGAAGATTCCCCCCCAACTCCTCTTCTGAATCTTCCTCCCCAGACCCGGTGATGAGCCTGGTGGCTCTGTGCGCTCAGAATTCGTGGGAAACATACAACAATTTTATTGATCAACTCATAGGTCGGCACCCTAGTCAGATAAGGTGTGCCAGTTCAATGCTGGTTAAACAACCCAAATCTGTAGGCAACACACAAAGTTCGTGAGCTATGACGCATAGGTCGGCTCCGACATGAATCACCGGCATTGGCCTGATGCAATTAAACATACGCATCATACGCATCTGACGCAGCAAGCTACGGTACCTAGCATGTGACCAGACCCACATGGTCATAGGGTCTCCCAACACTCATGTAGTATGCAGCAAAAGGGACTTATAATAAAGAAAGCTCCAGGCGTGCCGACACATACACGATCCGACCAAACAAGTTCACGAACTTGTGGCAGTAGTGACTGCGGAACCACTAACGGTTAGTAAGGTGGTCCTGCCGTTAGGCCTCATTAGGCGGGCAGACAGATATCCATATGAGCAAGCTATTATAAGGAAGATAGCACAGTAATAGTGTTACGAATAAGTTCGCTATGCTCAATAAGCAAGTACTGCAGCTGACAACAGTAGATTACGCTGTAGTATAGAATAGTAGTATAAAAGTAACAAAGTATTCGAGCTAGAACAATAGAATATGCTCGGGACTACTACTCCCCCACACAATTGACCCAAACAAACTAAGGTCTTCACAGTTGAAGGCACATATACACAACGACTCAGTCGATACACTAGTGTGTTGCAAGTCCATCGTGAACTTGATTACACTTGTGCGCTGTATCGCTGTGCGTCCATTGCCTACTAGCTTAAGTCTATAACCAAAGAAGGGGAAACTCACCTTCATTGGCGTTCTCAGCCTTCCACCCACTACTAGCAAACTTCTAGGGTAATCCGAGATAGGATATTCACCCTTTAGTTACTGACACCCACAGATACCGTTTGATTCACTAAGAACGACACCAAACCCACTAGCGAACTTCTTTCACTCACTTAGTTCTCTAGTACCAACCCGTTACTGAAGTAACAATAGAACATTATTAGCTTAGGAAGGATAGTCATTGCACGGAGGTGCCCGACTAGACTCGCTAGAACCTGCCTTCAGATTCTGTAAAAATGGATACCACTTGCCATTCAACGGTGACACGCTCGCAATGTGTCTACGCATGTAATTTTGCAAAATGTATCAATACATGCATTGCATAATGGCTGGGTACTGAGATAACGAAAGATACAGATAGAGCGCAGTGCTATATGCATAGAGCGCAGTGTCCAACACACAGAGTGCAGTAATATATGTATGGAGCACGATACCGAGTTGCGCGCAGTACGGCCTTGAGTGACAATTGGTAGAGTGCATGCTCTCACTTAGAATGATGCTAGTCGAGGTCACACTAGGTATGAGAGCTCAGCACTTGATACTGAAGGCACTAAGATGAAGATCAGCCATGCGCTCTAAGGAATTGATGAGAGACAGGCATGATACAAGAAGGATTGATCTGCCACGCGCGCTGCGCACGTGTATGAAAGTAGACATAGAGCGCAGTGATATCAACACCGCGCGCGGTAGAACAACGCGCGCATGCGCGCGCAAGTCTGAAGTGACTATTGGTAGAGTGCATGCTCTAACTTAGTATGATACTTCATTGAGGTCACACTAAGTACAAGAGCTCAGCACTCGATACTGAATGCACTATCAACAGATTGCATACATGATCTGCAGACATAATAAAAGACATGCCTGATCCCAAGAGAACTACATGACACATTGATTGATGACGCACAGGGTCCTGATCGCGCGGCACGCGCGCGCATGTCCCAAATAATGCCTGAGTATAGATAACTCCGAGAGAACCCAGTTTGGCCAGAGAGCGCAGTGCCTAGGCTTACCACGGGTATCCCCCACCAACCAGAGAAACCTAGAAACTCAACTTTAGAATAGGATACAGCCTATATGATTGGTTGTCAGTCCAGGTATACTCCGAGGAAATGACGAGTGACATGCCAACGCAAAGAGCGCAGTGCGAGTGGAGTCTCAACCATGAGGAAACAGAGTCTGGTCTCGAGATAGACCTACAACCAAGTGTCCAGCCCCGGGCATGCTATAACAACGCGCGCGCGTTGCGAGGAATAATGTTCCGAGGTTCTAACAGTACTGTATTAAGTTGTATCGATGTGTATGATGTAGAATTGTATAAATACTGTAGTGTAGATGTAGAGTACAAGTTTCGAGCCCCCGGTGTAATAGTGCAAAGCTTTTCAGCCACGCGCTCTAGCACTTAGAGTAGCTAGGAACTTCGAGAGAGAATACAACCCATATCAGAAATCTATTGTGTGATTTAAGTCGCGCGCTTAGACAAGAAAATAGCGCGGCACTCCGTGCAGAGAGTCTGGTTTCGGTTTGACTTCCGCTCTGTGAGAGAATAAGAGTACGGTGTCTTGAAGGTCACCCTTTCAAGTTCTTGAGGGCATCTGTGTGACGCAAGGCATTACAGGCGCAGAGGTTCAAACCCTTTGGCTTGATTAGTGTTCGCTTTTCTGTGTTATTTCCGCAGGTTGGCAAAGGTTCAAACCCTTTGGCTTGTCGGACGGGGTTTCTCTGGATTGCATAGGTTCGAATCCTGTGAGTCTACGATCGGTTGGAAGCTCGAGCGCGTAGGTTCAAACCCTGTGGCTCTTGTGGAAGGTTCGGAGTTCAGTGTCAGTGTAGACACTTCTCCACGTGTTTGTGCAGGTTTTGGTTTAGCGCGCGACGCGCGAGGTTTATTAGTGTGTTGAATTTAATAGGAATTGGTTTCTGCTTCGAGCGCAGTCGTTTAAGCAGTGTTTAGAGTGTTATTGAGTGTGTACAGTGGTTACTAGAGTCCCGAGCGACTGCTAGAAAGTTGTGGAGACGTTTGACGAAGTTGTGTTGTGTTATACACCCTTGCCTTGAGGCCCGGCGACGGAAGTCGCACCCTCTTGTTCTTGAGAAAAGCCTTTGGACTTAGAGAAGTCTAGATATTATACGAGTGCTATTGCTGCACGTGTATCTTAGAGATATTGAGAATTGAATTGTATTGGTTCGCTACTTTCATCGCATTAGAATCCCCCCACGAACTTGAGTGTGTTTGTGTGTGTAGTGTTGGGTGTGGGTGTGATCAGTGTCTTCGACGCTGTTGCATTTCTAGCTGTGTGCACTTAGACAGCTCTTCAACGGTTTAGTTGTTTTCTGCCCACAGGAGTCAATAGGTTCATCACCGGAGGCCATCCCTGTTCACCAGACCCTGGGAGCGGGCCCTTCCAACCAACCCATTCATGGTCCGACTCCAGGAGAGTACGTGGAGGTCGAGGGAAGGTTCATCGTTTGGCCAAGAACCAACGACACCACGGAAGACCAACAGCGAGCGCGGGAGCTCAGGGATGAGCGCCTACTTGTCGCTTGAGTCGGAAGACCAAAGCCTGCCAGACAGACCTGGGAAACCAGGCGACAATACAACCTCAGACAGAGAGCTCTCCGCCGAGCCGAACCGCCGTTATCCCGCAGAGTGGAGGAGGCCCTGGCCGCCTTCGAGCTCAATGAGACCCCCTTCTATCCAAATGGACCAGACAGGGTCTGGCTGGACCTCTCCAACCAACAGCGACGTCTCCTCGGAGAACATTGAGCCGAGGCATGGGACCTCAGAAGAGCCGATTACCTCAGACAAGGAGGAGAGGATCCAGGAACAGTGGAACTCTACCAAGGAACTCGAGGCTATAAGATCACCCAGTCACAGCGACGATGGGAACAAGTATATGGACCTCGACCCAGAAGAAGGGTACTAGACGGAACCCTACGAGAAAGAACAGAAGGAGAGGCAGAGCACCTCTTTGAGGAACTGGGCTTCCTCCAGGCAACCTGGGAGAGGCTCAATTGTGACCTCACTTACGATGAGTGGGTGGGAGAAGAACATATACAGCGGACCGAGCCACTTAGGAGGTATTACTGCCAGGAATCCGTTCTGGCCTCTGAGGCCTCTGCCTGATTCCCCCCTGCCCCAAACAAGAACCCAGGGATATTATCCTTGGCCCACCCAAGGACGCCTCTTCGCCAGAGCAGACCCAGGAGAAGGGTCAAGCAAGAAGGGAAAATGGAATGAGGGCCTCGACCCCATGCAGGAAGAAGAAGCAAGGATCAAGAGAGAAGATGCAGCCACCGAAAGAAAACAGAGAGAGGCTGAAATAGCAGAGCTCACAGCTAAGCTCGAAGTGCACAACAAATTCTGGGACCTTGATCTCCCAGAAAAAGGAAAGGGCCCAGCCAAACCAGCCCTGCCAATTCCCCCCAGACCCCACAGGGGAAGATGACCCCCTGACCCCCCTCCTCCCAGGCCTCCCTCCGTCAGGCGAGATCACGATCAATTCTCGGTCCCGAGACGACCCCTGAAATATCCGCGACCTCCTGATGATGACTGGCCAACCGGCCCCACCCGCAACGATGACCTATTCCCCTCTGTCAAGCCCACCCTCCTATGCACTCCCGTCCCCTTCAAAGGGAAACATGATGACATAATCTGATTCTTTGGGGACTGCGTCGCGTACTTCGAGGTTCACAACTCCTATTTCAATGCTACCCTGAAAGTCCCGTTCGCAGCCTCTTACTTTGAAGGAGCCACGGCGAAATGGTGGACCAATAAGCGGATGGAGTACTACAGTACCCGACTAGAAAGGTTCCGTTACCCAAACTGGGCAAGCTTCATGCGCATCGTCCAAGATCAATTCATGGACGCCACCATAAAGGAGCAACATGAAAAGAAGATGATGGACCTCAGAATGGGAAATGGGTCTGCTGTTAGATACTTCCAGAAGCTGGAAGAAGAGGCCCAATTAGCCGACCAAATCCACGACAGCGGAGACAGAGGGGCGATGGTCAGGGCACTCCGACAAGGAGTACCAGAAGACTATGTCAAATTCATAACCGACATAGGAATGAACATTCCGATCGAATATGAAGAATGGAAGGCCCGCATCATCACAATGCATGAACAATGGTCGAAGTCCCAGGCCTACAACCGAACCAATTATGGAACCTGGCACCCCAACAACCGCCAAAACAACAACACCAGCAGCAGGCAAAAGGCTGCTGGCGCGACAAGTGGATCAGGAGATAAGAAGACTGCCACCAGAGTAACTTACGGAGGAATGGGGAAACCTATGGACATAGATCAGATGCAGGCAGAAGGAAGGTGCTTCAACTGCAATCAGAAGGGTCACCTGTCAAAGGACTGCAAGGAGCCGAGAAGAGAAAGGAAGAAATGGAACTCACAGGAGCTGCAAGCAATGCTTGCCACTGCTGAGAAAGAGGAGAACCAGGTCGAGGAGAAGATACCCTCGACCTCGAAAGTTGAGGAGGTAAAAGACGAGGCCGACAAGTGAGCGATTCCACTTGTTCGGCCAGACTTTATAAGAACCATGGTGTTCGCTCGCTTCCGACTGGTCGGGCTTATTGTACTTCTGTAGTTACTCCATGTTTACATCATACGCATTCAAATATACCCATGTTTACACCTTCCAGAACGACCGCACCAAAAGAATTGCACAACCGATATGCTCCACTAGCAGAGCTAGAAAACGAAAAAACATACATAAAAACCCCATCTGAGCCCTCCCCATCCCCACCCCCCCGGACCAGGCCTCTCCCCCTAGATCCTTCTGACCATTCGAGAGCACCTACGACTCCCTGCGTGTCCCTTCAGAGCACAGGAACACACCCAACTGCGTCGAGACTGAATGACCTTCAATCGCCAGATGCAGAGGGAACAACTGTAAGGGAAGCCATCTTGTCAGGAGGAGGACCCGACAAAAGGACAGACAACAATGAAGACCAGGAGGAAGAGCGGCGAAGACTCAAGACAGCAAAACCCAGCGACCGGGACCATAGGGAAGGGCCCCCCAATGATCGCCACCCGGCACCAGAAACTGCAAGCACCCATGAGAAGGGCTGAACGGGGGCCTGCATGCCCCAACAGCCGCATACCACCCTGGTCGAAGTACCTGACGAGGATGACGACACAGCCTATCGGATCTGGAAGGAGAAGCAGCGAAAGGAAGAAGAGAGAGAAAGGCAGAACCCCCCCATAATCCCCACTAAAGACCAGGTATGCATCCCTCCCCCGGGGCACACCTGGTTCAGACCCTTTGAGGTCGACTGGACCCTCCAGGCCATTAGGTAAGCACGTACTGAGTCCGAGGCATGAGCCGCCCTTTCGCTCTGGGTTCACTAGGACAGGGTTGGCGAGATCATAGCCAACCTGATCGATGAACTCAAGGTGGGAGGAGAGGTTGCCAGGGAACGGCTCTACGAACTTCGGGAACCGATCCGCTACATCCGCCAAACAGAAGGGGCCGCATCATGGGACCTGATTCTCCTGATAATCATAGAGACCCTCACCAATCAGCGAATGTTTGAGACCAGGGGGCTCATCGACAGTGGCTGCACAGGGAGCTCTATCAACTGAGCCTATGTAGAAGAACACCAACTTCCGACTACCAGAGCAGCAGCCCCTATCCCCGTCTACAACACTGATGGCTCCCGAAACAAAGCAGGGGATGTCACTGAGTTTATAGAGTTAAGGATGACAATTGGTGGCCACAGCGAGCGGATCGACCTTGCAGTCACAGACCTGGGAAAGAAGGACATCTTCCTGGGCCATGACTGGCTGAAGCGACATAACCCGGTTATCAACTGGAAGACCGGGAAGATCACATTCGCCCGCTGTCAGTGTCGCAAGAACCCTTTTCCTCTGCCTGATGCAGACCCCGAAGACCGGTGGGTCGAGGAGTTAGAGGAAGGGGAGACCATTTTGGCAGTTGACATACAGCAAGCTCTAGAAATTAGGGCAGTACACCATGCAAATGACCTAGCCGCTCAGGCGAATGCCGGAAAAGCCAAGAGGACATTTAAAGAAATGGTACCGCCAGCCTACCAAGAGTTCCAAGACCTCTTCTTGAAGGAAAACTTCGACAAGCTCCTGGAATGAAAACCCTGGGACCACGCAATTGAGTTGACCTCCAACGCACAGTCGACCCTAGATTGTAAGGTCTACCCCCTCAATCGCCATGAACAGGAAGAGCTCGACAAATTCTTGGACGAGAATTTAGCCACGGGACGAATCCGCCCCTCCAAATCACCCTTTGCTTTGCCATTCTTCTTCGTCAAAAAGAAGGACGGCTCTCTATGCCCAGTCCAAGACTACAGAGAACTCAATGAGATGACCATCAAGAACAGATACCCGCTTCCGCTCATCTCAGAATTGATGGACAAGCTCAAGGGTGCAAAGTACTTCACCAAATTGGACATGAGATGGGGATACAATAATGTGCGAATAAAGCAGGGAGACAAGCAGAAGGCGGCATTTCAAACCAACCGAGGACTCTTTGAACCAACGGTGATGTTTTTCGGTCTCACAAACTCGCCGGCCACCTTCCAGTGGATGATGAATGATATCTTCAAGGACTTAATCGTGGAAGGAAAGGTCACCATCTACCTCGATGATATCCTTATCTTCACCAAAGATCTCTAGGAACACCGGGCAATCGTGAGGCAAGTACTCTGAAGGCTGAGGGAACACAAACTATTCCTGAAAGCCGAGAAGTGCAAGTTTGAGATGCTAGAAACCAAGTACCTAGAGGTAATCATCAGCGAAGGAGCAATCAAGATGGACCCGATAAAGGTCAAGGGGATCACCGAATGGCCAACGCCGACAAAGAAGAAGGAGCTACAGTTGTTCCTGGGCTTCACCAACTTCTACCAACACTTCATCAAAAACTATTCCAAAATTGTCTGCCCTATGACTCAACTCACCGGAAACGCACCCTGGACATGGGGTGCTGCCCAGAACCAGGCGTTCCAGCAATTGAAGAAACAGATGGCCAAAGACATGATCCTAGCCATGCCGACAGAGACAGGGAGATTCAGAGTAGAAGCTGACTCAAGTGAAGGGGCAGTAGGTGCCATCCTTAGCCAACAACAAGACGGGAAATGGAGGCCAGTTGCATTCCTGTTGAAGGCCCTCATGGTCACGGAAAGGAACTATGAAATCTACGACAAGGAACTGTTGGCTATCATGCTCGCCCTTGCGGAGTGGCGCCACTACCTCATGGGGGCCGCTGACACATTCGAGATCTGGACAGATCACCAAAACCTGCAGTACTTCTGGAAGCCCCAGAAACTCAATTGCCGACAAGCCCGATGGGTAACAGAACTCGCAGAGTACCACTTCACCCTCTTCCACAAAGCCGGCACCACCAATAGGAAGGCCGACTTACTGAGTCGGCGAGACGACCACAGCCAGGGCAAACAGGACAACGAAGACATAATCGTCCTAAAGCCTGAGCATTTCTGGGCAATGATCATGCCCACCGATGAAGAAGTCCATGCTAAGGTCAAGGATGCTATGAGGGACCACAGGAAGTGGGACCAAGGAATCACAGGATCACTCAATCATGAAAGGGGAATAACCGAGAAGGATGGACTCCTCTACTACGATGGACGAATCTATATCCCGAAGGACCACACACTTCATGGGGAGATGATATCCTGCTCCCATGACTATATCACTGCCGGTCATCCAGGGATCGCCAAAACCAAGGAGCTCGTTCAATGGGAGTTCTGGTGGCCAAAACTTCATAAGGACATTGAAGCCTATGTCAAGGCATGTGAGACTTGCCAGCAAACCAAGGCAAGCACGCAGGCAAAGGCAGCCCTCCACCACCCCAATGAAATCCCTTCCGAGCCCTGGACTCACATTTCGGTAGACATGATAACCGGTCTTCCCGAGTCGAATGGGTTCGACGCCATCCTAATGATCATTGACCGCTTCTCGAAAGAGATGGTCCCAGTGGCCTGCAACATGGAGCTGACTTCAGAAGGGTACGCAAAGATACTATGGGACCACATATATGCCCGATATGGAATGCCCAGAGTGGTAATCTCCGACCGAGGTCCCCAATTCATCTCAAACTTCATGAAAGACCTCTACAAGTTACTCGACATAACCCCAAACGTGTCCACAGCATTCCATCCACAAACCGATGGGCAAACAGAGAGAGCAAACCAGGAAATCGAAAAATACCTCCGTATATTTGTCAACCACCTCCAGAATGACTGGAGCGAATGGCTAGCAATTGGCGCCTTCATCCACAATAACCGCTGATGAGCCTCGTGGCTCTGTGCACTCAGAAATCGCGGGCACACAAAACAATTTAGCGAAATTCTTACTTGCAAGGATATTCAATTAACCAATCCTTGCAAGTCCGTTACAAGTCAAATCCCCACCAAATAGTGATTTAGGTCGCGAAGCGCATATTCAATAATGGTTCGCGAACCATAAATCATCAATACGGCACAAAGTACGCGGCAATACCAGTTACCACGGGACCGACACCGAACTAGTCATTCAATTCATGTCATCACCTAAACAAAGGCGGCATGATGCAATATTAGTCATGTGATGCCGCCCATACGATCACCGACTGCACATAAGCATGCAGGCTGTGCCCGGCTACGGGACTCGTAACACAAACATACGGTCGCGAAGTTAAATAAGAAATGAAGTTCACAAATCACCCAGGCTAGCACTGCGCAACTAGTATCCGTCAGTCAGCTAAGGATGCCGCAATACGTTGTAAACTGGCATACACAATTATATGTTATAAAGCTCAGTAAGAGACGTTATAGCAATGATAATAGTGTTACAAACCCTTCACGAAGCTCACTAATCTATGACTGCGGTTACAAAAGAATGACACCTTTAGATTACGTGAACCGTTAGAGAAAATTAGTATAAAAACTCAAGTGTATTAGCCAGAAATGCAGAATACGCTCAGGATACTACTCCCCCATACCAAAGACTACAGAACCCTTAGTGTTTGTACTAAGCACATATACACCAACAAGTCAGTGACTACGGACGCACTTAACTAAGTCGCGACCCCGCCATCCCTTGCTTTACTCTATAAACCAAGAAGGCAGTTGTTCACCTTCGTTGGCATTCTCACACTTCCAGACATTGCACTCAAAGACGGGCACAACAGTAGACCGTGCCGCATACTAGGCTGCAATAACACCTTCGCGAACTAGATAGTTTTTAATAACCGCTTCACGAACTGACCTTGTCTTATACAGAGCCCATAGCTCAAGACATAACACCAAGTAGCCTTGAATAAGCTACGAACTTAGGACCTATAGTCACTGCACAGAGGTGCCCAACTAGACTCGCTAAGAACCTGCCTTCAGATTCTGTGACTGATTATACTAGCCATTTAGGTGTTGTGTTTTCTGCCCGCAGGAGTACTTAGGTTCATCACCACGTCCATTCCGCCACTGGTAAAAGCCCGTTCATGGTCAACTATGGCCGGAATCCCAGAATCGTCCCCGACTCTCATCGAGCCAAACCCTTCACTAACCCCACCGCCCAGTCCTTCTCTGACAAAATGAAGAACATCCACAGTGAGGCAAAAGCCTCCCTCGAAGAAGCGGCAGACAAGATGAAGACACAGTATGACAAAAAGAAACGACCAGCCATCAATCATAAAGTCAGAGACTGAGTATGGCTCAACAGTTCCCATCTCAGTCTCCCCTGCCCAAAGAAAAAGCTCGATGACAAGCGAGTAGGCCCCTTCCTTATCCTTAACAAATATGGTGCTTCCACCTATAAGCTGAAACTACCACCCCACTGGAAAATTCACCCCACCTTCAATGAAAAACTCCTCTCCCCATACACTCCACCTGCATTCCCCAACCAGGAACAACCACCACCACCCCCACCTGACCTGATTGAAGACAAGGAGGAATATGAAGTTGAAGAAGTCCTAAATGCCAAATGATCGATAGGATTGAGGGTATAGGCTGGTAAAGCATGGTAATACAGGGTATAGCTGTTGGTGTGCCGGCTATTGGTCTCTAGGATGTGTGGGGTTGTCTAGTGTCTTCTTTCTACAATACTTTACCGAATTTTTATACTACAGCGTACGTGATATATTTAGATCTTACTTAGTAAGGCTGTAAGACTGCGGCTCTGTAAGTATTTGAGCGTCCATGTGTATTGCCGAAGGCTTTGGTAACAGCAACTCTTTTGCGTTCCTGTTACGATTTATTTACTTTTACCCTTCAAACCTTCACATTGGCACTATATGCATCATGTTCATGACGGTTGCATCAACTTCCATAAATCTTCACCATCACCGTCACTAAGAACTATTTTTAGAACAGTCATTTTAGTATATAAGTAGCATGCTCTCAGCTGTAATACTCAGCTTCGAGCTAAAGTTTACAATCTCATTCTTCTCTCGATTCACTTGCAACGTACTAGTCGTTGAGCCAGTACTCGGTCCACACCAGACATTAGTTGAGACTCTGTTTGACTCGGGTGTAACCCGGCATAGTCAGATAGTTTACTCTAGTTTGGTTTACCCGAGTCTAGCCCTAACAATTAGCTCAAAGCTTCCCTACACTTCCTTCAAGTGCTAGCCACTGTCAGAACCCATGAGCATCACCCCGGACATCACCACGCTTGACCAGAATATCCTAATTGTCGTGCTAGTATCATCTACCACCGTTTTAGGAACAACCATTGTCGTCCTAGTCTACTTCGGTACCCAGCTATGGGCTTGGTGCATTCGCACCTGGCCAGCACCACAACCCATTCAACAACCCGCCCTATTCCATTATAACCCACCCTATAATGTTCCCTTTGGACCCCTCCCTCCCCCATGGATCCAGCTGACGACAGAGACTACAGAACATCCTGAGGTTGCCAACCTCCCGATGGAGGACAATCCCAGGAGCCCTAATAGAAGAACCCATGAGTCCGAGCCCGAGGGCCCCATCGCTGGACCTTCCAGGCCTTGGGAGCCCTTTTACCCAAGACCTGGAACTCCCAGAGTCAAGGAGAACATCACCAGTCAGGGCCCCTCCAGTTCAAGCCCAGAGACCCTCCTCAGACAGAGCCCACCCCCTCTCAGCGAGAACCCGCTCCGTGGGCTACGGGCTACGAACCCCGATCCTCAAGGAAGATTCCCCCCCGACTCCTCTTCTGAATCTTCCTCCCCAGACCCGGAGGCCGTCATTGTTCACCAGACCCCAGGAGCAGGCCCCTCCCAACCCATTCAGAGCCCGGCTCCAGGAGAGTATGTGGAGGTCGAGGGAAGATTCATCATTTGGCCAAGGACCAGCGACACCGCGGACAACCAACAGCGAGCGCGGGAGCTCAGGAATGAGTGCCTACTTATCGCTCGAGTTGGAAGACCAAAGCCCACCAGACAGACCTGGGAGACCAGGCAGCAATATAACATCAGACAGAGAGCCCTCAGCTGAGCTGAACCCCCTCTACCCCGCAGAGTGGAGGAGGCCCTGGCCACCCATGAGCTCAACGAGAGCCCCTTCTATCCAAACGGACCAGATGGGGTCTGGCTGGACCTCTCTGGCCAGCAGCGACGCCTCCTCTGTTAGGACCGGCCTCAGGTGAACCAAACTAGAGTAAACTGCCTTCCTATACTGGGTTACACCTGAGGTAAGCAGAGTCTCCGTTATGTCTGGTGTGGACTAGGGACAGGTTCAACGACTAGTACATGGTTTTCACCATCTAACCACTTCATTCATCTCTCCACCATCTCTACCCTTGACCACGTACCACCCTGGTTTCAAATACTCAATTGCTGGTCAGTTTTGCACCGGCTACTCACCGATAAACCGGTCCTAGCTTTGGTATAAGCTTTGGTGCCTCTCTATGCTGCTCGTGTAAACATAGTATCCCATTTCATTTTATAGGCTGCATCATCTTCACTTTCACAACATAGGAGTTTACTTCAGTTTCGTTTTCAACATTGTATTGCCACCCATTTGGGAAGTCTCTGAACAAGACTTGTAGGACTTGCATTGTCGACATAGGATCATTTAGCCCAGTTCAGTTTTAGTTTCAGCATAGGATAGGATAGGAAAATCCCCATGTGGATTTATAGGTTTGGCATTAACATAGGATAGGATCAGTAACCTGCCATCAACATAGGACCTCGTTTTCGCCCCGTATACCCAACAACAAAAACCGGCTTCGGTTTTATCTTCATTTATTCACTATTTTTCTTTAGATCTTCTTTCAAGAAGATCATTGCCTAGCAACTTGATATTGCCAGATCCAATTTGTTTTCCCACAGATTCCTGGTATTCACATCATACTGGTTTTTGTCATCTCTTGTTTATTCAAGATAATTACCAGCAGATAGCCTACATCTAAGTACTTGACTGCTAAAGGGTACTACTTGCTAGACTCTCATGTCGCAGTATACACCTGCATCTAGAGGAATTGATTGGAGTGCATGGAGGTGCCCCGAACATACTCGCACACATATTGCCTTTATTGCCGGTGGTTTTGCGCATTACCGATACTCTTTGAGTTTGGTATTGCCATTGCCATGGAAGTTTAGGCTCATCACTGCGGCAAATGTGTTGGGCCTGTCATTAAAGTTCAACTGCAAGGAGATGATGAATGCCTTGAGTTTCTGCAGGTCTGCTCCATCAAAGGTGTCCAGTTCCTTGACTTTGGTATGGACTGCCTGTTGAGGTGGATTGTTGACTTGGCAGGTGAGGCCACAGAGGAGGTTCATGAATTCCATCATGAGGTGGTTCTCATCATTGGGATCAGGATTAGGAGGATTAGGAGGGTTACCACTGGGACCCTCAGGGCCACCTGGTAGATGACCAGGGCACTGTGGATTGTGTGGAATGTGATTGCTAGGGGAATCAGGCTCACGGTCACTGTCACTGGGGTCCCCATTGTCACCATCTTCTTGGACCGGGAAGGTTGGCTGCATGGGTTGATTGCACAGGGTTTCTGGGATGATGCTTTGATAACTACTGTAACAATCATGCCACGGACTCCATGGACCCCGTCCACTACCAACTCCACCAGCTCCAAGTCAATCACTGGAATCCATCGGATTCCAAATCCTGGTTTCTATCTCACATTTCATATTCCTATTTCAATTACTAATTTCACATATTTCATTTATCACACCTAGAACCCGTCATGGTAGCGAGTAGGTGTTATATCAGAGTCCATGGAATACTCAACTCCTCTAGATACAGAACATTCCAGATCACATCATTCTAGCCATACCTACACTATTCCGGACCCTGACCTGTCAGACTCCGTCTTAGTATATAAGCTGTACATTTAGTAGTACATACCTCAGTTTGAATATCAACTTGGTTTAGCCCAATAACTATTGTCCTCACTCTCTTCAGCCTTCAAGCCATAATCCATCTCTCTACATCCATGGACTCCAATACTGTTGGACTTCACCTTTGATCTTAGAGATCATAATCCCTAGGGCTTCACACTGACACCGTATAGTACAGTTGTATGGCTGCCATTGTACGGGTGCTGTATCTGTACCATCAGCTAAATTTGAGCCATTCAGCATGGACGGGATACAGGTGAACCATCACCATCGACAACTGTTGTAACACGGCCATCTGACGGGTATCATACAGCCATCTGACGGGTATCATACGGCCATGTGAATTGTCTTAGAAGGTGCAAAATGGCGTGATTCATTGATGCTTGTATCACACATGTCGCATTTTGCTTCAGTCCATCATAACTCTTGAGCTTCATCGATACATAGTTTTGAGGGCTTGCGTTCACCCTCATACTTCTAGCTAAACTCTTGTTGTTGTCTAATGCTATACCCAATTCATAACCTCTCATTCTAACTTGTGTTAAGTCCACCTTTGAGGAGATGCTCCTGTCACTTTTTCATCCTGCTGTCAACATCAAACATCTGCACTAGGCCTTTCGTCTCCTGATCTGACCAACCAACAACGATTTTTAGCCAGCTAGAGATATAGGAGAGCTCTGGGGAAGATAAATAGGTGTGCTTTTCTGAATTTAAAGACTGACTTCCTTCTCACAGCTGCTATGGCCAATCTTTTTAATCAGTGTGCACTCGACGAAAATGGGAACCTGAAATCTCCTTCAAAGATCAATTTCTATTATGATGAAGCCAACGAGGTTCCCTTGCATGGCCCAGACAAACCCCAGGCATCAACAGCCAGTATGTATTGCAACCAACTCAAATACATTTGTTAACACGTTCCAGATCTTGGACATGGTCAGCGTTCTTGTAATTCTTCACAGATGGATGCAGCACTTGAAGCTGAGAAGCTTAGCGATACCAACTGTGCAAAGTCCAAACCAACGAGGCACTGAAGAAAGAAAAAGGGCAAGAAATTTGCTGGTGAAGCTGAGGATGAGGATGATGGTGATTTTGAAGGCTTCGAGAGTGACAGCGACTCAGGTAGCTCAACAGATGCATCTGAGATGGTACCAAACACTGAAGTGAGTGCCTCTCCATTCTTACATATACATATACTGAACAATAGGTATCTCAAGCTTGCATCCATACTGCCATCCAAGACTATCTCAGAAGGCACAGCCAAATCGAAACGCAAGTGCACTGAGCGACTCATGCCAAAGGTGAACGTCGAAGAAGTTGAGGATGTGGACAGTCCAGGGCAGGTATTGGCATGATCCAAGAAGGCTTGCCGATATATTATCGAAGAGGCTGATGATGGTGTAGACTCTGATGAAGCTGAGTCTCCACCCAAACCCAGTACAAGCTCTCACACTCAGAATAGGAAGAAGGTATGTCTCTGTCTCTTGTACGCTCACTTACTGACTTTCTTTGTAATAGTCTGGTGGCAAGCATACCAACCCTATCTATTACCTCTATGAGAAGGTTGCTTATGGTGCTGATGGCAAGAAATGGGATGATAGCGTCTTCTGGAAATGTTATCATGGCAATCGGCGCATCCTGGCTATCACCCAGAAGATGAAAAGCAACTTGAATGGTTTGTTGCTTTGTTGATTCATTTTTCGATGGCTAACATGTGATTAAAGGGCTTATTGGGAACTTGAAGTCGTGTTGGCCACCAATGTATTGCCTTTACCTTGTCCTGAAGGCTCATCTCGATACTGATCCCAGGGCAGTGATTACTGATGAGGAGCTGGATCTTGCTGTGGGAAGGAAGGTCCTAGATCCTGGAAAGGCTTCGGAGTATATCAAGAAGCTGGAGACCGCAGCAGAGAACATTGTTCATGCATTTGAGAAGCAGGCAACCGAAGCAGCTGTATGTATTCTGATTCCCTTTGCTGTAAGCATCTCTAATGACCTCCCAGGGTGAGTGGGATCAAGAAAGGTTCAAACACCTTCTTGCTGAATGGATGGTGGCATGCGACCAACCATTTGAGGAGGTCGAATGAAAGGAATTTCGAGATCTCCTAATGTATACTCATCATCCTTCATCAACACTACATATCCTGCACAAAGATGCCATTCAGAGGCGTATTATGAAGATGGGTGAAGATACCATTACTGGGATGAAAAAAATGTTTACAGTTAGTCTGTATTCTCTCTTTCAGTTTGTTGTGATCTCACCATTGTCTAGGAACTCGAAGGGAAAGTCAGCCTTTCTCTTGATGCCTAGACTTCCCCCAATCTTATTGCGTTTCTTGCCATTGTTGTACACTATGTAACAAATGATGGAAAATTAGGTATGTCCTATTATTTCTTCATTCAGATTAATCTCATCTTATTCAATTGTATAGAGGAGCTTTTGATTGATTTTCGAGAACTCGAAGGTGCACATACTGGTGAGAATATGGCGGAGGCCATCTGGGAGACATTGAATATGTGTGGGATCCAAGATAAGGTATGAGACGTTGTCGCTCCAATAAACAGTTTCTGAATAGTGAAAAGATCATGGCCTTTATGATGGATAACACTATGAACAATGATACACTTGTTGATGGGATCTCCCGATGTTGTCGACATGGAGGAATTCCTTTTGATGCGAAGCTTGCAAGACTTCAATGTATGCCACATACAGTTCATTTAGCAGCTCTCAAGGTATGTTCTTGTTAATGTAGCCTCTTATTGACTCTCATCTGCTTTGACTGCAACAGCTTCTCGAGGGTATTGGCGCAATCAACAAGAAGCAGGCCAAGAAAGTCATGTCGAAAACTTCAAACTATCAAAACTCCGCAACTGCTCCTGTACATTGGGACTATGACAATGAAGCTGTGATGCAGGATGAAGTTGAAGATGATGAAGATGAATCAGACTTTGATGCTGATTTATCTATAAGGATATTCTCCGGTGTTGAGAAGGTAAGTGATGTAAAGATGTAATGCTACACAATTCCTTACCCTCTCTTATTTCTAGCTTCGTAAAATAGTACGTGCTGTGAGATCGAGTCCACAGCAGAAGCAGGCCTGGCTCAAAACAGTGAAGGAGGCTCTCGAAACTCAGTGCTGGGAAGCTATTCGCAAAGCGACTGAAGAGAGTAGCTCCATGGCTGAACAAGTTGGAGTTATTGTTGGGAATGAGCGAGCATTGATGCTTATCCTTGATGTCTGTACATGCTGGTCTTCAACTCATCAGATGATGCGTAAGTAGTCTCTTTGATTTCTCCTTCAGAATCTTCACTGCTCATGTCTATTGGTTCAGGATGTGTGCTGGATTATCATGACATTGTAGATGAATTTGTCTCTTCAATCCGTGATTTCTGGGATGAGGAACTTCTCATGCAGGATGACTGGCATGCAATAGAGCTTGTCACAGGCTGGCTCAAAGCATTTTGTGTAGCAACAACAGATATGTCAACTACTCGGCGTCCCATGCTATCCCCGACACATACCATTTTCCATGGTCTTCAGTCACATCTCTGTGATATTCTTTGTGAGCTTCCAGATGACATTGTGCCACAGATCAAGATGGGATTGATTGAAGCTCATCGCAAGCTCAGTGATTACTATTACAAGTATGATAAGTCACCTCTGTATACATGGGCTGCTCGTATGTTTTTACTGCTTTACTTTATGATGGTTTTCTTATGCCCAATGTTACTTTTAGTTCTTGATCTGCGTGTCTCTTATGAAGGGATGCTAGATGATTATGCTGATGATGAGACACTCCTCGAATATCTGGAGAGTGCAAAAATGTCTCTCCGTCTTCACTTTTGTCTCCATTATGCCAACAAATCTGGTCAGAAGGCGCAGCCAGCTCCATCAGTAACTTCGGCACCTCACATTGGACGGCTTCCTAGCCTTGGATCACCTCAAAAGATCAATTTCACATCCCGCCATAATCAAAAGCCAAAGCGTATTGTGGATGAGCTTGATGAGTATTTCAAACTGGATCCAGAGGATTATGAGTCCTGTGATCCTGTTCATTGGTGGATGGGCTGGCGTGCATAGTTCCCAAATCTATTTTGGCTAGCTCGGGACCTATTAACAATCCCAGGTCAGTATCTGTCTCGATCTTATGATTACTAGTTCTTATTCAGTTATACATAGGATCTGCTGTTGCTGTAGAACATATTTTTTCAGGTGGGCATGACACATTATCATTACAGCAGGCTAGTTTGAAGGCAGATACCATTCACATGTTGATGCTTGTCAAGCATCGCTTACATTTAGCTCATACTGCTGTCAATGAATTGCTGGGTAGTACTATTACAAGGTAGATATGCATGTATGTTCGAAAAAGCATTATATTGTAGCAACATGGCCGTACCAATGGCCATCATGGCCATTATATACCCGTATCCATACCGTCAAGGATTTGTAGTATGCCTGTACGGTACAGGATATGGTTGTACCATCACCATCTTGGACCCATCTGTTAGGATTGTGCCAATAGGAAGAAGTGAAAGAAATGCACACCATGGATTCCACAGAGTGCATGGGGCTTGGCAAAGCTATTAGCAACATCACCCTTGGGTCGAAGCCCAAGGAAGGATTACGGATGGAGTCCGCAGGATTATGATCTCTAGGATCAAAGGTTAAGTCCAACGGCTATTGGAGTCCGCGGACGTAGAGAGATGGATTATGGCTTGAAGGCCGAAGAGAGTGAGGACAAGAGTTATTGGGCTAAACCAAGTTGATATTTGAACCGAGGTATGTACTACTAATTGTACAGCTTATATACTAAGACAGAGTCTGACGGGTCGGGGTCTGGAATAGTGTAGGTATGGCTAGAGTGACGTGATCTGGAATGTTCTGTATCTAGAGGAGTTGAGTATTCCATGGACTCCGATATAACACCTACTCGCTACTGTGACAGGTTCTAGGTGTGATAAATGAATATGTGAAATAAGTAAATGAAATAGAGATATGAAATATGAGATAGAAACTGGGATTCGGAATCTGACAGATTCCGATGATTGACTTGGAGCTGGTGGAGTGGATGATTGGATGAGGTCCATGGGGTCCGCAGCATGATTGTTACAGTATCCCCCCTTTAGCGTTCTTGCCCTCAAGAGCGCAGATCCCAATGGCCGGGGGTGCCATGTGGAATTTGTGAGTGAGGTATCACGTGATTTTCACCTCTTGACTTGTTACCACCACCATCTCGGTGATAGGGTATACTTGCTTTTTTCTCTCTTCACTGCCAATGACGATGTCCCCGCAATACCGATGGTCGAGAACTCTGGAGCCGTACGAGGCAGCTGCAATGCCCGAGGATGTCGATGTTGATGTCAAGGAGCTCGCAGAGTTCTACAAGAGTAGGGATGCCGAGGAAGAGGAGTATCGGAGTGCCATGGAATCTCACGAATTGTGGGCGGCAGAGAAGTTGAAGGCCGAAAAGGCTGCGCAGAAGAAGGCCCAAGAACAGGCAAAAAAACATCACGAGTTGAAGTTGAAAAAAGAAGTGGAGGCCATGGAGAAGTGGGCAGAAGAAGAGTGATTGGCAAGGGAGGCAGAAGAAAGGAAGAGGGAGGAAGTGGTGGCCATGGAGGCCGAACAAAAAAGGTTGGCAGAGGCAAAGGAGGAGGCAGCGCAAACAAGGCGCCTTTTGAAGGAGCAGATGGAGTTGGCCGCAAGGCAGTCTGCGGAGGCTGCAGAGGCAGCTGTGAAGGCTGCAGAAGGGGATGAGGATGATGAGGCCACGGAGAATGCAGTTAAGGAGAAGGCGTGGGAAGAGTTGTGCCATAAAAGGGTGGAAAAAGGGAAGGCAAGGGCGACCAGGGCCATGGAGTCAAGGAAGAGAAAATGATTGACTTGGTCGGTGATAGAAGATAGTGAGGAAGAGCGAACCATGGGGCCATCAGAGGAACGGCCCAATAAGAAGGTGAAGGGAAAGGCTGTGGAGCGTGGTGAGTTCCATGGTTCTGGTGAGTGGACTTTGGATTTCTTATTTGGTTGCTGAAATTGTTTTGCTTTTTAGAGAAGTGTGGGCATTGTCAGGCCGACAGGGCCTGATGTATTATGTCTGCAACTATGAGGTCCTGCGAGTGATGCAGGATCCACAAGGCAAAGTGTCTGTGGACGGAGGAAGCGGAGCCGTCGGCGCTCAAGCAGGTGATGGACCTGCTTCAAAGGTTACACTCGAGGTTCGATGACATGGAGGAGCGGATGGAGAGGATGGAGCAGGAATTGGAGGCCATTGGAGGGTGCATCAATGACTTGGTCAACGATTTCGAAGAGGGGAGTGCCCTTGAGTATCCATGGGATTTTGTGTCGGCTGCATCTGTGGAGGAGTGGGAGGCGTTGTTGGAAGAGCTCCAAGAATTGAAAGGGGCGACGCCAGAGGCCCTCCATCAGGCTATGCAACTGCGAATCAATCAAGATGTTGCTCAGGTGTTCCATGCCCACCTGGCATCCACGGAGTTCAATGGACAAGATCCGTTTGAACTTGCCAACATCGATTACTGGCGTGGAAGCCACGGAGAGGGGGCCTTGGAGAAGTTGAACGCAGTGAGTCAGAGGTTTAGGGAGACATGGACAGAGTTTTACTGCCTCGGAGGCCGACGGATTGAGTGGGCACTATGGAAGGAGTATTTGAAAGGTGGTGAGGACTGTTTGGTTGAGGATTCCGAGGGGGAGTTAGATGAGAGCAAGGTGGCGAGGCCGGAGATGGTCCTGGAGTCTGTGGCAGAAGGAGTACCTGGGATGACAGAGTGGATGAAGAAGGTGAAGGGAAAAGGGAAGGAAGTGGATAGTGGAGAGGCCGGTGGGTCTGTGGATGCCTAGCTTCTCTTATATATAATTTGGATATTTGTAGATAGTAGATAGACCATAGAGTGCGCCCAGAGGGGCATAAAATGTAGATGAATTTTGTTGATGTTTTTGAAATTGGTGTGAATAAGTGTGAAGTCAAGAAATGCATCTGACAGAGTCTGTTCCCGATTAGGCAATGAATTTGCAATAGTTTTCCAGAATCGAATTTGAAATTGGGGAGACAGATTCCGACAGGAACCGATGGAATGGATGATCAAGAAGAAATAGGGGAGGTCTTGACTGAGACCTTGCGAATGGTGACCTTGGATAATGGTCCTGGTTTGTCTGGGTAATGACAATGGAAGTCTTCAATGTAGTCTTCTGCGGAGAACTCTGTTGCGGGGATCCAGGCAAATTCTTCATCAGTACCTTCATAGCCCAACCATTGGACACGGTAGAGGAGTGGACAGCAGAACTGACAGTCGAGCTTGGAATCAAGAATCTGTGCAATCTCAAATTGCTCTTCTCCATTGACTTCCACAGGAGGCGGAGGTGGTTGGGTGTGATTAGGAATGGTATTGATTTCTACAGGTTCCAACTGTGAGACGTGAAATACAGGGTGAATGGAATGGAGGTCCACAGGAAGTTTGAGCGTGAAGGAATGGGATCCAGGCTGAGCAATGATATCGAACGGTCCGAGGAATTTCTCAGAGAATTTCGTGGTAGGGTGAGTAGTCCTGATGTGTTTGGAATTAAGGAAAACCTTGTCACCTACTTTGAAATCTGGAGCTGGGGACCGTCGTTTGTCCGCTTGGAATTTGTAACGAGACCGAGCGTGAGTGATTTTGTCTCTAAGGAATTGGTGAAGATCGTCGAGGTTGACTATGAAATCGCAGGCCCAGGCAGAGGCGATGTTGCGTTAAGGGTATACAGTGATGTTTGGATGGTAACCCTTATTAGTGAAGAATGGAGAGATTCTGATGGAAGCATTCAGAGCATTGTTGTACATGAATTTGGCAATGGGTAGTAAGGTATCCCAATTGTCTTGTTGGTAGGAACAATAGATATGGATGTATTGTTCAAGGGTTTCATTAGCGCATTCAGTTTGTCCATCAGCTTCTGGATGGTAACCAGAAGTGAAGTGAAGCTCCATATCAAGAGATTTGGCTAGGGTGCGAGTGAATTGGGAGACAAATTCGGAGCCGTGGTCAGAAGTGATGTGATTGAGAACGCCATGCTTGGAGAAGACATGGGTGACAAAGAGCTGAGCTAGCTCCAAGGAATTGACAGTGTCATGAGTGGGAATGAAAATGGCTTGTTTACTTGCGTGGTCAATAACGACAAGGATGGCAGTGAATCCGTTGGATTCCGGGAGCTGTTCAATGAAGTCCATGGAGATGGAATCCCACAGCCGTTCTGGTACAGGCAAGGGTTTGAGTAAGCCGAATGGGCAGTGTCTAGGTGTTTTGTTATGACCACAGGTAGTACAGGATTTGACGTAGTGGTGAACAAATTCATGCATCTGTGGCCAGGTGTAATTCCGTTGGACTAATTCGAGAGTCCTGTTTTGACCAAAATGACCGGCCAAGATATGGTCGTGATTGTTTTGAAGGACACGAAGATGAAGGTCCACGGAGTCTGGGACATAGATGCGGTTGTCAAGGTGGAGTATTCCTGACTCGTCTACAGACCACCGGGAAGGATTGGAAGGGGAAGAAGCAAGGTGGAAGCCTTCAGTCGCTGTGGAGTCCGCAGGTTGGGCAAGCTTGATATCAGAAGGCAATTGGTCTACATCCATGATTGCACTAGCGTGGAGTACAGGACCTTCAAGAAAAGTAGCACGGAGAGAAGTGGAAAGTTGTTCTTGAGTAAATACAGGACGGAAATTGTGAGGATTGACTATCCCCCTCTTTAGGATAGACGTCCCATCATCTAGTGAGTGTGTCCGGTTTCCCACCTAATTTTCCTGGACGAAATCAGATAACTAGGTTGAACTGGGAAAGGAATTCGGACCAGTGGACTTGTTGGCATGTAAGGACCTTGGTAGTTGTAACGATCATGCCACGGACTCCACGGACCTCATCCAATCATCCACTCCACCGGCTCCAAGTCAATCATCGGAATCCATCGGATTCTGAATCCTGGTTTCTACCTCATATTTCATATCTCTATTTCAGTTACTTATTTCACATATTTCATTTATCACACCTAGATCCCATCACGGTAGCGAGTAGGTGTTATATCGGAGTCCACGGAATACTTGACTCCTCTAGATACAGAACATTCCAGATCACGTCACTCTAGCCATACCTACACTATTCCAGACCCCGACCCGTCAGACTCCGTCTTAGTATATAAGCTGTACATTTAGTAGTACATACCTTAGTTCAAATATCAACTTGGTTTAGCCCAATAACTCTCATCCTCACTCTCTTTGGCCTTCAAGCCATAATCCATCTCTCTACGTCCGCAGACTCCGATAGCTGTTGGACTTAACCTTTGATCCTAGAGATCATAATCCCACAGACTCCGTCCGTAATCCTTCTTTAGGGCTTCGACCCAAGGGTGACGTTGCTAATAGCTTTGCCAAGCACCACGCACTCTGCGGAATCCACGGCATGCATTCCTTTCACTTCTTCCTATTGGCATGATCCTAACAGTATATTTGAACTCAAACCCTTGAGTCGAAATTTTTAGGAATGTCTAATACTACCCTCGATCCCTCACAAACTCAATCCTCCTCCACGGCTCCACCCATAACCCGTCTCTCCATGCGCGACATTCCTCCCTCTGCATTGAAAGATGATCACACCCTCTTCGGCGAGGATTCAGCCTCCGCACAACATTCACCTAGGGAAACCTACACTCACAGTGGCTTCACCGCCCGCCAATCCGATGTCAACACCACTCCCAATCTGTTCTCTGCAGATTCCGCTAGTACAAACGGATGGGGTGGTTATCGAAGCATCGTCCCGGAAACCCGGAGACAGGATCATGAAGTACATAGTGAGCTTCAATCAACATGCTGCCATTATTGGGTACGGCAACAACTCCCTTCATCATGCCTTTTACCGTGGGCTTTGCTCACGAATCAAGGATGACATGGCTCACCACAGAAAACCCAACAACCTCCATGACATGCATACCCTTGCCCAGGAGCTTGACGCTCGCTACTGGACTAGGAAAGCTGAGGTCTCCAGGGAAAACCATGACTGGCCGTCCACCTCCTCCACCTTCAAACCTAAGGGTTTGGGTTCTAACTCGAGCTCTTCCAACAACTCTGCAGCCCCGAAATCCTACGCTTCCACCGCAAGTTCATCATCCACCTCTTCTACCTCCGGCTCCACAGGTACCTCCAAAAAGCCCTATGCTGACAAGCTAGGCAAAGACGGTAAGCTCACACCCAAGGAAAAGGAACGCCGCCGCAAGAATGACCTCTGCATGTTCTGTGGCAACAAACACAAGACCAAGGACTGCAACAAGCGAAAAGCTGCGGCTTCTGTGCATGGATGTGCAGCTGAGGTCTCTGACCCTACTCCCGCCTCTGTCGATTCAGCTCCTTCAGAGTCGGAAAAATAGAGAGCAACCCTGCTTCCTCCATGGAAGGACAGGGTTGTGTTGACTGTCATTGCATTTCGGAGATCGTAACCCTCAACGCCGCCGCTCTTTCTAACCATTCCATTACCATATCCCTATCCAGTGAAGTTGGCTCTGGATCGGAGTCCGACGGATCTCCTATCTCCACTATCCTACGTTTTCTTGCTCTAGTCGACTCTGGTTCTAGCCATTGCTTCATCAACTCGAAGTACATGAACGACCACAATATTCCTACCAACTCCATTCCTCCTGTACAACTTTGGCTTCTCAATGGCTCCGCTGGATCTCACATCTCACAATCTGTTACTCTCTCCATACGATTCCCCTCGGGAGATATCATTCCTATCAACTTCTATGTCACACATCTTGATTCATCTTGTAACCTCGTTCTGGGATACAACTGGCTCTCCTGCTACAATCTGTTCATTGACTGGGCAAAGCACAGTATCACTTTCCGTTCAAAGCTATTTGGTGCGTCTGTTCCAGATGTGTCCGCGGCCTCTGATGCAACAGCGCAAGGTTGCAAGGACCCTTCAGATCGTATCCCATCCAAACCACCTCAGAGATCCTGAAGGACTCTGCCAGCGTATGAGCCTATCTACTCATACCCGTCCATCCCATCATTTTCTGCTTTGGCTGCCCCCAAAATATCTATCATTTCCGCGGCTGCTTTCGTACAAGCTTGCGCAGAGGAGGGTGCACAACAGTTCACACTCCAACCTTCTATGCCAAGTGTTAGTGGCCAGGCTGCTTCCGCAGCTCCGCCGGATTTATCTGCTGTTCCACTGGAGTACCATGACTTCGCCGATGTGTTCAGTGACTCTCTCTCAGAGAAACTCCCTGAGCATCGTCCTTACGATCTCAAGATCAACCTTGAGGAAGGCTCTTCACCTACGCTTGGACCCATCTATTCCCTCTCCGAATCCGAACTCAAAGCCTTACGCGAGTTTATCGACGATAACGTCCGTAATGGTTTCATCTCTCCCACATGCTCTCCCCACGGAGCTCCAGTGCTCTTCGTCAAGAAGAAAACTGGTGAACTCAGACTCTGTGTTGACTTCCGTGGCCTTAACAAAATCATGAAAAAGGACTGCTATCCACTTCCCCTCATATCTGATCTTCTTGATTCCATGTGCTCCACGCGCATACATACCAAACTCGACCTCTGCCACGCCTACCATCTAGTCCGTATTGCCGACGGAGATGAATGGAAAACCGCATTCCATACCCGCTATGGGTCTTTTGAATGGCACGTCATGCCATTTGGTTTCACCAATGCTCCTGCAGCTTTCCAATGTTTCTTCAACGACATTTTTGCAGACATGCTCGATGTCTCTGTTGTCGTGTACCTCGACGATATCCTCATCTACTCCGACGATCCCGCGGAACACCAAAAGAATGTACGCAAAGTCCTAAGCAGACTTTGAGCCAATGGGCTCTACTGCAAGGGTTCCAAATGCGAGTTCAGTCAGGATTTCATGGAATATCTAGGCTACATCCTCTCTCCTGAAGGCTTACAAATGGCTGAAGACAAAGTCAAAGCTATTGTTGACTGGCCGATCCTGTGGAAGGTCAAAGATATCCAATCATTTCTTGGTTTCGCTAATTTCTACCGCCGTTTCATCTATGAATACAGTGAGATCATTCTACCTCTAACACGTCTTACACGCAAAGGTATTCCGTGGAAATTCGACGACAAATGCTTAGCTGCATTCAACGAGTTGAAACAGGCTTTCACTCACGCTCCTATCCTTACCCATTGGATTCCTGACCGTCAACTTGTCGTGGAAACCAATGCATCCGACTACGCTATTGCCACTATCCTCTCCATCTACCTTGATGATGGGGAAATTCACCCCATATCCTTCTTGTCCCGCAGTCTCCACAGAGCCGAACTCAACTATGATACCCATGATAAAGAGCTTCTCGCCATCTTTGAAGGCTTTAAATACTGGTGTCATTACCTCGAAGGCTCCATGGAATCCATCGATGTCGTTACTGATCACAAAAACCTTGAGTACTTCTCTACTACCAAGGTCCTGACACGCCGACAAGTCCACTGGTCCGAATTCCTTTCCCAGTTCAACCTTGTTATCTGATTCCGTCCAGGAAAACTAGGTGGGAAACTGGACGCACTCACTAGACGATGGGACGTCTACCCTAAAGAGGGGGATAGTCAATACGCTCAAGTCAATCCTCACAATTTCCGCCGTGTATTTACTCAAGAGCAACTCTCCGCGCTACTTTTCTTGAAGGTCCTGTACTCCACACTAGTGCAATCATGGATGTAGACCAATTGAATTCTGATATCAAGCTCGCACAACCCGCAGACTCCACGGCGACTGAAGGCTTCCGCCTTGCTTCTTCCCCTTCCAATCCTTCCCGGTGGTCTGTAGACGAGTCAGGAATACTCTGCCTTGACAATCGCATTTACGTCCCAGACTCCACGGACCTCCATCTTCGTGTCCTCCAAAACAATCACGACCATATCTTGGCAGGTCATTTCAGTCAAAACAGGACTCTCGAATTAGTCTGACGGAATTACACCTGGCCACAGATGCGTGAATTTGTTCGCCACTATGTCAAATCCTGTACTACCTGTGGTTGTAACAAAATGCCTAGACACCGTCCATTCGGCTTACTCAAACCCTTGCCTGTACCAGAACGGCCGTGGGATTCCATCTCCATGGACTTCATTGAACAGCTCCCGGAATCCCACGGATTCACCGCCATCCTTGTCGTTATTGACCATGCAAGTAAACAAGCCATTTTCATTCCCACTCATGACACTGTCAATTCCTTGGAGCTAGCTCAGCTCTTTGTCACCCATGTCTTCTCCAAGCATGGCGTTCTCAATCACATCACTTCCGACCACAGCTCCGAATTTGTCTCCCAATTCACTCGTGCCCTAGCCAATTCTCTCGATATGGAGCTTCACTTTACTTCTGGTTACCATCCAGAAGTGGATGGACAGACTGAACGTGCCCACCAAACCCTTGAACAATACATCGGTATCTATTGTTCATACCAACAAGACAATTGGGATACCTTACTACCCATTGCCGAATTTGCATACAATAATGCTCCGAATGCTTCCACCGGAATCTCTCCATTCTTCGCTAATAAGGGTTACCATCCTAACATCACAGTGTACCCTGAACGCGACATCGCCTCCGCCCAGGCCCGCGATTTCATTGTCAACCTCGACAATCTTCACCAATTCCTTAGAGACGAAATGACTCACGCTCGGTCTCGTTACAAATTCCAAGCGGACAAACGATGGTCCCCAGCTCCAGATTCCCAAGTAGGTGACAAGGTCTTCCTTAACTCCAAACACATCAGGACTACCCACCCTACTGTGAAATTCTCCGAGAAATTCCTCAGACCGTTCAACATCATTTCTCAGCCCGGATCCCACTCCTTCACCCTCAAACTTCCCACGGACCTCCGTTCCATTCATCCTGTATTTCACATCTCACAGTTGGAACCCGTGGAAATCAATACCATCCCGAATCACACCCAACCACCTCCACCTCCCATAGAAGTCGACGGAGAAGAGAAATTCGAGATCGCACAGATTCTTGATTCCAAGCTTGACCGTCAGTTCCGCTGTCCACTCCTCTACCATGTCCAATGGTTGGGCTACGAAGGTACTGATGAAGAATTTGCATGGATCCCCACTACAGAGTTCTCCGCAGAAGACTACATGGAAGACTTCCATCATCGTTACCCAGACAAACCAGGACCGTTATCCAAGGTCACCATTCACAAGGTCTCAGTCAAGACCTCACCTAATTCTTCTTGATCATCCATTCCATCGGTTCCCGTCAGAATCTGTCCCCCCAATTTCAAATTCGATTCTTGAAAACTATTGCAAATTCATTGCCTAATCAGGAATGGACTCTGTCGGACATATTTCTTGATGTCACACTTATTCACACCAATTTCAAAAATATCAACAAAATCATTTACATTTTATGCCCCTCTGGGCGCACTCTATGGTCTATCTACTATCTACAATATCCAAAGTATATATAAAAAAGAAGCTAGGCGTCCACAGACCTGCCAGCCTCTCCACTATCCACTTCCTTCCCTTTCCCCTTCACCTTCTTCATCCACTCCACCATCCCAGGTACTCCTTCTGCCAAGGACTCTGGTGATGAGCCTCAGGGCTCTGTACGCTCAGAATTCGTGAACTTTGTCATTTCTAAGTGACAATCGACTTAGCACCAGATATAATATTATCTCTGGTGTGCACACGCGACTATAGGACCTTCTTGACACTTCAACGACCGGATATAATGGAGAATATCCATCCCAACTCGTTTCGCGGCTCAAATTGTACGCCATCACGGCTAGGCACCAATATTGACCAATTAGTCGACCACCGGAGATAAATCATACAATGCATCAGAGCGCATCATGGCGTAAAACCCTGGCATTGATCCTTTAATTATATGAGGTCATACTCATCGACCATTATTCTGCTTCAATAATCACCGGGTTTTGGTCAGCTAGATGCCCGGTTTTACCAATAACACTGTGCCAAGGTCGCTAGCGCATGATACTCCTTTCATACACCTCAGGTTATCGACCGTACCCTCCCAGTCCGCAGTTAAACAGCACCTCAAAAACCATGCTGGAGAAGACCCATGATCTGGGAAATTTACCTTCCTTTGGTAACGCAGAGGATTGGCTGTTACAAGCGACTATGGAGATACGTATGGATGCTAGGATCTTTACAAAGCCGCAGCCTTGTAGCTTTACTAAGTACCGCTATTAATAATTATCTCCGGTAGTATAAAAGTGGGTAGAAAATTGTAGTACAAAAATAATCAACTACCACCCGTTACTCTGCCATTAGCCTCGCCATACGCTTGTCACTGGATATAATCTCGTCTCTACACACTTGCTACAGTCATTAGCACCGGTTTTAAACAAACCATACCCCACGCATAGCACAGTATACGAACAATAGCAATTGTTTGCACCCCATATGCTCACTATAAGCCAGAGACCGGTTTTACACCGTCTGAGCTTTGTACTCCTTCACGCTCTCCTTGGGAAACGCTCTAAACCATGATCAACTGGTTTTAGGAATTATCTCTGGCGTCGCACATCACACGTTAGCTTGCACTCCATCATTAGCAGTTGATACTCATGTCTAGCATGTAACACCGGTGTTCACGTCGTACACCGCCTCTTTTGTTTTATAGGATTGGACCATCTTCATCTTCGTACCATAGGAGTTTTATTCGGCTTTATTTTCAACATTGTTTATCGCAGCCCACTTGGGTAGTCTCTGGCAGACTTATAGGAATTGACATTGTCAACATAGGATCGTTTTGGACTCAACACCGTTTAGGACCATTATAGGATTGGATAGGATTGGATAGGATAGTCCCTCGAAAGGACTCATAGGTTTGACATTGACATAGGATAGAAACGTCTCTGAGTAGACTCAGCTTTCGACATCGACTTCAGTATATTTCGCCTCATATAGGATCAACACTCGTTATCTCCATGCCCCACCGGATATAAACATATTTTCACACTTTTGCCCACATTGACCGGCATTATTAGGATCGCCACCCAGTAACTCGACACTCCACCGGTTATAAACTAACTGCCGCACACATAGCTTCATTTTCACTGTTATTTTCATAGGACCTATGTCTAGAGATCTCGTCTATTCGTTTCTCCTCATTACACCGGATTTGCGGTATTCACGTCATACCCAAAACCGTTCAATCTCGTCATTGAGATTATCACCGGCCTACAGCCAATACCTTTTAGTACTCGATTGCTTGAGTGCTACTTGCTTGACTGAAAAGTCGCAGTATAAACTCGTGTCTAGAGGAAGTGATTAGGTTGCACGGAGGTGCCCCGAACAACTTGCACAACACAGTACCTTTATCTCCGGTCTACACCATCATTAATCATTACTCTTTGAGTTTTGGTTTGCCGTTGTCACGGAAGTCTAGGTTCATCACTGGCGCCATCTCAGGCCTCACCACCTCATTCGCATCCAACTCCCTGTCGGAATCCTCCACCAAGAAATCATCGCCCCCCTTCAGGTACTCCTTCCAGAGCACCCATTCGATACACAGCCCTCCAAGGCAGTAAAACTCCGCCCAGGTCTCACGAAACCTCCCACTTGCCGCGATTAATTTCTCCAATGCCCCCCCTCCATGGCTGCCATGCCAGTAATCAATATTGGCGAGTTCAAATGGATCTTGTCCATTGAACTCCATGGAGGCCAGGTGGGCGTGGAATACCTGGGCAACGTCTTGATCAATTCGGAGTCGCATTGCCCGGCGGAGCGCCTCCGGAGTCGCACCCTTCAATTCCCTAAGCTCCTCCAAGGAAGTCTCCCACTCCTCCATGGATGCCGCCGAAATAAAATCTTGAGGGTACTCAAGGGTGTCGCCTTCCTTGAAGTCATCAACCAGGTCATCAACCCGCCCTCTGACGGATGCCAGCTCCTCCTCCAACCTCTCCAACCTCTCCTCCATATCGTCAAACCTTGCATGCAACCTTTGCGGCAGGTCGACCACTCCCTCCAGCACCGACAGCTCCGCTTCCTCGGTCCACAGACACTTCGCCTTGTGGACCCTGCATCGTTTGCAGGACCTCATCATGGCGGACATGATGCATCAGGCGCCGTCGGCCCGACAACGCCCACATTTATCTGCAATAAGAACTCAGCAACTAATCCACCAAGTTCCGTGTCCACTTACCGGACCCGTGGAACTCTCCATGCCCCGCAGCTGTACTCTTTGATTTCTTGGTAGGCCGCTCTGACGGCCCCGCAGTTTGCTCCTCCTCACTATCCTCCACCACTGACCTTGTCAACCGCTTCCTCTTGTTGGAAGACCCCACGGCCCCAGTCGCTCTTGCCTTCCCCTTGTCCTTCCTCTTCTGTTTCAACTCCTTCATCGCCTTCTCTTTTTCGGTCCCCGTATCCTCTGCAGCTTCCTCATCATCCCCCTCCGCAGCCTGCACAGCAGCAGCTGCGGCCTCCACGGCCTTCTTCGCCAACTCGGTCTGCTCTCACAGCAAATGCCGTGTTTGTGTGTGCTTGGACTCTATCCCAGCCAACCGCTTCTTTTCGGCCTCCATGGCCGCTGCCTTTTTCTTCTTTTCTGCTGCCTGCTTCTCTGCAGCAATTCTCCGTTCTTCCGCTAGCCTCTGCTCCTCCACCTCTCTTGCCAGCTTCTCCTCCTCCGCCTCCTTTCTAGACTTCAGCTCTTGAAGTTTCTTCACTCTTTCATGAGCCCTCTTTCACGTGGCCTTCTCCGCCTTCATCTTCTCTGCCACCCACAGTTCGTGGGCTTCCATGGTGACCCGATAGGCCTCCTCTTCATCATCCCTGCCAGCGTAGAATGCTGACAGTTCCTCGACCTCCAATTCCTCCAGAGTGGCAGGCACAGCATATGCCTCCAGCGTCTGCAACCATCGGTATTTGCTAGTCATCGTCAGGAGTAACGGAGAACGAGTTGAGAAAAAAGCACAGAGTTTTCCTACCACCGAGATGATGGTGGTAACAAGTTAAGAGGTGAAAATCACGTGATATCACACTCACAAATTCCATGCGGCACCCCTGGCCATCGGCATCTGCACTCTTGAGGGCAAGAACGCTAAAGGGGGGATACTGTAACGATCATGCCGTGGACTCCACAGACCTCATCCAATCATCCACTCCACTGGCTCCAAGTCAATCATCGGAATCTGATGGATTCCAAATCCTGGTTTCTACCTCATATTTCATATCTCTATTTCATTTACTTATTTCACATATTTCATTTATCACACCTAGATCCCGTCACGGTAGCGAGTAGGTGTTATATCGGAGTCCACAGAATACTCGACTCCTCTAGATACAGAACATTCCAGATCACGTCACTCTAGCCATACCTACACTATTCCAGACCCCGACCCGTCAGACTCCGTCTTAGTATATAAGCTGTACATTTAGTAGTACATACCTTAGTTCGAATATCAACTTGGTTTAGCCCAATAACTCTCATCCTCACTCTCTTCGGCCTTCAAGCCATAATCCATCTCTCTACGTCCGCGGACTCTGATAGCTGTTGGACTTAACCTTTGATCCTAGAGATCATAATCCCGCAGACTCCGTCCATAATCCTTCTTTAGGGCTTCAACCCAAGGGTGACGTTGCTAATAGCTTCGCCAAGCCCCACGCACTCTGTGGAATCCACGGCGTGCATTCCTTTCACTTCTTCCTATTGGCACAATCCTAACAGTAGTAGAGAAATACTCAAGGTTCTTGTGATCAGTAACAACGTCAATGAATTCTGTGGAGCCTTCAAGGTAATGACACCAGTATTTAAAGCCTTCAAAGATGGCGAGAAGCTCTTTATCATGGGTATCATAGTTGAGCTTGGCTCTGTGGAGACTGCAGGACAGGAAGGATACAGGGTGAATTTCCCCATCATCAAGGTAGATGGAGAGGATAGTGGCAATAGCGTAGTTGGATGCATCGGTTTCCACGACAAGATGACAGTCGGGAATCCAGTGGGTAAGGATAGGAGCATGAGTGCAAGCCTGTTTCAACTCGTTGAATGCAGCTAAGCATTTGTCATCAAATTTCCACGGAATACCTTTGCGTGTAAGATGTGTTAGAGGGAGAATGATCTCACTGTATTCATAGATGAAACAGCGGTAGAAGTTGGCGAAACCAAGAAATGATTGGATATCTTTGACCTTCCATGGGATTGGCCAGTCAACAATAGCTTTGACTTTGTCTTCAGCCATTTGTAAGCCTTCAGGAGAGAGGATGTAGCCTAGATATTCCATGGAATCCCAATTGAACTCGCATTTAGAACCTTTGCAGTAGAGCCTGTTGGCTTGAAGTCTGCATAGGACTTCACGTACATTCTTTCGGTGTTCCGTGGGATTGTCAGAGTAGATGAGGATATCATCGAGGTACACGACAACAGAGACATCAAGCATGTCTGCGAAAATGTCATTGACAAAGTGTTGGACAGCCACAGGAGCATTGGTGAGACCAAATGGCATGACGTGCCATTCGAAGGACCCATAGCAGGTATGGAATGCAGTTTTCCATTCATCTCCATTGGAAATATGGACTAGATGGTAGGCGTGGTGGAGGTTTAGTTTGGTATATATGTGCATGGAACGTGCAGAGTCAAGGAGATCGGATATGAGAGGAAGTGGATAACGGTCCTTTTTCATGATTTTGTTAAGGTCCCGGAAGTCGACACAGAGTCTGAGTGCACCAGTTTTCTTCTTGACAAAGAGTACTGGAGCTCCATGGGGAGAGCATGTGGGAGAGATGAAACAATTACAGACATTATCATTGATAAACTTACATAATGCTTTGAGTTCAGATTTGGAGAGGGAGTAGATGGGTCTGAGCAGAGGTGAGGTGCCTTCCTCAAGGTCGATCTTGAGATCATAAGGACGATGCTTGGGGGGTTTCTCTGAGAGAGAGTCACTGAACACATCGGTGAAGTCATGATACTCCGGTGGAACATCAGATAAATCTGGCGGAGCCGTGGAAGCAGCCTGGCCACTGACACTTGGCACCAAAGGTTGGAGTGTGAACTGTTGTGCACCCTCCTCTGCGCAAGCTCATATGAAAGCAGCCATGGAAATGATAGATATTTTGGAGGCAACCAAAGCGGAAAATGATGGGATGGACGGGTATGAGTAGATAGGCTCATACACTGGCAGAGTCCATTGGGATCTCGGAGGTGGTTTGGATGGGATAGGACCTGAAGGGTCCTTGCAAGCTTGCGCTGTTGCATTGGAGGCCGTGGAAACATCTGGAATAGACACACCAAATAGCTTTGAATGGAAAGTGATACTGTGCTTTGCCCAGTCAATCAATGGATTGTAGCAGGAGAGCCAGTTGTATCCCAGAACGAGGTTACAAGATGAATTAAGACATGTGACGTAGAAGTCAATAGGAATGATATCTCCCAATGGGAATCGTACGGAGAGAGTAACAGATTGTGAAATGTGAGATCCGGCAGAGCCGTCGAGAAGCCAAAGTTGTACAGGAGGAATGGAATTGGTAGGGATATTGTGATCGTTAACATACTTCGAGTCAATGAAGCAATGGCTGGAACCAGAGTCAACTAGAGCAAGAAAATGTAGGATTGTGGAGATAGGAGATCTGGAGCCGACTTCACTGGATAGGCATATGGTAAGTGAATGGTTGGAAAGAGCGGTGGTGTTGAGGGTTACGATCTCCGAAATGCAATGACAGTCAACGCAACCCTGTCCTTGCATGGAGGAAGCAGGGTTGCTCTCTATTTTTCCGACTCCGATGGAGCCAAATCGACAGAGGCGGGAGTAGCATCAGAGACCTCAGCTGCACGTCCATGCACGGAAGCCGCAGATTTTTGCTTGTTACAGTCCTCAGTCTTGTGTTTGTTACCACAGAACATGCAGAGGTTGTTCTTGCAGCGGCGTTCCTTTTCCTTGGGTGTGAGCTTACCGTCTTTGCCTAGCTTGTCAGCATAGGGCTTCTTGGAGGTACCCATGGAGCCAGAGGTAGAAGAGGTGGATGATGAATTCACAGTGGAACCATAGGATTTCGGGGCCACGGAGTTGTTGGAAGAGCTCGAGTTAGAACCCGAACCCTTAGGTTTGAAGGTGGAGGAGGTGGAGGGCCAGTCATGGTTTTCCCTGGAGACTTCAGCTTTCCTAGTCCAGTAGCGAGCATCAAGCTCCTGGGCGAGGGTCCGCATGTTGTGGAGGTTGTTGGGTTTTCCATGGTGAGCCATATCATCCTTGATCCGCAAGCAAAGTCTGTGGTAAAAAGCATGACAGAGGGAGTTGTCGCCATACCCAATAATGGCGGTGTGTTGATTGAAGCTTACTATGTACTTCATGATCCTGTCTCCATTGCACATCCGAAGATTTTCGAGTTCATCTTCAGCGTCTCCAACGGCATCGAATGGACCAAAATTGGTACAGAGCTCCGAAAGGAAGGCGGCATAGGAATACGCCCAAGCGGGAGGATGGGCTTGATTGGGGTGGAGGATATCTGGTTCGAACCAGTCAAGGGCGACACCAGAAAGGAAGGAAATAGCATAGTTGACTTTGGCGGTGTCCGTGGCGAATGCATTGGGCCTGTCATTGAAGTTCAACTGCAGGGAGACGATGATCGCTTTGAGTTTCCGTGGGTCTGCTCCATCGAAGGTGTCCGGTACCTTGACTTTGGTATGGACGGTCTGCTGAGGCGGGTAAGGCCGCAGAGGAGGTTCATGAATTCAATGATGAGGCAGTTCTCATCATTAGGATCAGGATTGGGGGGATTAGGAGGGTTACCGCCTGGTCTGCCGGGACCGCTGGGATCCCCAGGGCCACCTGGATTTGGTGGACCAGCTGGTGGACTGGGGCGCCACAGATCGCGCTGGTTGCGATTGCAGTTGCTAGGGGAGTCAGGTTCACCATCGCTGCCACTGAGATCCCCATTGTCACCCTCTTCCTCGACTGGGAAGAGTGGCTGCACAGACTGATTGCACAGGGTTTCCAGGATGATGCTTCGATAACCACCCCATCCGTTCGTACTAGCGGAGTCCACGGAGAACAGATTGGGAGTGGTGTTGACATCAGATTGGTGGGCAGTGAAACCACTGTGAGTGTAGGTTTTCCTATGTGAATGTTGTGCGGAGGCTCAGTCCTCGCTGAAGAGGGTATGATCCTCTTTTGATGCAGAGGCAGGAATGTCGCGCATGGAGAGATGGGTTACGGGCAGAACCGTGCAGGAAGATTGAGTTTGTGAATGTTCGAGGGTTGTGTTAGACATTCCTAAAAATTTCAACTCAAGGGTTTGAGTCCAAATATACTGTTAGGATTGTGCCAATAGGAAGAAGTGAAAGGAATGCATGCCGTGGATTCCACGGAGTGTGTGGGGCTTGGCAAAGCTATTAGCAATGTCACCCTTGGGTCGAAGCCCAAAGAAGGATTATGGATGGAGTCCACAGGATTATGATCTCTAGGATCAAAGGTTAAGTCCAACGGTGAAGAGGCTGGCTGTGGGCACTTGTGGAATAGAGTGTAGAATGGCGTGATACACACACCAAACCACACACACACTCACACAACTACTCAATAATACAATCACCCTCGTAAGTGCGTGGGGGGATGAGATTATTTCTACTTTGTCGTTATTAGCACTTTAGAACTCATAAAGCTCCTTTTTATCTCGGCATGGTACAGCGTTTACTCGTTTTTAATTGATCCTAAAGCTAGAATCTTTTACAAGAAGGTATACTTTGAGGTGCAACCTTCTAGGCGAATGGTAATATTCAATTTACACTAGGACACACATCCTACAACACAATAGAACATGAAACTCCTCACTATGACACCGAGCTCACTCTTTAGACCACTCAACTAAGTACTGACTTAGTGAGCTCGCTACTCCCCTAGGGGTAGGGTTGTCAAGACTAACTTCAACGACGATAACAGACTCTGACTCTTCAACAGTTCTCAGATTCAGAACAGAAACAACTCAACAAGAACAGAACAGAAGCGGATTCAGAAACAGACTGGCAGAACAGAAACAGACAGACAGAACAGATTTCAGAACTTCTACTTCAATTCATACTCTTCTTAACAGACCTCGGCAGTACTCGGATGGAACAGAACAGTGACACTGATTCTTATTCACTTGGAACTTAAGCACACTTGTCAGATCCTGAAGTTATATCTATTCCTCAAGGTGAGCTCGTCCTTTATATACGACGCTCGAAGCTACAAACTTATTCCTTTATTACAGTACTCGCCTTCTATGCGTGCACCGCGACTCGGGGGTTCGAAACTTGTATACTACACTGGACTTCTAGCTACTTATACTAAAACAACTATTAATTACAAATATCACCTCCATCCCCAGGTAACTAGACTCCTATGCATACAGCCCACCGCTGCCACAGTCCTGCTTGGCATCTGACTCGGTGTTGCCATATGTGGTTTAGTTTCCATGTCGAGCTCACTAAGGTTTCACAAGCGCTTGCTAATCTCAAGTCTGAGGACATATCTCCTGACCGATGGTGGTCATGCCGTGTCTAGCCCTGGCTCTTATTCAATCATTCTTCCAGAAGTAATTCTTACTGGCAACAGTTCCTCGATAGTGTGGCAACCATGAAGGCACTCATCATACAACAGCTTGCACCTCGGCTTATTGTCTTATCTTATCTCTTGCATGGTTTCCGGACCGGGCTCCTCAGGTACAGTGCGTCACTTTAATTTAGTACACGCTGATCGTTTTAAATTGCAATCCTTTTCATCTTTGTTTAACGGAGCGAGCTCTCTTGGTAATGGACAACTACCGATGGCCGAACAGGGTTTATGAACTTTCTGTCAAGCTAGCCTGTCAAGTACAAGCTGTAACTAAGTTCCGGTTTGGGTCCGTCGTGTTGTGTCATCTAGACAGGTAGTATTATTGTTCAGAGGTACTTATTATGTACACTCGCTTAGTCCTTAGGCCCGTTTCTCTCCTTGTACTGTAGTACCAGGTATATTCACTAGATCGCAAAATTACACGTATGGAATGTTTGCCATCGTAACAACGGCTATTGGAATCCGTAGACATAGAGAGAGATTATGGCTTGAAGGCTGAAGAGAGTGAGGACGAGAGTTATTGGGCTAAACCAAGTTGATATTCGAACTGAGGTATGTACTACTAATTGTACAGCTTATATACTAAGACAGAGTCCAATGGGTCGGGGTCTGGAATAGTGTAGGTATGGTTAGAGTGACGTGATCTGGAATGTTCTGTATCTAGAGGAGTTGAGTATTCCGTGGACTCCGATATAACACCTCCTCGCTACCATGATGGGTTCTAGGTGTGATAAATGAATATGTGAAATAAGTAAATGACATAGAGATATGAAATATGAGATAGAAACCAGGATTCGGAATCTGACGGATTCCGATGATTGACTTGGAGCTGGTGGAGTGGATGATTGGATAAGGTCCGTGGGGTCCGCGGCATGATCATTACACCATTGTATATGGCCATATACCGTAAATGGGATGGTGTGAAGCCCTAATAATCCCATGGACTCCATCCGTAACCTTCTTTGGGCTTCGACCCAAGGGTGATGTTGCTAATAGCTTCATCAAGCCCCATGCACTCCACGGAATCCATGGCATGCATTCCTCTTGCTCTTCCTATTGGCACGATCCTAACAGTATATTCGAACTCAAACCCTTGAGTCAAAATTTTTAGGAACGTCTAACACAACCCTCGAACCTTCACAAACACAATCATCCTCCATGGCTCCACCTGTATCACATCTCTCCATGCACAACATTCCCATCTCCACGTTGAAAGGTGATCACAACCTCTTCAGCGAGGATTCAGCCTCCGCACAGCATCCCCGTAGGGAAACCTACAATCACAGTGGCTTCACCGCCCACCAATATGATGTCAACACCACTCCCAACCTGTTCTCCATGGAATCCACCAGTTCAAACGGTTGGGGTAATTATCGAAGCATCATCCTGGAAACCCTGTGCAATCAATCTGCACAGCCAACCTTCCCAGTTCAGGAAGATAGTGACAATGGGGACCCCAGTGACAGTGACCATGAGCCTGATTCCCCTAGCAATTGCCTTCCACGCAATCTGTGGCACCCCAGTCCACCAGCTGGCCCACCAAATCCAGGTGGCCCTGGGGGTCCTGGGGGTCCCAGCAGATCAGGCGGTAACCCTCCTAATCTTCCCAATCCTGATCCCAACAATGAGAACTGCCTCATGATGGAATTCATGAACCTCCTCCATGGCCTTACCTGCCAAGTCAACAATCCTCCCCAGCAGGCCGTCTGTACCAAAGTCAAGGAACCAGACACCTTTGATGGAGCGGACCCATGGAAACTCAAGGCATTCATCATCTCCTTGCAGTTGAACTTCAATGACAGGCCCAACACATTCGCCGCAGACACCACCACCTCTCACTTGGGCATATTCCTATGCTGTATTCCTTTCAGAGCTCTGTACCAATTTTGGTCCATTTGATGCCATCAGAGATGCTGAAGATGAACTCAAAAATCTTCAGATGCGTGACAGAGACAGGATCATGAAGTACATAGTTAGCTTCAATCAACACGCCACCATCATTGGCTATGGTGACAACTCCCTCCATCATGCCTTTTACCACAGGCTTTGCTCATGGATCAAGGATGACATGGCTCACCATGGAAAACCCAACAACCTCCACGACATGCATACCCTTGCCCAGGAGCTTGACACTTGCTACTGGACTAGGAAAGCTGAGGTCTCCAGGGAAAACCATGACCAGCCCTCCACCTCCTCCACTTCCAAACCTAAGGGTTTGGGTTCTAACTTGAGCTCTTCCTACAACTCCGTGGCCCCGAAATCCTACGGTTCCACTGTGGGTTCTTCATCCACCTACTCCTCCTCTGGCTCCATGGGTGCCTCCAAGAAGCCCTATGCTGACAAGCTAGGCAAGGACAGTAAGCTCACACCCGAGGAAAAGGAACACCACCACAAGAACAACCACTGTATGTTCTGTGGCAACAAGCACAAGACCGAAGATTGCAACAAGCGAAAATCTGCTGAAGAAGCGTCTGAGTGCACAGAGCTAGAAATGCAACAGCATCAAAGACACTGATCACCCCCACACCCAACACTACACACACAAACACACTCAAGTTTGTGGGGGGATTCTAATGTGATGAAAGTAGCAAACCAAAACAACTGAATTCTCAATATCTCTAATACACATGGAGCAATAGCTCTTGTATAATATCCAGACTTCTCTAAGTCCAAAGGCTTTTCTCAGAACAAGAGGTGCGACTTCTGTCACCAGGCCTCGAGGCAAGGGTGTATAACAAAACACAACTTCATTAAACATCTCCACAACTTTCTAGGAATCGCATGGGACTCTAATAACCACTGCACACTACCAATAACACCCTAAACACCACTTAAACAACTGCGCTCGAAACAGAAACCAATTCCTACTAAACAATCCACAAGAACCACAGGATTCTAACCTATGCACTTGAGTTTCCTAACCGATTGTAGACCCACAGGATTCAAACCTATACGATCCAGAGAACACAAACAAACACAGAGAACCCTGTCTGACAAGCCAAAGGGTTTGAACCTTTGCCAACTTGCAGAAATAACACAGAGCGAGCACTAACCAAGCCAGAGGGTTTGAACCTCTGCCGCCTGTAATGCCTCGCATCACACAAAACCCTCAAACAATAGAGAAGTGCCTACACTGACACAAATCTCTCAATCCCAACACAGAGCGCAAGTCAAACAATCAATGCAACTTAAGTATGGAGTGCCCTGCAAGCCTTATTGGCCACACTCACGACTCAAATCACTCAAATTTATATCAAAGATGTCTATATTCTCTCGCTCAAAGTTACAAACAGCTCCCAGTGCTAGAGCGAGTAGCTATTATCTCTTGCACCATCATAATTGGGGTTCAACACCTCTGACTTGTTACTAATAGACAAAGTGCAAGGCTCAAACAGCTCCAAAGGATTGTGCGCTGACACACTCGCAACGTGTCTACACATGTAATTTTGCGAAATGTATCAATACATGCATTGCATAATGGCTGGGTACTGAGATAACGAAAGATACAGATAGAGCGCAGTGCTATATGCATAGAGCACAGTGTCAAATGCACAGAGTGCAGTAATATACGTATGGAGCACGATACCAAGTCATGCGCAGTACGGCCTTGGGTGACAATTGGTAGAGTGCATGCTCTCACTTAGAATGATGCTAGTCGAGGTCACACTAGGTATGAGAGCTCAGCACTTGATACTGAAGGCACTAAGATGCAGATCAGCCATGCGCTCTAAGGAATTGATGAGAGACAGGCATGATACAAGGAGAACTACATTGATCTATGACATGCGCCACGCGCGTATAGAAACATAGAAGTAGAGTGCATGAAAAGATGCATGCTGCGCGCGTAGATGGAAATAGACATGGAGCGCAGTGTCAAACCAATAGAGTGCAGTGAACAAACCAAGATAGCGTGCAGTGTAACAATGCGTGCGCGTGCAAGTCTTCAGTGATGATTGGTAGAGTGCATGCTCTAACTTAGAATGATACTGGTTGAGGTCACACTAAGTATGAGAGCTCAGCACTTGATATTGAATACACTAGAGGCAGATCAGATATGCCCTCCAATGAATTGATGAGAGACAGACATGATATGAGAAGGATTGATCTGCCATGCGCATTGCACGCATATATAAAAATAGCCATAGAGCGCAGTGATATCAACATCACGCGCGGTATAACAATGCGTGCATGCGCGCGCAAGTCTGAAGTGACTATTGGTAGAGTGCATGCTCTAACTTAGTATGATACTTCATTGAGGTCACACTAAGTACAAGAGCTCAGCACTCGATACTGAATGCACTATCAACAGATTGCATACATGATCCACAGACGTAATAAAAGGCATGCCTGATCCCAAGAGAACTACATGACACATTGATCGATGACGCACAGGGCCCTGATTGCGCGGCATGCGCATGCATGTCCCAAATAATGCTTGAGTATAGATAACTCCGAGAGAACCCAGTTTGGCCAAAGAGCGCAGTGCCTAGGCTTACCACGGGTATCCCCCACCAACCAGAGAAACCTAGAAACTCAACATTTGAATGAGATACAGTGTATAGGATTGGTTGCCACTCCAAGTATCCTCCGAAGAAATGACGAGTGACATGCCAACATATAGAATGCAGTGCAAGTGGAGTATCAACCATGAGGAAACAGAATCTGGTCTCGAGATAGGCCTACAACCAAGTGTCCAGCCCCAGGCATGCTATAACAACGCGTGCGCGTTGCGAGGAATAATGTTCCGAGGTTCTAACAGTACTGTATTAAGTTGTATCGACGTGTATGATGTAGAATTGTATAAATACTGTAGTGTAGATGTAGAGTACACATTTCGAGCCCACGGTGTAACAGTGCAAAGCTTTTCAGCCATGCGCTCTAGCACTTAGAGTAGCTAGGAACTTCGAGAGAGAATACAACCCATATCAGATATCTATTGTGTGATTTAAGTCACGCGCTTAGACAAGAAAATAGCATGGCACTCCATGCAGAGTCTGGTTTCGGTTTGACTTGCGCTCAGTGAGAGAATAAGAGTACGGTGTCTTGAAGGTCACCCTTTCGAGTTCTTGAGGGCATTTGTGTGACGCGAGGCATTACAGGCACAGAGGTTCAAACCCTTTGGCTTGATTAGTGTTCGCTTTTCTGTGTTATTTCCACAGGTTGGCAAAGGTTCAAACCCTTTGGCTTGTCGGACGGGGTTTCTCTGGATTGCATAGGTTCGAATCCTGTGAATCTATGATCAGTTGGAAGCTCGAGCGTGTAGGTTCAAACCCTGTGGCTCTTGTGGGAGGTTCGGAGTTTTGTGTCAGTGTAGGCACTTCTCCACGTGTTTGTGAAGGTTTTGGTTTAGCATGCGATGCACAAGGTTTATTAGTGTGTTGAATTTAATAGGAATTGGTTTCTGCTTCGAGCGCAGTCGTTTAAGTGGTGTTTAGGGTGTTATTGATTGTGTGCAGTGGTTATTAGAGTCCCGAGTGACTGCTAGAAAGTTGTGGAGACGTTTGACGAAGTTTTATTGTGTTATACACCCTTGCCTTGAGGCCCGGCGACAGAAGTCGCACCCTCTTGTTCTTGAGAAAAGCCTTTGGACTTAGAGAAGTCTAGATATTATATGAGCGCTATTGCTATGCGTGTATCTTAGAGATATTAAGAATTGAATTGTATTGGTTCGCTACTTTCATCGCATTAGAATCCCCCCACGAACTTGAGCGTGTTTGTGTGTGTAGTGTTGGGTGTGGGTGTGATCAGTGTCTTCGACGCTGTTGCATTTCTAGCTCTGTGCACTTAGACAGCTCTTCAGCGCGTATCAAATAAGCTTGTCACTATTACATGGGGGGTCGGAAACCTATTTTACTATATCTACACTAACATATTTATACATTTCTATGTCCTACAAGTCAGTACAACTTAATACACTACTGCTAGAACCTCGGAACAATGTCCCTCACAATGTGTGCATGTTGTTATAGCATCCCTGGGGCTGGACAATTGGTCAGAGGTCTATCTTGAGACCAGACTCTATTTCCTCATGGTTGAGACTCCACTCACACTGTGCTCTATACATTGGCATATCACTCATTATTTCTTCGGAGGATACCTGGAGTAACAGCCAGTCATATAGGCTGTATCCTCATTTATTCTTGAGTTTCTAGTTTTCTCTGGTAGGTGGGGGATACCCATGGTGAGCCTAGGCACTGCGCTCTGTGGCCAAATTGGGTTCCCTCAGAGTTATCTATTCTTAGACATCATTTCATACACGTGCACAACTCTCTGATCAATCTGTGCCCTGTGCATCATAGATCAATGGGTCATGTAGTTTCCCCAGGATTTATAGTTTAGAGTGCATTCGTAGTCTGTGTCTAGTGCATTCAGTATCAAGTGCTGAGCTCTTATACTTAGGGGGACCTCAAACAGTATCATTCTAAGTTAGAGCATGCACTCTACCAATTGTCACTCAAGACTGATACATGTGCATGTTGTATCACATGTAATGTGGATATCACTGTGCTCTGTGTGTATTATACTGTGCTCTATTCATATTCCACTGCACTCTATTCCTATTCTTTGTTATCTCCATGCCAGGATGTTGTAAAATGTATATATTGATACATTTTGCAAAATTACACTGGTAAACACTTTGAGAGCATGTCACCACAGTTTCCGCATGTGGCCATGCAGCTGAGGTCTCTGACCCTACTCCTGCCTCTGTCGATTTGGCTCCTTCGGAGTCAGAAAATAGAGAGCAACCCTGATTCCTCCGTGCAAGGACAGGGTTGCATTGACTGTCATTGCACCTCAGAGATCATAACCCTCAATGCTGCTGCTCTTTCCAACCATTCCCTTACCACATCCTTATCCAGTAAAGTCGGCTCTGGATTGGAGCCCAATGGATCTCCTATATCCACCATCCTACATTTCCTTGCTCTAGTCAACTCTGGTTCCAGCCATTGCTTCATTGACTCGAAGTACATTAACAATCACAACATCCCTACCAAGTCCATCCCTCCTGTTCAACTTTGGCTTCTCGACGGCTCCACCAGATCTCACATTTCACAATCTGTTACTCTCTCCATATGATTCCCATCGGGAGATATCATTCCTATTGACTTCTATGTCACATGTCTTGATTCATCTTGTAACCTCGTCCTGGGATACAACTGGCTCTCCTGCTACAATCTGTTGATTGACTGGGCAAAGCACAGTATCACTTTCCATTCAAAGCTATTTGGTGCATCTACTCCAGACATTTCCATGGCCTCTGACGCAACAGCGCAAGCTCACAAGGACCCTTCAGGTCCTATCCCATCCAAACCACCTAGATCCGACAGACTCCGCCAGCATATGAGCCTATCTACTCATACCCGTCCATTCCATCATTTTCTGCTTCTGTTGCCCCAAAAATATCTATCATTTCTGTGGCTGCTTTCGTTCGAGCTTGCACAGAGGAGGGTGCACAACAGTTCACACTCCAACCTTCGATGCCAAGTGTCAGTGGCCAGGCTGCCTCCGTGGCTCCCCCAGATTTGTCTGATGTTCCACCGGAGTATCATGACTTCGCCGATGTGTTCAGTGACTCCCTCTCAGAGAAACTCCCCGAGCATTGTCCTTACGATCTCAAGATCAACCTTGAGGAAGGCACCTCACCTCTGCTCAGACCCATCTATTCCCTCTCTGAATCCGAACTCAAAGCCTTATGCAAGTTTATCAATGATAACATCTGTAATGGTTTCATCTCTCCCACATGCTCTCCCCACGGAGCTCTGGTGCTCTTCGTCAAGAAGAAAACTGGTGAACTCAGACTCTGTTTTGACTTCCGTGGCCTTAACAAAATCACTAAAAAGGACCGTTATCCACTTCCTCTCATATCCGATCTCCTTGACTCCGCATGTTCCGCATGCATATATACCAAACTTGACCTCTGCCATGCCTACCATGTAGTCCATATTGCTGACAGAGATGAATGGAAAACCGCATTCCGTACCCGCTATGGATCTTTCGAATGGCACGTCATGCCATTTGGTCTCACCAATGCTCCTGTGGCTTTCCAATGCTTTGTCAATGACATTTTCACAGACATGCTCGATGTCTCTGTTGTTGTGTACCTCAAAAATATCCTCATCTACTCCGACAATCCTGCAGAACACCGAAAGAATGTACGTGAAGTCCTACACAGACTTTGAGCCAATGGGCTCTACTGCAAAGGCTCTAAATGCAAGTTCAATCGGGATTCCATGGAATATCTAGGGTACATCCTCTCTCCCAAAGGCTTATGAATGGCTGAAGACAAAGTCAAAGCTATTGTTGACTGGCCGATCCCATGGAAGGCCAAAGATATCCAATCATTTCTTGGTTTCGCCAATTTCTACCACTGTTTCATCTACAAATACAGTGAGATCATTCTCCCTCTAACATGTCTTACACACAAAGGTATTCCATGGAAATTTGATGACAAATGCTTAGCTGCATTCAATGAGTTGAAACAGGCTTTCACTCATGCTCCTATCCTTACCCACTGGATTCCCGACCATCAACTGGTCGTGGAAACTGACGCCTCCAACTACGCTATTGCTGCTATCCTCTCAATCTACCTTGATGATGGGGAAATTCACCCTATATCCTTTCTGTCCCACAGTCTCCACGGAGCTGAACTCAACTATGATACCCATGATAAAGAGCTTCTCGCCATCTTTGAAGCCTTTAAATACTGGCGTCATTACCTCAAAGGCTCTGTGGAATCCATCGACATTGTTACTGATCACAAAAACCTTGAGTATTTCTCTACTACCAAGGTCCTTACACAATGACAAGTCTGCTGGTCCGAATTCCTTTCCCAATTCAACCTTGTTATCCAATTCCATCCAGGAAAACTAGGTGGGAAACTGGACACACTCACTAGATGATGGGATGTCTACCCTAAGGAGGGGGATAGTCAATATGCTCAAGTCAACCCTCACAATTTCTGCCCTGTATTTACTCAAGAGCAACTCTCCGCTTCTCTCCATGCTACTTTTCTTGAAGGTCCAGTACTCTGCGCTAGTGCAATCATGGATGTAGACCAATTGCATTCTGATATCAAACTCGCACAACCTGCAGATTCCATGGCCACTGAAGGCTTCTGCCTTGCTTCTTCCCCTTCCAATCCTTCCCAGTGGTCTGTAGACAAGTCAGGAATACTCCGCCTCGACAATCGCATCTACATCCCAGACTCTGCAGACCTCCGTCTTCATGTCCTTCAAAACAATCACGACCATATCTTGGCAGGTCATTTTGGTCAAAACAGGACTCTCGAATTAGTCCAATGAAATTACACCTGGCCACAGATGCGCAAATTTGTTCACCACTATGTCAAATCCTGTACTACCTGTGGTTGTAACAAAACACCTAGACACCATCCATTTGGCTTACTCAAACCCTTGCCTGTACCAGAATGGCCATGGGATTCCATCTCCATGGACTTCATTGAACAACTCCCAGAATCCAACGGATTCACCACCATCCTTGTCATTATTGATCATGCAAGTAAACAAGCCATTTTCATTCCCACTCATGACACTGTCAATTCCTTGGAGCTAGCTCAGCTCTTTGTCACCCATGTCTTCTCCAAGCATGGCATCCCTAATCACATCACTTCCGACTGTGGCTCTGAATTTGTCTCACAGTTGGAACCCATGGAAGTCAATACCATTCTTAATCGCACCCAACCACCTCCACCTCCCGTGGAAGTTGACAGAGAAGAGCAATTTGAGATTGCACAGATTCTTAATTCCAAGCTCGACCGTTGGTTCCACTGTCCACTCCTCTACCATGTCCAATGGTTGGGCTACGAAGGTACTGACAAAGAATTTGCATGGATCCCCGCTACCGAGTTCTCCATGGAAGACTATATTGAAGACTTCCATCGTCATTACCCAGACAAACCAGGACCATTATCCAAGGTCACCATCTGCAAGGTCTCAGTCAAGACCTCACCCATTTCTTCTTGATCACCCATTCCATTGGTTTCCATTGGAATCCATCTCCCCAATTTCAAATTCAATTCTGGAAAACTATTGCAAATTCATTTCCTAATCGGGAATGGACTCCATCAGACGTAATTCTTGACTTCATCCTTTCTTCACACAACTTTCAGAACATCAAGAAAAAAAATCTACAATTATGCCCCTCCGGGCATGCTCTACATTCTATCTACAAATTATCCAAAAAAATATATACAAAAGGAGCAAGCTAGATATCCGCAGACCTGCCGGCCTCTCCACCCTCCACTACTCTTCCCTTTCCTTTACCCTTCACCTTCTTAACCAAATCTGCCATTCCAGGCACTCCTGCGGCCATGGACTCTGGTAACATCTCCGGCCTGACCTCTTCATCATCCTCCAGCTCCCCTTCAGAATCCTCCACTAAAAAATCCTCTCCACCTTTCAAGTACTCTTTCCAGAGTGCCCACTCACTCTGATGGCCTCTGAGGCGGTAGAACTCTACCTGCGTCTCCCTAAACCTCTTACTCATGGCAATCAACTGCTCCAAGGATCCCTCTCCGTGGCTTCCACACCAATACTCCACATTTGCGAGCTCAAATGGATCTTGCCCATTAAATTCCACAGAAGAAAAGTGTGCATGGAACACCTGTGTGACATCTTGGTCCAGGCGGAGTCGCATTGCCTGCTGAAGGGCTTCCAGAGTCACACCCTTCAATTCTTGAAGTTCTTCCATCAAAGTGTCCCAATCCTCCGTGGATGTGGCCGGAACGAAATCCCACTGGTACTCCACCACATCCCCATCCTCAAAGTTGTCGACCAAATCCTCCACATGGCCTCTGATGGTGTACAGCTCCTTTTCTATCCTAACCATCCTCTCCTCCATATTGTCAAACCTGGAATGCAGGCTCTGCAACAAGTCCACCACTTGCTCCAGTGCCGACGGCTCTGCCTCCTCCATCCAGAGGCACTTTGCCTTACAAATCCTGCATCGCTTGCAGGACTGCATTGTCAACAACATTATACATTGGGCTCCATTGGCCCAGCACCGCCCACATTTATCTTGCACACAATCAGCAAACAAAACAATCAAATCCCCAAGTCCACTTACCGGATCCATGGAACTCCCCATGCTCTGCAACCTTTCCCTTCACCTTCTTAGCAGACCTCTCCTCTGATGGCCCCATGGTCTGTTCATCCTTGCTATTGTCTACCACCAATCTCGTCAACCATTTCCTCTTGTTTGAAGGGCCCATGGCCCTGGCAGACTTCACCTTTCCCTTGTCCTTCCTCCTCTGCTTCAGCTCCTCCCTCGCCTTCTCTTTTTCAGTCCCCACATTCTCTGCAGCCTCCTCATCATCTCCCTCTGCTGCCTTTGCAGCCACCTCTGCAGCCTCCGCAGCCTGCCTTGCTGCCAACTCCATCTGCTCTCGCAGCAGACACCTTGTTCATGCGGCCTCGGACTCCACTGCAGCCAGCCTTTTCTTTTCGGCCGCCGCCTCCTTCCTCTTCTTTTCTACTGCCTGCTTCTCTGCAGCAATCCTCATCTCCTCCGCTACTCTCTGTTCCTCTTCCTCCCTTGCCAACTGCTCTACTTCTGTCTGCTTTGCCGTGGCCTCCACCTCCTTTTCGACTTCAGCTCTTGAAGTTTCTTTGCCCTTTCATAGGCCCTCTTTTGCATGGCCTTCTCTGCCTTCATCTTCTCTGCTATCCACAGTTTGTGGGCTTCCATGGTGCTCCAATAAGCCTCCTCTTCATCATCCCTGCCAGCATAGAACGCCGACAGTTCCTTGACCTCCAAATCCTCCAGGGTGGCAGGCACAGCGTATGCCTCCAGCATCCGTGGCTGTTGGTATTCGCTAGTCATCATAATAAGCAACAGAGAACGAGTTTTGAGAAGAAGCAGAGAGTTTTCCTACCACCAAGATGATGGTGGTAACAAGTTAACAGGTGAAAGTCACGTGATATCACATTCACAAATTCCATGTGGCACCCCCGGCCATTGGGATCTGTGCTCTTGAGGGCAAGAATGCTAAAGGAGGGATACTGTAACAATCATGCCGCAGACTCCATGGACCCTGTCCACTACCAACTCCACCGGCTCCAAGTCAATCATCAGAATCTGTCAGATTCCGAATCCCGGTTTCTATCTCACATTTCATATTCCTATTTCAATTACTAATTTCACATATTTCATTTATCACACCTAGAACCTGTCACGGTAGCGAGTAGGTGTTATATCAGAGTCCACGGAATACTCAACTCCTCTAGATACAGAACATTCCAGATTATGTCATTCTAGCCATACCTACACTATTCTAGACCCCGACCTGTCAGACTCTGTCTTAGTATATAAGCTGTACACTTAGTAGTACATACCTCAGTTTGAATATCAACTTGGTTTAGCCCAATAACTATTGTCCTCACTCTCTTCAGCCTTCAAGCCATAATCCATCTCTACATCCACGGACTCCGATACCGTTGGACTTCACCTTTGATCCTAGAGATCATAATCCCATGGACTCCATCTGTAATCCTTCTTTGGGCTTCGACTCAAGGGTGACATTGCTAATAGCTTTGCCAAGCCCCATGCACTCCATGGAATCCACGGCATGCATTCCTCTCGCTCTTCCTATTGGCACAATCCTAAAAACTACCCCATCTGTTCATACCAGTGGACTCCATGGAGAACAGATTGGGAGTGATGTTGACATCGGATTGGCAGGCAGTGAAGCCACTGTGATTGTAGGTTTACCTATGGGGATGCTGTGTAGAGGCTGAGTCCTCACAGAAGAGGTTGTGATCCTCTTTCGATGCGGAGGTGGGAATGTTGTGCATGGAGAGATGGGATATGGGCAGAGCCATGGAGGATGATTGTGTTTGGGAAGGTTCAAGAGTTGTGTTAGACATTCCTAAAAATTTCCACTCAAGGGTTTGAGTTTGAATATACTGTTAGGATTGTGCCAATAGGAGTAAGTGAACAGAATGCACGCCATGGAATCCGTGGAGTGCATGGGGCTTGGCGAAGCTGTTAGCAATGTCACCCTTGGGTTGAGGCCCAAAGAAGGATTACAGACGGAGTCCATGGGATTATGATCTCTAGGATCAAAGGTTAAGTCCAGCAGTATCAGAGTCCACAGACGTAGAGGAGAGATGGACTAAGGCTTGAAGACCAAGAGAGTGAGGACGAGAGTATTGGGCTAAACCAAGTTGATATTCAAACTGAGGTATGTACTACTAAATGTACAGTTTATATACTAAGATGGAGTCTGACAGGTCGGGGTCTGGAATAGTGTAGGTATGGCTAGAGTGATGTGATCTAGAATGTTCTGTATCTAGAGGAGTCGAGTATTTCGTGGACTCCAATATAACACCTACTTGCTACCATGACGGGTTCTAGGTGTGATAAATGAAATATGTGAAATTAGTAAATGAAATAGGAATATGAAATATGAGATAGAAACCAGGAATTGGAATCTGATGGATTCCAATGATTGACTTGGAGCCAGTGGAGTTGGCAATGGACAAGGTCCATGGAGTCCATGGCATGATCGTTACACTCTTCTTGGCAATTGGTTCAGCTTTGTTGAAGGTGGTACAATTATTGAGCATTGCGAAGAAATATTCATGTTTTTGTGGGGTCTTGGTGGGCATCAGACTGCAGGTGTCAATGTGGATCAGTGTAACGATCATGCCGTGGACTCCACGGACCACACCCATCATCCACTCCACCGGCTCCAAGTCAATCATCAGAATCTGTCGGATTCTGAATCCCGGTTTCTATCTCATATTTCATATCCCTATTTCATTTACTTATTTCACATATTTCATTTATCACACCTAGAACCCATCACGGTAGCGAGTAGGTGTTATATCGGAGTCCACGGAATACTCGACTCCTCTAGATACAGAACATTCCAGATCACGTCACTCTAGCCATACCTACACTATTCCAGACCCTGACCCATCAGACTCCGTCTTAGTATATAAGCTGTATATTTAGTAGTACATACCTCAGTTCGAATATCAACTTGGTTTAGCCCAATAACTCTCATCCTCACTCTCTTCGGCCTTCAAGCCATAATCCACCTCTCTACGTCCACGGACTCCGATAGCCGTTGGACTTAACCTTTGATCCTAGAGATCATAATCCCGCGGACTCCATCCGTAATCCTTCTTTGGGCTTCGACCCAAGGGTGATGTTGCTAATAGCTTCGCCAAGCCCCACGCACTCCCCGGAATCCATGGCGTGCATTCCTCTCACTTCATCTTATTGGCACGATCCTAACAGTATATTTGAACTCAAACCCTTGAGTCGAAATTTTTAGAAATGTCTAACACTACCCTC
>JAUEPR010000077.1:0-200780 GCA_030435655.1 Armillaria novae-zelandiae | reverse complement strand
GCTCGGTTGCCTCTTGTAATACTTTATCTTCATGAAAGTCATGTACCGCTCTGTTAATTGTTACGAAGCCATGTCTTGTGTCAATCCTGTCTTTAAAGTCTGCCATCTCTTCTACATGGTCCTCGGTCTCATTGACGAATTCCCAAGGGTCCTCTTCCTGTGGACCGTAATCATCTTCTGGGTTTGAGTATTCCTCATCTCCAGGTTGAAAGCTGCGTCGAGATAAACCGTCTGGAGCATGTCTCTCTCCCGGAACATGTACCAAAGTAAAGTGGAACATTAATATTGACTCAATCCACCTGTTTATTGCTGCGTTAGGGACTTCGTCCGGGTTCCTAAGCATCCCAGCAATGTATTTCACATCAGTCTCAACTACAAGTTTCCGAACCCCAAACAACCAGTGTCGACAAGTATGCAGAGCTCTAAAGAGTCCGTACAATTCTTGTTTGGGCTGTGAGAAACGAGCTTCACGCTCGTTTAAAACAATAGAACCAAACCGCGCATATCGTCTTCGTTTAGGGTTATCTGGGTCTACCTGGCAGATATAAAACCCAATCGCGCGGTATGATGTATCCACACCAAGTATTACCGCGGTCAGCAACTCATAATCAATTGGCATTAAAGAAGGGCAATCGTGCAGTGCATCTTTAAGCATCTGCATTGCTTCCTCCTGATCCGTACCAAACACAAACGGTACCTTCAAGTGCGTGAGCTTGGTTAAGGCATCTGCTTTTTCTGCATAGCCCTTGATAAACATTTGATGTACTCCTACTGTTCCCAGGAAGGAGCGCACATCTCCAAGATCTTCGCAAGGACCCCATCTCAATATGACTCCGACCCTATCAGTTTCTGGCTTTCTACCCTCATAAGTGCAGCGGTGTCCCACAACCATTATCTCTGATGCGCAAAGTACAGCCTTATGACCAGAGAATGTACCTCCTGCATATTTCATGCGCTGCACAACGCGGTTCATATTCTGGAAGTGTTCCCATATGAATCTTCGTATTCCGGCATTTTCAGGTATTGTTTCATAGCCTCCTCCCTTTATTTCATAGCGCGTTTTTGCTCCTCATACGGGGACATCATCTACATAGGGTATTGTAACATGTGGTACCTCCGCTTGCAGAATATAAGTCACATCATCGTGAAATATCGGTACTGAGTTGGTCCACCCCATCGGTAATGTCACTAGTCGTAGCGCACCAAACGGCGTCTGAAACATCGTCATATCTCTTGAGTCTTCATCTAATGTTCTCTCATCATATCCTACATACAAATCGAGGGTACCCCCACGGGAGCGTCCCGCGAAATGTTCCACAAGCTCGTCAGTCGCAGGGGGCACACCCGAGTGCTTTATAGTTACAGCATTCAATGGCTCCAAGCTGTGGACGAGTCTCAGACTCTTTCCATCCTTCTTGACCACACAAAACCATCGCGAACGATATGAGGAGTTTGATGGCTCATATACTCCAGCTTCGATCTTGGTTTTGATGATTTTACATACTTGGTCAAATATCCCTGGTGGAATCGGTATGTTTTTCTGTATCCAGGGAGTATGTTCCACTGCTGGGATGGTCACAGGTGGGAAGTATTCCTCCTTAAAATGACCGCGCTCTGTATCATCCCATGCGAATCCTTCATTCTGTACACTCATGAATTCATGCATAAGTTTGCACTCTTCTTCCCAAAGGAATTCCTCGCTATGTACTCAATCAATCATCTCTTTGCGCTCCCGTGTATAACGGCCTGTAGGTGTAAACTTGGGTGGATGCGTACTTAACTGAGGCATATCCCTGAGTGGGTCACCCTTTATTTCGCGCACAATCCTGAATTCCGAGGGTAGACCTCCCGTAATAGGTCTGACCTTTTGCGCAACTGGTTTGTACTTCTTCGTTGCAAATACATCCTTTACAGAACCAACTGCGGGTTTCTCGCATGTTATATCCGTTTTCTCATAGAAGTAAGTTGCACTCATATCTCCTGGACTCGTTTTAGCATCGCGCACAGTTTCTGTAGTTGCGCGCGTATCTGGAGAGCATGGTTTCGATTTGCGTGCCGCCTGCACGGCTTCCGATTTCTGTTTTCTTATATCTTTTATATCTTCTAATGCCCCAAAGTACGTGGATAGTGTCCCGCGTGCTTTTGTATCCTCGTCACGCACCGTTGAGCTGGCAACAGCATATACTGCCTGTAATTCTTCCTTGTTAAAAGTCTGGGATCCTTTATTTTAATTGTCTGTCCACCATCTGCGGTGTTGTAAACAGTACTTGTAGTCAATACATCAAAAGGACGACCTAGCAATACATCATAGGCGGGGTCCTTGATAATATGCACTTGCAAGTAAACCGTAATATCTCCAAATAAAAATGGGATATTCTTCGCCATTCCGAGGGACTTCTCAACTTGCTTATTTGCTGATTGCATGTTGATCACTTTGTCTGGATTGTATATTAGACCCAATCGGTCTGCAACTCGACTTGACATGGACACAATTTGCGAACCAGTATCATACAAACTCTCAAAGCGCTCTGCACCATTTATGTAAGGGTATACAGAGCGCAAGGCTTGTGAGTCCTTCGCAACATAAACCTGTTTTGGGACTTCTCCCTTTTCTTCTGCATCATTCAAATACTGCTCGAAGGGGTCTTGCCAGACCAGTGCCCCTTCAGGTATGCCATTCCTAGCTTCAGTGGTTACGATGAATGTCCCAACAAATGGAACCTGCGAGAAATGTATCGCTCCAGTTGGTAGTCCATTGTTATCATCTTCCACCTTTTCCTCTGCAAATGGGAACACTCGCTCTGCAGATTCTTCTTCTGATTCTGAATCTTCTTCAATCACTAGTCCGAACTGTTGCTTCCCAGTTTTCTTGGACTTTCCCAACGGTACACGTTTCATAGTCAATTCCTGCTTTACCGCGCCACCAATTTTCGAAAGTGCGAGTAATTCTCCAACCGTCACAGCTATGGGGGACTTCATGAGTCTCTCCAATACCTCGGGTGAGCTTCCTCGGTCTTCTACCGGTGCTTTCAGATGATAAGCTGACTGTTTTTCTTGTGCTATGTACGGTACAAACCCCGTTGTCTTCTGTAATCTCTTAGAAGGACCTCCCTGCTTACCCGCGTTGGTAACATCTGTTGCAACCAGGTATGGTATCTCTGGTTCAGGTGCCGCATCGCGCGTAGTTGGTATATCCTTGGGTACGGGGTCCATCCGTACTTGCTTTTTACTCTGGGGGGGCATTACTACTGCCACATTCTTCCTTTTTGTCACTTTAGATATGCGCTCCTCATCTTCGCTATCAGACGAGTCACTCAATACCTCAACTCTTACCGCTCCACTCCGTTTTTTGGTTTTTGCGTCCTCCGGGGGTGATGGTGAACCAGACCTGGCAACTCCACTGATCTTATATTGGTCCCCTCCTGCCTTCATCGAACACCTAGAAAAACCCTGCTCCCTATCTTCGTCGTTGGGTATCTGGGAAATTGGATCATCAGGTGGAGGGCCTTTACTCCGAGTTCTAACACCCGTATCATTGCTCTCTTGTAGCGATCTCATCGCATACACCTGTCTTTCTAACTCCTGTTTTTCTTGGAGTAGTGTGCTGTATCCTCCTGGCACATGGAACAGACCTGGTGTTGACGTCGAAGCAATCACCACATTCTGGCTCTGGACCTTGCTAGCCTTCACGCGCGCGTAGTACTCGTCAATGCGCTCCTTCACATACTGACCTCAAATGTCCTTGGGGATGTCACCTCCACCAGGAAGACGCGCTCTTCCATCTACGAGCTCGATCTTGCCCGACTTGATATACAAGGCTTTGACCAAGCACTCGTTTGACATATGCCCATCTGTATCTCCACAGAAAAAGCATGCGTGTGATGGGTTAGTGCTATGCGTATGCCCATACCCCATCAATCTCGGTCCAGGATCGTACGAGGGACCTGGAGCTCTGCTCGATTGCTGTTGCAAGAATGTAAGAATGCTCTTCTGATTCTCCAACATCGATTTCTCCATGCTCGCAAGTCGTTTGTCACTCGCAGAGGTCTGCTGCTCGATGAAGTCCTTCATGACTGCCATCACGCTCCCGATCTCTTCTTGTTTTACCGTACGATCTTCTTCCACGGTTGCATTGCGCGCAGTCATTGTAGACCTGTGTTGCTCTCTTGTGGAGTTCCCAGGAATACCTCGTGCTTCATCTCGTTTTCTGTCCATAGACGAGAATACTCCTTGTAGCACATTCAAACCAGCTTGCATAACCTCGTTCAAGGTATATGGGTTTGCGAGCTCCCTTTTTGATAAACCCGCAGGTAATGGGAGACGCTCCAACTGCAACTTGATTGATCTGTACAACTCATCTGACATAGGTGCCAAGAAAGCATCCAAAAGTTCCCTGTTCGATTGCACCGACGCGAGCGAAGCTGCCAGGACTTGGAATTCCCTCCTGAATGCCATGTACTCACTCTTGTCCGAGATCTGCACTATATCGTATCTGCAGACCAATCTCTTTAACTCCAAGACGGCATCACAATCACTATCGCGTGCGCCATCGTAACAATCCATTACTTCGGATTTGAAGTCCTCATACTTTTCTCCAGACTTGTACTTTGGGAGTACCTTCCACTGTCGCTCGGTACGGATGTCCGTATATGACACTGCAGCTTTCTTTTTCTCATCTTCATCCACGATTGCACACTTGGTGAAGAGGTCTTCAAGGCGCGCAAAGAATCTCTCGAGTTCCTCGGGATCAGAGGAGCTCTCAAATCTTGGTGCAGCCTTTTCATTCGGGCCTGGCATAGAAGCGGCCATTGTCACAATATTCTGATTACCAGGGTTCGACTGACCTGGTGGTTGGTTTACAATAGGTTGCGAGTTCGAACCAGAGCTAGTTCCACGCTCTGTGGGGATAGTTTCACTGGGAGATACCCAAACTCGAAAGAGACTAAAGTTGGGATCGACTGGTGGAGGGGACACAGATATTGATGCGCTCCTCTGCCTTTGAACCTCTTGGTTCGCGTTGATTCTATCCCGGCGTCTTTTCTCAGGATCGAGAGGGTAAGCAGGTGGTACTCTAACACCACTCGCTTGTTTCTCCGACCTAGTCTTAGGCTCTCGAGGCGGAATACGTCCAGCTATTCTGACTCAAATATGCAATGCTCTCTAGGGTATTTCTACCTGTTTTCACTAAACAATAATCGAGATGATACTCGTCTAGCAGGTTCACTTTCGGAGGAGGAAATCAAAGATAATATATAATTGTTTCACTCGCGTGCAACTAGATTCTCTTGAATCCAATCGTATCAGGTTTTGAAAACTACTTCCCCCCCCTCGCGGTGGGCTCCAGATGAAGAGTCATCTGAGTGCACAGTGCTAGAAATGCAACAGCGTCGAAGACACTGATCACACCCACACCCAACACTACACACACAAACACACTCAAGTTCGTGGGGGGATTCTAATGCGATGAAAGTAGCGAACCCAAACAACTGAATTCTCAATATCTCTAAGACACGCGGAGCAAGAGCTCTCGTATAATATCCAGACTTCTCTAAGTCCAAAGGCTTTTCTCAGAACAAGAGGTGCGACTTCCGTCGCCGGGCCTCAAGGCAAGGGTGTATAACACAAAACAACTTTGTTAAACGTCTCTACGGCTTTCTAGGAATCGCGCGGGACTCTAATAACCACTGCACCCTATCAATAACACCCTAAACACCACTTAAACAACTGCGCTCGAAGAAGAAACCAATTCCTATTAAACAATCCACAAGAACCCCAGGATTCTAACCTACACGCTCGAGTTTCCTAACCGATCGTAGACCCACAGGATTTGAACCAATGCGATCCAGAGAATACACACAATCACAGAGAACCCCGTCCGACAAGCCAAAGGGTTTGAACCTTTGCCAACTTGCGGAAATAAACCAGAGCAAGCACTAACCAAGCCAAAGGGTTTGAACCTCTGCCGCTTGTAATGCCTCGCATCACACAAAACCCTCACTCAATAGAGTAGTGCCTACACTGACACGAACCTCTCAATCTCAATGCAGAGCTCAAGTCAAACAATCAATGCAACTTAAGTATGGAGTGCCCTGCAAGCTTTATCGGCCACACTCACGACTCAAATCACTCAAATTAATATCAAAGACGTCTATATTCTCTCGCTCGAAGCTACGAACCACTCCCAGTGCTAGGGTGAGTAGCTATTGTCTCTTGCACCGTCACAATTGGGGTTCAACACCTCTGACTCGTCACTAATGGACAAAGTGCAAGGCTCAAACAGCTCCAACGGAATCGCGCGCGTATCAAATAAGCTTGTCACTATTACAGGGGGGGTTGAAAAACCTATGTTACTCTATCTACAATATCGTATTTATACATTTCTGCATCCTACAAGTCGGTACAACTTAATACACTACTGTTGCAATACTGGAACATCATCAATCGCAACGCGCGTGTGTTGTTATAGCATGCCCGAGGCTGGACACTCGGTCAGAGGTCTATCTTGAGACCAGACTCTAATTCCTCATGGTTGAGACTCCACTCGCACTGCGCTCTATTGGTTGGCATGTCACTCGTTATTTCTTCGGAGGATACCAGGAGTAACAGCCGGCCATATAGGCTGTATCCTCATTTAGTCCTGAGTTTCTAGTTTTCTCTGGTAGGTGGGGGATACCCACGGTAAGCCTAGGCACTGCGCTCTATTGCCAAATTGGGTTCCTTCGGAGTTCTCTATTCTTAGCCATCATTTCATACACGCGAGTGACTCTTTGATCGATCCCTGCCCTGTGCGTCATAGATCAATGTGTCATGTAGTTTTCCCAGTATCAGGTATGTTTTTCATTAATGCATTAGAGTGCGTATGCAGTCTGTTTCTAGTGCATTCAGTATCAAATGCTGGACTCTTGTACTTAGTGTGACCGTATCCCGTATCATTCTAAGTTAGAGCATGCATTCTACCAATCATCACTCAAGACTGATACGCGCACGTATTGTATCGCACGCAATATGGATATCACTGCGTTCTGTGTGTATTACACTGCGCTCTATTCATATTATACTGCGCTCTATTCATATTCCTTGTTATCTCAATGCCAGGATGTTGTAAAATGTATATATTGATACATTTCGCGAAATTACACTGGTAAACGCTTTGAGAGCATGTCAACGAGTGACATGCCAACACATAGAGAGCAGTGTGAGTGGAGTATCAACCATGAGGAAACAGAGTCTGGTCTCGAGATAGGCCTCCAACCAAGTGTCCAGCCCCGGGCATGCTATAACAACGCGCGCGCGTTGCGAGGAATAATGTTCCGAGGTTCTAACAGTACTGTATTAAGTTGTATTGATGTGTATGATGTAGAATTGTATAAATACTGTAGTGTAGATGTAGAATACAAGTTTCGAGCCCACGGTGTAACAGTGCAAAGCTTTTCAGCCACGTGCTCTAGCACTTAGAGTAGCTAGGAACTTCGAGAGAGAATACAACCCATATCAGATATCTATTGTGTGATTTAAGTCGCGCGCTTAGACAAGAAAATAGCATGGCACTCTGTGCAGAGAGTCTGGTTTTGGTTTGACTTGCGCTCAGTGAGAGAATAAGAGTACGGTGTCTTGAAGGTCACCCTTTCGAGTTCTTGAGGGCATTTGTGTGACATGAGGCATTACAGGCGCAGAGGTTCAAACCCTTTGGCTTGATTAGTGTTCGCTTTTCTGTGTTATTTCCGCAGGTTGGCAAAGGTTCAAACCCTTTGGCTTGTCGGACGGGGTTTCTCTGGATTGCATAGGTTCAAATCCTGTGAATCTATGATCGGTTGGAAGCTTGAGCGTGTAGGTTCAAACCCTGTGGCTCCTGTGGAAGTTTCGGAGTTTTGTGTCAGTGTAGACACTTCTCCACGTGTTTGCAAAGGTTTTGGTTTAGCGCGCGACGCGCGAGGTTTATTAGTGTGTTGAATTTAATAGGAATTGGTTTCTGCTTCAAGCGCAGTGGTTTAAGTGGTGTTTAGGGTGTTATTGATTGTGTGCAGTGGTTATTAGAGTCCCGAGCGACTGCTAGAAATTTGTGGAGACGTTTGATGAAGTTGTATTGTGTTATACACCCTTGCCTTGAGGCCCGGCGACGGAAGTCGCACCCTCTTGTTCTTGAGAAAAGCCTTTGGACTTAGAGAAGTCTAGATATTATATGAGCGCTATTGCTGTGCGTGTATCTTAGAGATATTGAGAATTGAATTGTATTGGTTCGCTACTTTCATCGCATTAGAATCCCCCCACGAACTTGAGCATGTTTGTGTGTGTAGTGTTGGGTGTGGGTGTGATCAGTGTCTTTGACGCTGTTGCATTTCTAGCTCTGTGCATTTAGACAGCTCTTCACCGGTATTGCCACATCCTTTGTGCCATATTGATGATTTATGGTTCATGAACCATTATTGAATATGCGCTTCACGACCTAAATCACTATTTGGTGGGGATCTGACTTGTAACGGACTTGCAAGGATTGGTTAATTGAACATCCTTGCAAGTAAGAATTGCATTAAATTGTTTTGTGTGCCCACAATTTCTGAGCGCACAGAGCCATGAGGCTCATCAGTGCAGGACTCTAATAACCACTGCACACTATCAATAACACCCTAAATACCACTTAAACAACTGCACTCGAAGCAGAAACCAATTCCTATTAAACAATCCACAAGAACCACAGGATTCTAATGTACATGCTCGAGTTTCCTAACTGATCATAGACCCACAGGATTTGAACCAATGCGATCCAGAGAATACTAATAAACACAGAGAACCCCGTCCTACAAGCCAAAGGGTTTGAACCTCTGCCGCCTGTAATGCCTCGCATCACATGAAACCCTCAATCAATAGAGTAGTGCCTACACTGACACGAACCTCTCAATCCCAACACAGAGCTCAAGTCAAACAATCAATGCAACTTAAGTATGGAGTGCCCTGCAAGCCTTATCGGCCATGCTCACGACTCAAATCACTCAAATTTATATCAAAGATGTCTATATTCTCTTGCTCAAAGTTACAAACCGCTCCCAGTGCTAGGGTGAGTAGCTATTGTCTCTTGCACCGTCATAATTGGGGTTTAACACCTCTGACTCGTCACTAATGGACAAAGCACAAGGCTCAAACAGCTCCAAAGGATCACGTGCATATCAAATAAGCTTGTCACTATTACATGGGGGGTTGGAAACCTATGTTACTCTATCTACAATATCATATTTATACATTTCTATGTCCTACAAGTCGGTACAACTTAATACACTACTGTTGCAATACTGGAACATCATCAATCGCACCATGCATGTGTTGTTATAGCATGCCCGAGGCTAGACACTCAGTCAGAGGTCTATCTCGAGACCAGATTCTGTTTCCTCATGGTTTAGACTCCACTCACACTGCACTCTATGTGTTGGCATGTCACTTGTCATTTCCTCAGATGATACCTGGAGTAACAGCTGGTCATATAGGCTGTATCATAATTTATTCTTGAGTTTCTAGTTTTCTCTGGTAGGTGGGGGTTACCTGCGGTAAGCCTAGGCACTGTGCTCTATGGCTAAATCAGGTTCCCTCAGAGTTATCTATTCTTAGCCATCATTTCATACACATGTGCGACTCTTTGATCGATCTCTGCCCTGTGCATCATAGATCAATGTGTCACGTAGTTTTCCCAGTATCAGATATGTTTTTCATTAATGCATTAGAGTGTGTATGCAGTCTGTTTCTAGTGCATTCAGTATCAAATGCTGAGTTCTTGTACTTAGTGTGACCGTATCCCATATCATTCTAAGTTAGAACATGCATTCTACCAATCGTCACTCAAGACTGACACGCGTGTGATATGGATATCACTGCATTCTGTGTGTATTACACTGTGCTCTATTCATATTTTATTGCGCTCTATTCATATTCTTTGTTATCTCAATGCCAGGATGTTGTAAAATGTATACATTGATACATTTCACGAAATTACACTGGTAAACACTTAGAGAGCATGTCAATGGGTTGGGAGTGGTGTTGACATCAGATTGGCAGGCAGTGAAGCCACTGTGATTGTAGGTTTCCCTATGGGGACACTGTGTGGAGGCTGAGTCCTTGCCAAAGAGGTTGAGGTCACCTTTCAACGTGGATATGGGAATGTTGTGCATGGAGAGACATGATACAGGCAGAGCTGTGGAGGATGATTGTGTTTGGGAAGGTTCGAGGGTTGCATTAGACATTCCTAAAAAATTTGACTGAAGGGTTTGAGTTCGAATATATTGTTAGGATTGTGCCAATAGGATGAAGTGAATGGAATGCACACCGTGGATTCTGTGGAGTGCGTGGGGCTTGGCAAAGCTATTACCAATGTCACCCTTGGGTCAAAGCCCAAAGAAGGATTACGGATGGAGTCCATGGGATTATGATCTCTAGGATCAAAGGTTCAGTCCAATGGTATCAGAGTCTGCAGACATGGAGATGGATTATGGCTTGAAGGCCGAAGAGAGTGAGGACAAGAGTATTGGGCTAAACCAAGTTGATATTTGAACTGAGGTATGTACTACTAAATGTACAGCTTATATACTAAGACAGAGTCCAACGAGTCGGGGTCTGGAATAGTGTAGGTATGGCTAGAGTGACATGATCTGAAATGTTCTGTATCTAGTGTAGTCAAGTATTCTGTGGACTCCGATATAATACCCACTCACTACCGTGATGGGTTCTAGGTGTGATAAATGAAATATGTGAAATTAGTAAATGAAATAGGAATATGACATATGAGATAGAAACCAGGATTCGGAATCCGATGATTGACTTGGAGCCAGTGGAGTTGATGTTGGATGAGGTCCATGGAGTCTGTGGCATGATCATTACAGAGCTGTTGTATGTTGAGGGGGGGATGGGTCTTTCCCAGGTAGAGTCATCATGAGAACAACATGAGGATTTCTTCTTTTTGTGATGCTTTTTCCTTTGTCACTTAGAATCATTGCTAGATTTTCCAGATTCATCATCAGATGAGGATGACAAAGATGAGTCAGAACTGGAGTCCCCAGGATCATCTGCAGGTACATCAATTCCATCTCCTGAGCTTGATTTCTTCAAGAACTTGCCAAGATAGCTGTTCAGCACCACTTGATCTGCCACGAATGCAGGACCTGTTTGCACATTGGGGTTTTCACAGCTCTTACTAACATGCATTGCATTTCATGACATGTTAATCATATTTTGTAGGTTGACATGAGGATTGCCCAGCATATTCACAAGGCTGGTCATTGGGGACTGTCCTCTCATATCCCCAGGATCACCAGTGTTGGATAAAGGAATGCTCAATGTCATGGATCTGTCAACAATTGTGCCCAAGTCGACACCAATCATTTGTCCATTGTCTTTTTCCTCAACAATCCTAACCTTCTTTGTTGGCTTAGGTGTTGGCATACTTGTAACCATCAGAGCAAAGTTGGTGTTCTTTTTGGTACTCATAGGAAATGTAGGGGTGTTAGACAGATGTTTATTGGACATGTCACCTTCTCCATACATTTCCTTGATGATTGGAACCTGTTTATCCTTCTTAGAGGGAGAAGTGTTACTTGGGCTGGCATCACTTGTTGTAGGTGTACTGCCTCTGGCTTTGTCACCCTTGAATGCATTCAGGCTATGGACTATCCCATCATAAATAACCTTCTGCAGTTCTGGGTCTTCATCCCTTAAGAAATCGAAAATTTTCCAAGCTTGTTGTTGAGCCTCAGGATCAAGGTCCACATCCTCAATTCCAGGAATTCCAGTGTCACAGAAATCCTGCACCTTCCCCTTGTTTACAACATGCAGGGCTTGTGGACGTTCTCCAGGTTCAATAGTCTGAAGACACATCCGCTTGTATGTTGCCTATTTTAGTGATATGCTTCTGCTCTCGGTCAACCTCAAATTGGGATAACAGATTCCCAAGTCACTTTTCAAAGTATTTTTGTCACTCATTATGTACAAACTTGACAGTTTTTTCAATAGCAACATCATCACCAATATCACTCAAGTCAGATAAGATGTCAAATCTATTTGCGTTACTAGCGCTATGCCCAGCTATGTCTGAACTGGGTTTTGGGGAAGAGGTATGTCTACCCTTCATCTTCCCAACCTTCTCCCATCTGTTAATATTGTCAGGATGGAGAATTATGGAATCATCCTTCAAATCCAGGAGATCTGTTTCCCATGTGGTTTCATATTCTGCAGATGTTGGCTCATTTGCATTATCGCAACCACCTTTATTGCCAGAAAGGTCAAAGTCATCAGATGCAACCAACGACTCCTCCTTTACAGGCAAGGAAGATAATCCCTTCTCATCAATAGAGACAGGGCCCAAGCTTCTGACACTGTTGTCAGGCCAGAGGCTCACAATACTAGTAAGGGGGCTTTCAATGTCCCCCAAAAGGTCAGTATTATTTTTAGAATGAATTGGCAGGTACTCAGCAGAATCGGCTGATGCCTTTTTAGTATTTCCCCAAGGGGGTGACACTAGGTTCGGAGCAGCCCCTTTTGAGCGGGTAAACGGCGCCATGAAAAAATTTTCTGGTGAGGTCAAGGACGAGTATAGATGTCAAGCATGATTTTGCGAGTAGAAGAAAGAAGCTAGAGATTGTTGGAATAGTGGGATGGTGAGGCAAAGTTGTGTGGAGGTCCAGGTGATCAAGCCAGAGAGTTCCAATTGATGAAGCCTTGCCGGTAAGACTTTATTTTGTCGAGGTCAAGGACAAGCTGTTTCATCAAAACAAAGTTCTTGTAAGGTCAAAAATATGTGATGGTACTGTGACTAAGAGTTGGCAGTAATGGCACACAAGTTTCTGGAGAGAAGCAAAGACTGAGTTGGACGTCGAAAGACCAGGTGAAAGAACCTTGTTAAGAGTAGTTCTGCAGTACATAGTACATCTGTGTGTCTTTTATACTATGAATAAAGGAGATTACTATAAATGTATAAGGCAGGATAAGTAATTTAAAGTTGGTATAGCTAATAGAAGTGTGGGATCACTGCAGTAAAGTAAAAGAAAGAAAGAATAGAGTAAGTTAAAAGATTAGATGAAAGATTAGATACCAGAGCTAGGTGTATCTCCTACACTGTAACTCCCAGGTCTACATTGAACCATCGTCACCATGGACTCAGAAAAGGACTCTAAGCTGTCCACTAGAATGGATGATGTGGGCCCAGAGCAGCCTATGGAGAATAACACACAGATGGACCGAACATTCAGGCAGCTAAAAGTGCATCACTATCAAGTGCATGTAGTTACCTGGCTTCCCTGTACTTTTTATCTAGAGAAGCCACTTGCATTGGATTGGCATTGGGGGTGAAGCATATCCATCTCAGATGGAGGCCCACAATTAATGTTCACTGCATCACTGGTAGGGACGATTGGAACCTCTCTCTTCATACAGATTGGTTATGTGCTCCCACATGGAGGTCCCGGAAGTTTGCTCATAGCATACTTGTTCTGGTCGACTGTGATGCTAGCAGTTAATAACTGCCTAGGTATGTAATACACAATGTCTTGAATTCTCTCGCAGCTGAACCTGTCGTAACAGAAATGGTTTCCTGGATCCCCATCTCGTCTCCTTTCATATGCTTCGCAGATAGTTTCGTCAATCCAGCCTTGGGATTCTGCACTGGGATAAACTTCTTCTTCTTGTACCTCGCGATACTAATTCCCTTCGAGATCACCACCTTTGAGCTGATGACCCATTTTTGGACTGACAAGATTCCCACTGCTGTTATAATTTTGGTGGTTCTCATGTGTTACATGTGTGTTTGCTTACTAGGAAGGGTGAATTGATTCTGATCTAGTTGCATAGAACACTGAATGTCTTTGCCATGCGAGTTTACGATGGTACATGCGACTGAAATACCTGTGAACGGAACTTTGTATTCACATTAGCTTCTTGCAGAATCCGAGTTTTGGCTGCAATTGGAAAAATCTTCTTGGCCTTCAGACTTTTTCTATTCACCTTTGTTACCATGATCGGTGGCAATCCGCTCCATGATCGGCTTGGCTTTCGAAGTTGGGACTGTGAGTTTATCTATGGACTGTTGCCTGAAACTCGTCCAGCTGAAGGTCATATTTCAAGCTTCTAAAGTTCCGGTCAGCTACTGGGTTTTCTGGGGTTTTTACATGCTAATTGATAGGGCAGGGAGCGCCATTTGTCGAATATCAAAAGACCGGGTCTACGGGATGCTTTCTAGGTTTTTTGAGTTGCCTGATACAAGCAAGCTTTACAATATGCGGTCAGTTCCTGGAATGAATGTACTTTACAATGAATAACAGACCTCTCTTAGGTCCCGAGTTTGTGTCTATGACAGCGGGAGAAGCAGAGATCCCAAGGACGATGCTCCCTCAAACCTTTAAAGGTGTCTACATGCATCTCACAACATTTTTCATCCTTGGAGCCCTCTCTGTCGGCATACTTGTGCCTTACTCAGACCCCAATCTCCAGCTTGCTCTATCTGACCCCAAGCCCGGCACCAGCTCCTCACCGTATGTTATCGTGATGCAGAATATGAATATCCCTGTACTCCCTCACATCGTCAATGCTCTGATTATGTTGTCGATCTTCTCCGCAGGAAATAGCTACTTTTTCTGCTCAAGTCGTACCTTGTATGGTATGGCACTTCAGAAAAGACTTCCTAGTTTCTTGACAAAATGCACACGAAACGATGTCCTGATATACTGCATTGGAGTAACTATGCTTGTTTCTCTATTGGCATTCTTACAGGTATCAAATGGCACTGCTAAAGTACTCTAATGGTTGGTCTTCTGAATTAGTTCTTGTCTCGCACTGGTTAAGATGTACACGTAGGTTTGTCAGTCTGACGATGGCGACACAGGTCATCAACTACGCATTTATCACATTTACGTATCTAAGATTCTATTATGTGAGTTTCTATCAGATATTCCAGTTAGAAATCACGCTGACTTTGCCTCAGGCCTTGAAGGCTCAGGGAATACCCAGAAGCAGCCTACCATTCCGCGGACCCCTTCAGCCATTTTGCGCGTATGTTGCTGATATATTTGCCATCGTTGAGACTGATCGTGTTCTAACTTCTCAGCTATTATGCCTTCTCGTTCACCCTCATAATGCTATTCGTACTGGGCTACTCAGTCTTCATGCCTGACAATTGGGATGCAGCGACCTTCTTTTTTCTTACTCCATCCTTGGTGTGCTTCCTATTTTATTCATCATCTGGAAAGTGGTACATCGTACACGGGTGCGTGGTTCCAGCGTCATTTACATGCACTGTCGAGTCTCATTGGCAATCTAGCTCCTTCGACCAACTGAAGTCACCTTCTTTGAAGAGGAGAGGAGGAAGATCAATGACTATGAGGCTTCTATGGTTAGTTCGACGAATAAAATGGACAGATTGAAAGAGTGGGTGATTGGGTAGGTTGAGGGACGATATCTGGGAACCTTAAGAATAACGGTACAATTCATCTATCGAGATAACTTTTCAAAGAAATATACAATCATGTCAATTTTTACGCCGACATGACTCTTAAACGCAGTTAGCCCAACGAGCTTTGGACATATTTTCAGACCATTAGGTTGAGATGTCTCAGAGACATGAAGGGCTAACTACACTACATGTCAGTCTTCAAATGAAGATCGTGAACAACGATACTACCGAGGGAAGTGGTCTATGATAGACGTCCAGTCTTCGAGCAGGTCGAGGCCACCCATGGGCCATGCCGGTGATCTCGGTACTCAGATCAGTCGCCAAGGCCAATTGGGATTCCTCCCGTGGACCTCAGGAAGAATGAGAGCGCCTCCGTTCTGCAGCCTCATGGTCCTGACAGCTGGTGTAGTGTGTAAAACGGACTAAATCGAAGGCCAAACAGTATCAGCCCATGGAGGGTCAGCATAAAGATAAGGACTAAGGAGAGCACGACGGCGGATAGTACACTTCCCTTTTTAGGTGATCGGCTCCGATGAATGAAAGAGACATATAAAAAGGGAGAGCACAGCAGCGGAGAGAAGCAGAGAGAACATGTCGCACTGATGCCGCTGACACTCTGGTGAAGGCAAGTCTTATTGGAAAAGATTGGCGAAGTCTCAGCAATGTCTGGCGAAATGCCCAAGAAGACAGCTCACTGTGCCACATGCATTGAAGGCGTATCTTGTCGCCACAATTATGGGATAATACTTGGATGATAGCCTAACAATAGATTTTTGGTGAGTGTACTGGGTAGTATGCAGGCACATGCTGTAGTGATACCCGAAAGGTGAGCGAAGGAAACTTGAAAGCCTAGTTACATTGGCACACCCACGACTCCCGGGCCTCTCATTAATCTTCTCCGTCATGTTACACGTTAATGTGAGGATGAAGCATCGATCAACTCGCTCGCTAAGGACGTTGGCCTTGGCGCATCCGCCAAGTACCCTATTTTGGTATTCGTTCACCCACCCTACATGAAAGGAGGCCAGTGATGACAGTCGGTTGCGACGGTGATGGCCTAATTCGGAAGTGGGCTCCGATCTGATCAGTAAGCATTATTCATCTAGATCATTTGGCTGACAGATTTCGAACAGATTCATGATAAGCAAGTGGGTCTCGTTTGAAATATCGATAGTAACGAACGGCGAGAAGGCGCACGGATTCGTCATGAGATCCCGGATGGCGAGATATCTCCATATTTGGTGTGCGAACCGACGGGCGGGTGAACAATCCATTATCCTTTATTGCATCACGATGACGAGACTCGGATCGACGTTATAATGCGATAGCGAATCGAAGGATACAGCCATTACCCATCGAACACACTCGTCCACCATGTCATACAAATCAATCGCTCTCGTTGGTGCCAACGGTCTCCTCGGCAAACACATTCTCGACGCCCTCATCACAGAGAACGTCCCTGTCCTCGTCTTGACCCGGAAATCTTCCGATTCCTCATCCAACATCCCTGCCTCATCTAATATCAAGATCGCAAAGGTGGACTACGAGGACAGTGCAGAAGTCTCTGCTGTCCTCAAGGAGAACAGCGTCGACGTCGTTATTTCGGCTGTGAACACGGCGACGGGTGGGAAGAGTCAGTATGTTCTTGCGGACAGCGCGAAGGCGGCGGGAGTAAAGTTGTTTGTGCCGTCGGAATTTGGAAATCCGACCACGGGGGCATCTGTAGCGCTGCTCAAGGAGAAAGATGATTTTGCTAGTGAGTGTTCCTGCATTATTTTGTTAAACACATAGCTAAGTTCGACAACATCAGAATATTTGAAGAAGATTGGATTGCCATCTGCAAGGATTTACGTACGTTTCGACTGTGATTGTGCTGCGACGATTACTAACCGCCGTGTGTAGACGGGATTATTCTTTGTCTACATTTCTGCAGTTGTCGGTTACCATGTTGACCAAAAGTTCAACATCGTCGGAAAGGGTCAGACGAAGGCTTCCTTCTCTGCGCTCGAAGACATTGGCGGTCAGTATATTTTCGATTGCATCGCCGCCGGGGTGGTACTGAACATGTAACAGGCTTTGTTGCGCACATCGTGACCCACCTTCCTGCCGAGCAACTAAACGACAAGATATTCCGTATACAGTCGGAGGGTTTGACACTGGTGGAGCTCGCCGCCAAAGTAGGTCTTCCACCCAACCATGTTGACAAGCTTCCGGGTGACTTGGCCGAGTCATTCCTGGCCGCCCTGCAAGTATTGATAGAGGGCGGCGAGGGCTCCACTGGGTGGGATTACGAGACGAACAAGGAAAGCGCGGAGGGAGCTGGAAGTGCAAATGCGTTGTGGCCCGGACATGAGTGGAAGACCATCACTCCTGCCCTCTTCAGTAAATAGCCGCTTCCATTTTCCTGTAGTTAGACTGAATTGAAAGAAGTTCGTTCAAAAAAAGTGTGCAGTCTATTTTGGGAATACAACATCAGTGGCGGTACAGGGTATAATTAGTCCATAAACATAGCAAGAAAGCGGATAGATCACGAATAAAGATATCAAAGATTGCGCTTTCCCAGAGCTTCTAACGCTGCATGGGTGCGCATGTGTAAAGCGTTCTGGCATAGACCGATGTAGTGTCAGAATAGAATACGCTTTTTAACACAAAACACTGACCTCCATGCTATATCGCCCCTTTTTTCCAGACGGTCCAACCTCGAGATGCTTTCCTACAATCGATCGTTAAAACAAATGAAAATGACATAAGAACGGCCGTACCTGAAAGTACAAGGTGAAACTGTGCTCGCGCCTCGTCCTCTTTACCTTGGCATGCAAGTAACCGACCCAGTTCGTAGTCTGGTGAAAGATAAGAACAAATCACCGGGCGGAGAGGAAACGTACGGGAATGATACACAATATGATGGTCGAGTTCTATCCTCGGTCCGAATTTAAAGACGTCCTCAAATGATGACAACGCAGTTTTAGCTGCTTCGCTCTCGGATATACCGGCTAGCTCAACAACAGAAGGGGCATCGGGTGGTATGATAGCATCGGGGTCCTGTGGACGGCCTGTTGAGTACAAGGGAGAATAAAACAGGACACACACGAACCGGATACGCAATGTATCTCATGCAGACGCCCTCTAAGAATTTGGCTAAACAGAAGTCGTCCCAGTAACCCATCGACTTCTTATCCTTGACATCCAGCTCCTTCAAGCACTCTTGCACCTCGACCAGCATCTTTTTCGCAACAACCTCCCGAGGGGCATGCGTGATGGCCAAGAAGAGATACCCAATCTCGAGCGCCGGAAGAGCCAGCCGACCTTGTGCCAAAAACTTGCGCGCCTTCCTAGCGACCAGCTTCTCCAAAGGTATACTCTTCCCCGCAATCTTCTGTCTAAGGTTGGGCACTTTCTCCATCAAAGCTTTGGCTTCCTTTGGATCACCTCCGCCCTCGAGCAGACACACTGCCATCCCATAGGTGTAAATTGCCTTGGACCACGTAGCCTCTCGCTCCAAATCCTGCCAACACTTCAAGCTGCCTTTCACATCCCAGAGTGCCAAACGCGCTATCGCAATCTCCCAAAACGAAACGTGATGCAGATTCCTATACTGCGACTGGATCTCCATCGCCCGGGTGTAGCACCGTATGGATTCTTCGGGCTGAGAACGCATGAGGGCAAGACGTCCGGCTCCAAACAGGAAGAAAACGCCATTCGGATAACGTCGTGCGTTCCACCGGATGATTTTGTCGGCCATTTGAACGTCGACGCCCTCGAATGTGAAGCTGGAGAGGACAAGGTGGAAAACCATGAGTGACATGTCGCAGATGGGTCGTCGGAGTCCCTCATCAGAGATAGGAACGGATGGTTCGTCGGATGTTGAGGTCCAACCGCCTGCTTTGCTGAGAATGGAAAGAGCCTCGGCACGGTCACCGTGGTATCCGAAAAGTTCGATGATGGTGAGCAATTTTGAGGGCATGAGACTCAGGATGAGGGTACTCATCCCGGCTCCGAGATAGACGCCCGAGCGGAAATGGACATCGATGCTGTCGTCGTAACCGGAAGGAGACGCCTCATCCATGGTTGTTATGAACTTGTACAGTACGCGGTATATATTGATAGTCGTTCGCATGTTTAATCTGTATGACACCGTGTCAGGTTGAATTCAAAGAAGAGGGGGAGCGCGTGGAGTACAGTCATGGGATGGACTTACGCTTCTTTGATGAACGCTAGCCAATCACCAGAATATACGACGCCTAACAGAGCCTTCTCGAAGAGACTCTCTGCGTAGACCAGCTCCGCGTGCCGTTCGACCGGAGTCATGCTCTTGATGAATCCGACGCCGGTGGTATTCAGGGAAGTAACGACGTAGCCAGCAAGTCTCGACGTGAACGAGGCTGCTTTCTTCCGGTGCTGCATCGCGATGAGATTCCCTTGCTTGGTGTGTCCAATACCTGCAAGAATATCTTCGTCGGCGTACGACATAAATGCTTTTACGCATTGTATGAGTCCGTATCCCGTAGAGAAGTAAAGTCTTTCCCTGTTAAAGGAGCCTGTTTAGAGAAGTTAAAGCGCACACAAAAATAACAATACTTCTTCGGGTCGCTCTGCAAACAATACTCCTCCGACTCGAACATATGGGAGTTGAGAAAAAGCTCTAGGGCATGTGCCACGCCTGGGATATCATCGAGCGCCTCATTGGGATCATACGGAGTCTTGACATATGGTGCCGTCCTTGAAAAAGAGTCTTCTACCACCTTTTCGTTCGCCGGTTCCAGGGGGACGGGGGAAGGTGACACGACGGCCATGACAGAGGAGAGCAAAGAACGGAACCGATGATAAAAATCAAAGCGCGGCCACGTGTTGGGCGGGTGCATTAGCACGGACCGAGCTCCGATTCTCCGACCTCAGCGGAAATGGTCAAGGTAGTTACAAGGTACAAAACTCGCGGAAAGAGAACTAAACGTCCAAATTTGCGGATTGCATGAAAAGCGCGCGTCAAATGTCGATGAAAGACAGCCTCGAATGATGGGATTATGTCCGCCTGGACGTACGTAAATCGGATTGAGATGAAGGTTACATTGAGATTGACTAACCGTTCTGTCACGTCCATAAGAGCACTCCCTGGAGAGAAAGTAGACTCGATCTTCCGCAACGAATCCGCACTTGGAAAATTATAATGTGAAAAAACGATAAAATGTTCAGACGGAGGAATATCCAAGAATATGCGTTAAACACTGCACCAAATGTAACGTTGATTTTCTTTCTGAAGAGTAAGGCAGAAATGTTCACCCGCCATCGTTGGGCGGATTGGCGGATAAACGACATCGTGGTAAACATAGAAGCCGGAAAAGGAATGCACATGGTCATGAATCATTGGTCCGGAGTAGTCCGAACCGTAGCTTACCAAATGACTCTCACTCAACGGTCGCATTCATTTAATTTCAGCCCGCGTACTGCCCGTCTACCGGCTGTGGGTCATATTTCTGAAGAGTACGCTCGAGCTGTGACTTTTTTAATTTCTCAGGGCTCTCTTCAAGCTCACGTATCATCCACATGTTGACTCGAAAGGTACTCAGAAGGTAAACATGTGCTGTTTGCATGTACTAATCTACCGCACGCTTCTCTGTACTTTTGCCTCTTTTAGATATGAACCTCGTGTTTGGCGAATAGCACACAGCTGCTTTTTACCTTCTATGGATGCATCATATCGCCGGGCGTCTCTGAATCAGATATGATTATGTCAGCCTTACGAAGCCTCGAAGCGAACTGGAGGCTGGCGCCTAGGTTCTGTAATCCTTTCTCTAACAAAAAATTAATCTTAGCTGACGGGTATCCACCTGCAGATGTCTTCTATGGGTAGTAATTCTTATGGCCCGGTCTGGCAAACTGTTTCGACGACATCTTTCCCTCCAATACATGATGTAATGGCATGATTAGCGCCAAAATACCCATCAGACGGCGTCCGTCATATCAACGGCCCCGAGCTCTTGTATATCTGGTCAAGGCTGTTCACATGCATAGGCCTGCCTCGTTGTAGGCTGTCCAAACATCACTTTTCCGTTTTTCCACTCCCCACAAAAGATATATAATGCGAGTGTGTCTCATCAAATTTTCGCTATCATCTCATTCACCATGTTTCGTTCCCCTTCACTGCAACCACAAAACGCTCCACGAAGTGCTTCGGCACTTCCTGGCATGCAGTATAGTGGCTCAGAACGTTCTCGTCGCTCTACTGCTAATGACAATCGTTCCGATCTCTTCCGTCCTTTACCCCGTGAAGCGCCCCAGAGTCAGCGCGGCTCCGATGCTGGGCGTCCTGGAAGCGACAACCGCTACAACTCGACACCTCGAGCTGGCCACTACATGCCCGGAGGACCTCCTTCGCCTTGCATCCCGTCAGAAGACTCGAACCTCCTGGTCAACTCCGCCATGTCATTTGCTCGTCCTGTTCCTGACTTCGACTTGACTCCTACCGGGCCCGAATTTACTTCGTCGCTAGAACGGAATAGGATGCATGGCTCTTCCATTGAGAGTCTTGGCCCTGGGTTTCCTCGTGTATCCAGATCTCCCCCAACCTCCGCTCGCACTGGCTCTGCCTTGGGCCTCGTACATGACCAGAGCACTGACATGGCGTTGGACTCTAGGGGGATGGTGCGCTATGCTCCTCCTACTACCGCGCCCGTAGCGCCACAACAAGCGCAGCCCTATCAGCAAGGATTCGACGCCGCGGGCAGACCGATTCTTTACAGAGATTGCGTACCCATCTCGATTGCCGTTGCTCCTGACGTGTTCCGGGAGATGCATTCAACAAGCGACATTCTTTGTGAGCTCGCCTTTCGTTCCGTTGTCTTCTTTTATTCCTGAAAGGTATTTATTTGATTTAGCTCGTGAGGGTATCGACCGTGTATGCGAAGGCCTCGATGGGAACTTCTATGCGTATTCGAGGAGTTTTCCTCGAGGTGTCGATGTCACGACGCTTTGGCGCCAATTATACGGTGCTATGGCGAAGGCATCCCTCTTGCCGTCCCAGGAGACGACTCAGATTAAGATGCCAAAGACCGGTGAGCTTGATTTATGTCGATATCTTCAAAGCTGATGCCAGTTCCTGACTCTAGTCTGCCTCCATTTGAATACCGAACACGATGATGGGCATAGTAAGCACAAATCGAGGAAGAGCAGGAGGGATGAACGGGACCATCATCGTCACCGTGACTGATTCGAGTAGGATTTGGTTCCTCGATGTTCTGTTTTGTAGAGATAAAGGAGATAGTGTATTCCGACACATAATATGTTCCCTTCGTATACATTACATTGATCCGGGCTAGTTAACCACAGCACTGAAAACGGGATAGCTCCCTTCCTTTGTGTCAATGACACCCAACAAGTAGGAGTGAGTCGATGTTCTCTCTGAGGGGTCTTCATTCAGATTGCCAACCGCATCCAGTGAAAATGTCTTCTACCTGTGCGAAGTTACATTGAAGGGCCATCCCCATGATACCGAAACATACCCCGATGTTCTGCAACTCTGGTCCAAGTTGTCTTGCGTACTATCCGTGTTGCTGTTAATAACGACAATTTCCACTGGTATTTAAGTATCGCGTGTCGCGTCTCATCACGTGGGGTGACAGACGTGTCTTGTGTCACGCCGAAGTTGAACATCTTTCCTTCCTTCCATCATCCTCCTGTTCCATTTTGCCGCCGCCGCCGCCACTCCTTAACAGTATCCCTATGCCTAGACTCAGTACGAAAGTACAGAAATTTGAAGGGTGGCACTATGATGCTTTTGCTGGAGTCGTTCCTAGACGCCGGGTGCATGGACGGGACCTTGGAAAGGTAATACATCGCTTGTACCCTTCACTGTTCCCTACCTTAGCATTTTTCTCTAGACATTATCTAGGCCCATTGTGACTTTCGAATCCATTGACTCTATTTCGCCGTTCGACGTACACGGCGCCCACTTTCCTTCAGCTACATCGACGACTCCTTCTATTATTTCTATCGCTGCCCAGGAGTTTCCGCGACACCTCTCATCCAACGACGTCTCGCTCATAAGCGATGACTCTTCCATCGATGATAGCACATATCTTCTGTCCTGTTCGAGCGCCTTTTCTTTGCCGTTGGTACCGACGGGAGTTGGCCTAGGAATTCTGGGCTTGACTAGAAAAGAAGGCGAGGGTCCTTTCGACGGTCTTGGTCTTGTCCATCTTAATCGCTCCTCTCGAGATATATCATCGGACGACGAACTATCCCATACAATCTTGCGCGAGGCTGCACTGACGTTCATGCAGCCCTCGATACCTGTAGGGTGCTTCGAGATCGATGACATCATAGCGCTTGGACATTCAGAACCGGAGAAAACGAGACCTGTAGACATGCCTTCGCCTCGGAATCGTCCACGCAGGAGCTTGACGCGTAACTTGTCTGCTTCTACCGTCTCTAGCTCGCTGAAGAGAGCCAGTAAACCTGATGCTTTGTCGAAGCTGGACCGTGGTCGGAGTTGGCGTTTATAGGATTGGGTGGATCAAATTGTAATATCAGGGTATCAATACCGTTGTTCGTTCTCGACAGCTTCTGAGTAAAGATTTGAAAGTTGACATGTCTTCTCAAGATATTGGACCGGCTATACGGTGGATAATCGACGTCTTTGCCACGATTCTTCATTTTAGCACCGATGACCTTCTGTGTACCTTAACCTTCCTTTGATCGTACTGTTCACATCATGTACTCGTGCATGCGAGATCATTGATGAATTGCTAAGAGCGACCGGTGTTTCGGAAACAATAGACGATAAGCTAAGGTGCTAGAAGATCTGAACGCGGTAACGGGATGATGTGAGGTGATTGTCTGTGTGAACGGTGTGGACACCGTGTACCAAAAGACTTGGTATTCGGTGGGTTTGCCTAAGGGGGACCTGGGAACCGTGAGGTTCAGAGTCGAGTTCGTCACGTCCGCACGGGCTGGTGCGAAGCTGGATCTGAGGGGATGAACACGACACGGCCAGGACCGCCTTGAGCGTCGGGGAACCGGGAAGGTGGAGATGCCGAATCCGGACACCAATGAGAGTGGAGCTCACTACAATCGGATTCGGGGTCGAGATGAATACGGTTCCCCCAACGGAGCGAGGCTTGAAGGTTCTGATGTGTATTGCGTCTCTGCTTATTCTAAATACAATGATGTCTATGGCTGGCTATAACGGTGCGAGGTCATCGAAAATGTCGCTATCTGAAGGTATGTCCTTGGGTAAGCTATGGGAGATACGAAAGTTCTCAAAAATCTCTGCAAGTCGGTCTATGTGAGTCTTCTTATATGCTTTGGATGTGCTCATGGGTATAATTTCTTCCATACGGCGCCAGTATATGAGGAAAGCCAGTGATGTCCAGCCACCTGTCGCAGCAACAACCTCGGGCGGTACACCCACTAGTAGGAGTTCAACGGCTCCCCCAATCCTGAAGCTGTGGCCATGAATGTGCGCCAAGTTAGCTGCCGTCCATATGGCTGTGCACTCTTTGAGGAAGGAGGGTTTGGAGAGGTGTTGCCATCCTGAAGGTGAGGAGAATGCAAAGAGGGGGGCGTCTGCAGTGACTTTGGCGTTGACATGGAGGTGGTTCTTCATGGCGGAGACTGGGCATTATATCGGCATGCAAAATGCAGAACTGATTCAAGAGACAGTTGCCCATCTGAGAAAACGGAAAACAGAGACCAGTTTCAAATGGATTAAGGGCCATAGTGGTCACCAAGGGAATGAGAGGGCTGATGTTCTAGCAAACGAAGAGGCAAGGAAGCAGGCACCCGAACCCTTTAAACCAGAGGTCTCCCCAGACCTTCAGGTAACTGGAGCGCTCTTATCAAAGATGTCACAGAAACTAGCATATAAGGCAATAAGATCCCATAAAACGAAAAAATACAAGCAGAGAAGACGCACGTCAGAGAACGTCCAATATGCAAAAGCAGCCGCTGAAGATGCTTTCGGAGATAGTCCTACAGATGAAAGGTTCTGGAAGTCAATAAAGCACAAAGACCTAGCACGGAACACTAAATATACATTATGGATGATAGCGCATGATGCATACATGGTGGGAATGAATTGGCAACGACCAAACTACAAGCCCAAATTCCAACAGAGGGCTTTCTGTGAACACTGCCATGGAGAGATAGAGTCAATGAGCCATATCCTGACTACTTGTGAAAGTCCCGGCCAAAAAGAAGTCTGTTTGTTAGCGAAAAACATTCTGGAAAAGAAAGGTATTGAATGGAGAGCCCCAACACTCAGTCTCCTCCTTGCTTGCTGCCTGCCAACGTTTAAGTCAGAGAAAGGCAAAAGAGAGAGCGGAAAAGAGAGATTTTACCGAATAATCATGTCCATCTCCATCCAGGTAATATGGGGCCTAAGATGTAAACAGGTTATCAGTGAAGAGAATACACCTGTTAACCCAAGCGTTGTCGAAAGGACATGGACCAGAGCAATAAATGACAGGATAGAGATAGACTGTTTGATGACAAGGAAGAAGTTTGGATGGAGAGCCCTGAAACCACAGGTGATCAAAAATACGTGGGAAGGGACCCTGAAGAACAAAGATAGTCTGCCAAAAAATTGGATGAAAATAGACGGGGTTTTAGTGGGTATAGGACCATCTGAGGGAAGGTAAGTATGAGGGAGAAGGAGAGAAGGAAAATGGTCATACTGAGTCCCACACACAGTGCGTAACACATTTCCCTGAGGTGAACAATTTGAACTATAGAAGTAGGAGAAATCCTGCGTACACAATAGCGCAAGTCTGAAGCTGACTGTGTTGGCCTTTGGTCCCTTGCAAATCTTCTGAAAGGAAGATAGCTATTCCACCAAAAAAAAAAAAAAAAAAATGTCGTTGCGGGCTGTGAGTACTACCAAGGCACCTTGCTCTTTGGTCGTCTTTGTCCATGGAATGCAGAAGTTGGCTGATTGGGTGCCATCTCGTTATTCTAGGAATTTGACACTGCTCTTGTGAGGACTCATGTTTGGGTGCAGGATGGTATACTCACCTCATTGAACAGGTGACATGGTAGTTGTCACTGAAGGTGGATGTTGTCGTCACCAGTATCTCTCCAAGTCTGCGACAGCTGAAGAAGGTACTGGTAGCTGCCGCCCATATCGCTGCACCCTTAGGCTCATCTGTGTTGATCGAAGCATGTAGGGAGAGCAGGTGCTCGATGGATATTGGTGCCCTGAGGGGTCTGCTGTGCTTTGTACCTTCTTTGTTTGCTGTTACTCGGCCCATCTGCACCCAGCGGTGATCTCCATACCACGGTGCATTGGATATGTTGTGCCATGCTTTGAGACCTGCAAGCCATGTTCTAACTGTACCGCCTGATACCTTGCCTTTGTATTCTCCAATGAAAGCTGCTAGTAGAGCATAAGAGGCTGGCATTCGGTTGCACTCGGAGATTTTCCAGCGCTTGCAGAACTGAGTGAAACGTAGGAGTCTGGCACCATAGGTAGATTTTGTGTTGGGTGCATGGGCACCTCTGAGCACAGCATAGACATTTTCTTCGAGCCCGGGTGGGAGTTCACTGAGTAGTGCACTATTCTGCTTGGTTGCGAAAGGTGTGGTCCAGCAATACAGGTGGTCGGCAGCTGCAACTGGTGGACAGAGTGGGTTTGGCATATATTGGTTATGTTTTCTGGGGCGATGGGCCTTCATGGATTTTGGATAATCCTGCAGGGATCGTCTTGATATGGTGGTTGCTGGTGTGTGGGCTGGCAGTGTTGGGGTGGTCGAGTCTGATATCTGTGAGAGTGGCTGGGTCATTCTGAGAGGGTCAAAAGGGTCTGCATGAAGGTCTGGTCGTCGGGCAGGGCTGGCACAGCATGGAGAGGAGGGATCAGAGATCACCTCCTTCGAGCTAGCTCTGATTGAGGCTTCGGTAGCCTCAAGGTCATTGAAAAGGTTAAACATGATTGATGATACCGATGAGCTCCTCTGGGAGCGTGATCAATGTGTCCAATTTATTAGTGACGGCACCCAATTCTCCACACGAGATGGGGTCCGCCGGGTTCATCTTGGACTCGACATACTGGAAATAAGGAAGGATATTGGTGGCTGAGAGAGCTGCGTAGGTGCGACAAACTGATAGGTTGATTGACCAATTGGGGCATCGGCCCTTTGTGTGGGCACTGATAGCCCCGTAGTTGTCTGAATGTATGAGAATGTGGGCATCACGAGTACCCATCTCGATGAGGAAAGATACTATGATCTTGATCGCTAGTGATTCGAGCCAGCAGATGTCCCATCCCAGCTCCTTACAGTCTGAGGAGAGCTTGAAAGCTGCTCACTTCCCATTAATAATGATTCCAATGCCCCAGGAAGTGGATGCATCAACGAATATATTGAGATTGGTCAGCGGGGAGTGCGGCTTGAGCTGTCTCATGAAGCCAGGTTGGGATAACGTGTCTAACCACCATCTAAGATCTGTTATCAAGGAATGAGGAGGGTATCTGGTCGCAAACTCGTTGCCCTTGAAAGAGGCAGCAAAGTTAGAGATTGAGGGAAGGTGGGATCATCCTTCTAGGTAGATGAAGGCGACATGGCAGAGTGAGCCGTGGATCTTATCTGTCTCGTAGAGGGAGCATGGATGTGAGCTATATGCATTGATGAAGAGCCGTGTTCGTTCATGGAATTTCTGTTGTTTGTTCTCAGGAAGGCTGACCAGTTTCTGTGGGATGTCCCACAAGAAACCTATGAATGTCGTTACAAATACGAAATCTTTGTCGCCTTTCTCGGTGTGCCATGGAATGTGGAGCGGGGCTATCTTTGACATCATGAGCACTTTGTCATAGTCATAGTGGAAGCCCCCAACTCGGAAAGGACCATTGTCTGAGGGAAAACGAAAATTCTTGAGATCATCTTCATATTTTAGGATCAGCACAATACCCTCACGTTGCCATATGTCCACTGCTGCATTGGCAATCATGCCTGAGTTGCTGCTAGTGGAAGCCGCACCAAATGGGTGGGCGTGATCTATGTAGAATTGGCCAGGATGGCCTGGGAATATGAGATGGGTCCTCTGACGTGTGGGTCTGCATACCTTGTACAACCAGGAACTGCTTGTGGTGCGGATTGACTGGGCATGTCCTGTGGAACTTGGCTATGTCCAAGGTGCATGCTTGGGTGCCTGGTGGGGCTAGCGAGATCTGTGTGTGAGGCTCTGATCAGCTTCGGGTCTGGATAGTGGCTGGATCACGAGACGGCGATGCACTGAGCAGTCATTCTCATATGCGACAGCTGGGCTGGGTGCCTGTGCGCTGAGAGATCTGAGACATGGCTGCCAGTGCAGACCAATGTCTTCTCACTGGCTCGCTGGCTGGAGGACAGATGCTGCCGGTGCAGGCATCCTCACTGATAAGACTGAAGGTACTCACTATGTCAGCCACTCGGGAGGTGGTGTCAAAGCGAGTGGGAAAGTCCTCCTTGGTGATGTAAGAGTTGACTGATGGGCAAAGCTTGGAGCCTTTTGAGAGATGGCGGCAGACTTGTAGCTTGTCTGGTAGGCCGGGACCCTGTGGCTGCACGGCAACAATGAGCGGGGAGGACTGGAAGGGTCCTTGTAAGATACGTTCGACCTCCTCTTTGGTAAAAGGGCCTGTCATCCTCGAGGCTGCAACTTCTTCTGCAAGGTAAGCGTTGACAACTCCGGCATGCTGGAAACAAGAAGGATGGTTGGGGAATATCTGTGAGTGATGGAGATCCAGCATGGTACCAAGGGGAAAGCCGTTGTTGAGATTCTGGCATAGGTCTGGGTAATTGTCTTGAAGGCTGTGTTTATTGAGCAAGGAATCGAAGGCTTGTGCATCATATGGGTGTATGACTCAGGAGAAAAGTTTGTCGTCGGATCGAGGGACGTGTTTCAAGGGGGGGCATTGGATGATATCTGGGATAAGACGAGTGTATGCGAGTCTAGGTGGAATAGCTGTAGCAAGGAAGGAGTCGACGTCGGTCGTCTCAATTGGTGGTGGTGCAGGAGATGGCTGTGTGGTCCTTGCCACAGAGGCTGCACACATGTAATCGGTCATCGCCGTGGATGCATCTGGAGCCTCCTCGGTTCCATTGGATGCATACATGTTTGGCACCGTCTGGGGTCCAAATGTCCTTGTCCTTGATCCTGACCCATTGGGGTTTGTCTGAGATGCTGCCATCATAGTGCTTGGTGAGGACATGGCCCCCTCCGCAGGCAAGGCAGATGAGGGGGAGGGCGTCTTCCCTCTGCCCTGTTGAAAGGGATGTGAGCTGCTGCCGAACCTTGGAGGGTATGGCGTGAAGCTGGATCGGCCTTGCTGGCATGAGTCGATCTGCCTCTTTGCCAACTCTGTGTCTTGTATGCGCTTATTCACCTCAGCTAGTTGTTCAGCTAGTTGCTTGGCGGTCTCTTCACAAATATGGTGTGCCAGCTTGTGGCGTTTGTATTCTGCGAAATAGTAAGACGGTTCAAATGATGTCAGGGATATACGATAGTTGACGTGTTCCTTGCGCTCGAGGGCACGCCAGGCTGGAAATTCTTCTACTTTATCTATTTGTTGATTGAAGAAGGTGAAGTGATTCTTGTAGAATTTGGACTGTGTGCCGAGCAGGCCTTGGGGATCTATTTCAGTGATCATATGGAAGAAGTTTGGGTGGGCAACCACTTAGTCCCCAAATGTCATGTCGCTCTCGTTGCCGAGCCATTCATTGAGCTTGGGTATGTCAATGATCGAGCGTGCCTTCTCACCCTTCTCTGGGTTGGCTTTCGTGAGTGGAAGTTCGTAGGCATGTTCATTGATGTACTGTAGGTTTTTATTAGTAAAGTAATGGAGGGGAACACTGCAAAAGGCATCCGTATCCTTGAGTAGCTCGTGAATGTTGATATCGTTCTGTTGCCCCAACACTCTGGGTCTCTCTGCCCGTACCTCACGCGTCTGCTTCTTGGCAGCCGACTCCTCCCCATCGTTCTTCCTCTTTGCTGCCTTGTCCAGTTCTCTCTCGGCTACCTCCTCTGCTGCTAGCACGCATTGTAACGATCTTGGCACTCTGGAGAACGTTACCAGGAACGTCGGCACCTTCAACGCTCGTTGTTCATGTGATTCGATGGTGATGAGCGACACATTGTCTGGGATTTCTTCGGGTTCGACGTCAGGGTCCAAGGCCTGTTCTAGGCGAGCCTGTGCTAGCAGTTCATTCTTCTCTTTGATCTCGGTATTTTTTCTCAGCCTCTGGCCCAGCGTCAACCCTTTCAGGAGCAAACGGATCACCTCGGACTTGTGGGTCTGATGCACCTGTGGCGGTGGCTGATTGTGCGGTCTCGGCTCGCCTGCCTGATCATTCGTCTGAGTCATTTGAGGTGAAGTGATGGGATATGCACGAAAAAAACCGGGAGGATTTGAGCGGGTGCAAGAAACGACGTGGCAGCATAGAGCAGAGAGGTGCGACGCCACGTGTTTCTTTGACGTGTACTTAGCTTATCCTTAGATAAGCGTCGGCGCTCGTACCTCGCGCCTTGCTTATCACGGATTCACTCTAAGCATTGGGCGTGTTGGGTAATGACGGTGATCTAGTGTGTTTTTGACTAAGAGGAGTTTAACGGGTTCACAGGTGTGCAACTCATTGATGAGTTGACATTGACCACGTGTTCTCGGACGAATGACGGGATCGATTAACCAAGATCTCCACGTGTGCACATGTCTTTTGCCGCCTTAATTACATGCATCTCAGGAATGTGTACTTCGCCTTCCGACACTTGTCCATGGCGACTCCAGCAGCTCTTCTCTGCACTCCCTGGAATGATATCTTGGAAACTTTAAAGTGGGAGATAGTGAATACAGTTTTGGTAAGTATCAATGCCTACGAGTGTTGGTGAAGATATCTGTAACAACAGCTATCACATTCAACTCAGAGGTAAGTAGAATGTATTGGAGTATGTCATATTGCATCATTCAAAACGTACTTCAAAAACTTGTTTTTAGACCCTGATAGGGAGGTAAACTTTTTTTCCCTTTAACCATGGCATATGTCTGAAGGGATTCATGCTGATCATTCTAAGCAAAGATATTCAGCGAAAGGCAATGACGCGGTGAAGTACAGGCAGCTCGCCAAGTAAGGAAATAGAAACGATCCGTCCCACAAGTAATGAAGCCATGTTCATCTCTACCGTTGTCTTGTGCAGTTGTAGGCTTTCCGCTTTCCCGTAAGATGATCTAAATAGTAAGAAGGATGGATACATCATGAATGCGGCTCATGTCAGAACAAGATGACACCCTCGCTAAATCAGACTAGACATTGTTTGTACCGCCAACGGATGCAGCTGGTGCGTATAAAGTTTTACATCGAGGAGGGTTTTCTCCATTCGTGTGTCTGTTGCTCCTTTCAAGTTGTCCACCCACCACTTCAGTGTCCCCGGATCAGAAGTATCTCCCTTCGTGAGGGATAATTGGATAGAGCACAATCGCGAGATATTCAAAGTTGGGTGGGTGGGCACTATGCCTAGTGAAGTGTCAGTGTCGTACTGACGGTAGATCGAATGGTCTCAATCACCTCGTACGCCATGTAAGACGTTGAGAGGCTCTAAAAATGGGGGGGGGAAACCAAAATGTCCTTGAGGAGGTGGAATGTATTCAGATAGTGTACAACAATCAAGAGACTTTGCAACTTGTTGATCACAAAGGGGTACGTCCCGATGTAGATGATGGACTGGACTCTGGAGCATAGGATCAGTGTATCCTTTTAAACGAAGCTTGACCAATGATGGTCCTGGTGGCGGGGCCATAATGGTGAACTGGCTCGATTTATCAATGGTCCCTTCAAATGTTAGATCTAACTCCGTCGATCCCTTGAATATGTAGAGAGAGTCGACACCGGTGAGATTAGTATCAACGACGACGGAGTGAAAGAAGTGCCGTGACAGCGCCTTCTTTGACTGTTCACTGACATGATCCCAGCGATAATTCATCATCCTTATCCGTTCGAGCTGACCAATGGCAAGGAGGCCCATCACAGCTGGCAAAGAGGGGACCTCGAGAACGGGGTCGTTGTGTAACCACCATAACGCGTGCAGATGCCGAGGTTTTTTTTACATAGGCGGTAAGGTGAGGGGAAGCGAAGCATAGGCTGTGGAATTTCTCATATTCAAGGACGGTGCTGAGACGTATGGTTTTGAATAGGTGGACGCGTGTACGGGGCAAGGAGGTATGAGAGACGAGGGAGCACGACTGGATGGTTGGAATATCATCGCTGACCTCGTCGATGATCATACCCACAAGCTCTTGGGGAAGGGAAGACATTTTTGACTCCTAAATACGTGTTTATAGCACGCAATAGAAGCGTAGATGAATATAACTGGAAGCAGAGAAATGCCCACACCAAAGAATAGATTCCGACCCGGCGTGAGGTGAGGTGGGCCTTCGAGACTGCCGTAACGTCTGGTTTGGGAGAGGATGAAAAGAACACCATTGAACCTTTACCTTGGGTCCGTGCATTCTCGTTCAGTCACTGGTACTACAATTCAGTAATTGTGGCAGCGGCTCTCTGTAACACCATTCATTTAGTTAGTTACATGAGAAGGCGAACATTTGTGTTACGATATCTCGCGAACAATCTCTGCAGCTCACCCAATCACCCACTTTTTAAACACATCCATCCTGCTTTTTGCGCTCACAAACGAAGCTTCATAATCATCTATTATTTTCCTCTCCTCTTCGAAGAAGGTAACATCCTCGGGGCGAATGAGCTGGACATAAATCGTCAATGGGGTTTCACAGGATATGACACCGAAAAAGACGCACTCGCGTACGATGTAGTACTTTCCAGACAATGAACAAAACAGGAAGAACGCCGATGATAGTATAAGAAAAGAAGAATGTTGTGATGTCCCAGTTTCCTGGCATGAAAACTGAGTATCCCAGTATGAATGGCATTATAAGGGTGAACGCGAAGGCGTAGTAGCTGTGAACATGATCAGCTTTCATGAAGGAACAGCCATATTGGACATACCCGCAGAATGGTTGAAGAGGACCGCGAAAAGGTAGGCTGCTCCGCGGTATTCCTTGAGCCTTCAACGCCTGAAGACAAGGTCAGCAATTTGAACTCCAAGTGAAAGAAAAAAAGCTACATAGTAAAACCTCAAATACGTGAACGTTACGATAGCATAATTGATGACTTGTGTCGCCGCCGTGAGACTAACGAACCTATCGCGCAAGTTCAGACCGGATCGAGTCAAGAAATCAAGTCCGGAAACAAACCATTCAAGCACCTTGGCCGTATCGTTTGATACCTGCAAGAATGACAACAGAGCAACGAGTATGGCTATCCCAACGCAGTATATCGGAACGCCATTCCGCGTGCATCTTGTCAAGAACCTAGGCAGTCTTCTCTGTAGTGCCATGCCGTACAATGTACGACTGGCACAAAAGACATAGCTATTCCCGGCAGAAAATATTGACAGCATGATCAGAGCATTGACGATGTGGGGGAGTACGGGGATGTTCATGTTCTGCATCGCAATGACATACGGCGAGGAGCCGGCGCCGGGTTTGGGGTCAGATAGAGCGAGTTGGAGGTTCGGGTCCGAATATGGGAGCAGAATCCCCACAGAGAGAGCTCCGAGGATGAAAAATGTCGTGACGCGTGTGTAGACACCTTTGAATGTTCGAGGTAGTGTCGTCCTCGGGTTCTCAGCTTCTCCTGCTGTCATAGATACAAATTCGGGACCTAAGAGGGATTCATTGTTGGATCGCACGGATGGGCTCTGAGCACTTACCACACATCGTAAAGACTGCTTGTAATAGGCAACTCAGAAAGCCCAGAAAGCGTCCCGCAGACCCAGTCTTTTGATATTCGACAAAAGGTGTTCCCTGCTCCCGTCATCAGAGTACGAACGCCTAAACAAATCGAGGAGCTGACCGGAACTTTTGAAGCTTGAAATATGACTGTCAGCTGAACACTTTTTAGACAAAGTCCAGCCAAACTCACAATCCCAATTGCGAAAGCCAAACCGATCATGGAGCGGGTTGCCGCCAAGCATAGTTATGAATGTGAACAGAAGGAGCCCGAGTGCCAATATGATCTTGCCAATCGCCAGCCAAAATTCGGATTCTGCGAGAAACATGAATTTGAAGTTTAGTGGCCTACGATCCTCTGTACTTACCGCCATAGAATCGCACAGCAAATACATTCAGTGCTCTATGAAAACGGATTAGAATATATTCGATTTGCTTGGCAAATGAACGCACACGTAACACACGAGGACCCCTACAATTACAACAGCGGTCGGGATCTTTTCAGTCCAAAAATGGATCATCAGCTCAAAGGCTGTGATCTCGAAAGGGACGAGAATTGCAGGGTAGAGGAAGAAGTTTATCCCGGCACAGAATCCTAGGGCAGGATCGACGAAGCGGTCTGCGAAGCGTATGAAAGGAGACGAGATGGGTATCCAGGAAACCATTTCAGCTACATCAGGATCAGGTGCGAAAGGATCGAGATGCCAAGGGGTACGTACCCAGACAATTGTTAATTGCGAGCATCACTGTAGACCAAAACACGAATGCTAGTAGCAGACTTCCGGGCCCACCGTGGGGAAGAACGTAGCCGATCTGCAGAAAGAGAGCGGTGCCAATGGTCCCTGATTTAGCAGACGTTGTCAGAGTGCCCATACTCGATGTAAACGCGACTCGCCTCCGATGCCAATCCAATGTAAGTGCTTGCTCTGGGGGAACATTATCGAAACCGTAACAGCGAGCTCGAGAGACACACCTTCAGCGTTCTGACTGTTTGGTCTGAATGTGTGTAGCCCTCGAGATTCGATGCCACATTGTTAATTCGGACGGACACCCTGGAGTCTTTTTCAGAGTCCATGGTGGGGGGATTTCAACGTAAACCTGGAGATCGTCACTCGTGAGTGAAGATAAGGAAGGTAAGTTGATACCAGTAAGTAGCATCGGAAGATAAAATAGAGAAACACATTTCAATATCAAGCACGTGTTAGTAAAGAAAAGAATCTTCGAAACTCGGGATTGGAGCATACCTCGTCGAAAGGCGCACCCGATGACCTGCTTTGATATTTATGAAACGCGCCACATAACGCTGCTGGGTCTCACATGAGCGCAAAGAGTAGAAGGTGCGCGTACTCACCTTATGGACGGTAGAAAGCCACGAAGGATTATTTCAGGAACTCAGCCGTGTCGCCAATGGGGAAACCGCTTGATGATAGTACGTATTGATGGAGTTCCCAGCCCGTATACTGGCCAAGCACTGGCAGGGCCATTGCAAGAATGCGGTTGGTCGCCAAAAGGTTCGATTCTAAAAGAGAGTATTACGGCCTGATGTATTCGTATGAAAGGCGTGGCTTACGTCTCCGAAGAGGATCGTCGCAAGAACGAGAAAAAGACGTTTGCATCATCATCCGGCGTCCGGACCGAGTGCCGTGAAAACTCCGCGAGTGCCGCCGTACTTTGCCTATCTAAAGTTATGATACTCTATCTACGAACTACCTTCTTGCCGTACCAATGTACCACCGAAGACGCACTCCGAGACTTCAGGCACCCCAGGCTTTTACAGCTTTCCCAGGTGGCGTCTCAAATTCTCAATGCCATTCAAACCGGCTTCAGGGATTATTAAAAACGTTGGTTTCTCTTCTTAGTTGCTTAGGACTCAATTCAAGCTGGCGGAAGCCGATAATTCAGTCTTCTCATGTCCTTATCTCAGACCTAAGAGTTTTTCTTATCGTCTTTGAGTCGTCAATCAAAGTCTGGGTCTGATAAAGGCGGAGGTTTTACCGACTAGCTCAGGATATGCTTTCCTTTTTTCTGAGTCGCACTTTGCGGCTAAAAATTGCTCCGGACTTCCCAGAGAAACTCAGTAACGCTCGAAAATTGGCTATCAGACAAGTGGAATAAGTCTTCGATGGGAACGGTGTTCAAAATCGCCTGCTCGATAGTGCTTGACAATGCTCTTGATTCTTCGAGAAAACCAGCAAGTTTTGAAATCGAACACAGGTCATTGGCCACTCGCCTATTTTACGACAGGATCAGAACTCTATAGAAGGGAACAATTAACGCCCTTATCTCAACAAAGATGCTTCCTATCTACCTCTGATGCATTGATGGCCGGAGCTGCGAATGGTATTACTTTGACAACAGTCCCATATATCCACAGATACATGCTTCTGACTATCTGTCTTGAGTCCTACTACGATGTCCACGGGTAGTCATTGGGATAGCTGAACCGGGACAGTCTTACAGGCAGAAACTGTGAACCGCTCAGGGAAGTGGTGCGTCGGAACTGGGACGAGAGAAGTAGAAGGAAATAGTTGGCCATGAGAATGCCCGTGCACGGAAGTGAAGGAGGCCAGGGACAGTGATGGAGAATATCGGCTTCGGAAGCATATTTCTCGCCCATGATGCATCATCATTATCGTCATATTACACGGCATGGTCCGCTGAAGAAACTGCCGTAGCATACAGTTTGGTTCTGGGGAGCATATCCTAACGCAAAGCTTGTGGTAGATCCCACTAATATACATTATGTAAATATACAGAACACAGATGAGTTTTCGTGTATCTAGAGCGGAAGAAATGACATGCTGCTGTTCGATCGTCGCAGCATGCATCGTATTAGCGCTGTCTGGAGAACACCCTCTTCGTAACCTCCTTCGTACTTCCCCACATCTAAACCTGGCTTCGAACTATACAAGAGCAAACTTGACGGACGTTCGGTAAAGGTTGTAGAAGGTTCATGGCAGTCGTTCCCAGGTTCACGCACCGTGGAGGGGTCGTCGGAGCCACTGGTCGAGCCGCGCCCAACGTTGAGAGGAAGAAAAATAGGCTCAGCAGAACCACTGGAAGTTATGAGTCGTCGATGTAGGGAACGAATTCTGTCGCCCGTTTTTGGCCTCAAATGCGAGATGGGAGGTGGTTGTTCGTTCGCTGCATTTGAAATTGAATTTTCGTCGCTTGGTAGCTGTCAATGAAGGATGATTATGTGGTACTTGAGAATAAAGGCGGTGACATACCTTTGCCTCGAGGTCCAGACTCAGTTCCCGCTTCGACACCCATCGGGCACGATCTCGCCTAACGCGTAACAGCTTTGTAGTTTTGTATATGACAAAAATTGTGAAGATAAATAGAATGACGAGGATAAAGACAGTGAGCGGGATGTTTTTTGTGAACGCGGTAAAGAATGAATACGCCAGGACGGATGTTGTGGTGGCAGGCATCGAGGTAGCCGCTAGTAGTAGAACGCTGGAAACGAAAGGAAATAGGAATGAGAGTGTTGGAAGGAGCTGGAGGTTGGCGAAGCCTTGCACGGAGCTGCTTAGGTTGGTTGTTGAGTGTGGTATGAACTTGAAGACGGACGAGGGTCCGCAACTCATCCACTTTCGATCGCCTCCGGCCCGGCGGCGGGGAGCGGCACTTGTAAGAAACGCTGAGATACATGCTGCACCGCTGATAACTAGAATGGATACTTTTGGGTCGGGACAACGGACTGAAGAATAGGATTGAAATATCCTTCCGAACCCATCTGGACCGACGATCTTTACCACGCAGGAGAATAGGATGGGAGCCGGAGATTCTTCCGCGATTGATCGAAATGATACTAGGTCCAATTCTTTCGATCCCTGGAATGCCGCACAAAGGTCCCTGATATTGTGAGCAAAATTCGATTGCAGGATAATTGAGCAGAAAGTCCGTAAGGAGAGTACTTGCTTCCATATGTCGCTCATCTTTCTCTAGTCGCAGGCGGCGGTCTCTAACCATTCTACTCTTCCCACGGGAAGGAGGGATATCAAAGCAGGGAAAGATGTGTCCTCAAAAACTGAGCGAGCGCAACGGTTATAAGAAGACATGCTGAGTTCTTGGAGGTAGAGAATGAGACAGGGAAACGATACACAATTCGTGGAATTTCTGAAATTCGGCAACGGTACTGATTCCAACAGTTGTGAAAAAAAGACACGTATGAGCGGAAGAAACAAACGGGACACAAGTGAGGAGGACCGTAGAGCCACGATATCGTTGCTCGCTTCGCCGATGAACATTTCCACGAACTCTTGGGGAAACAAACACATGATAAGATTGGCAGTCCTTTAATATTATGAGTGATCAGGACAGTACTAAATGGAACCATGGTCAGTTGATGGAAGATGTATGCTCACAGATAATCAGATGGGAATCTGAAGCCCGCGTATCTTTCTGCTGTAGGGAGGGCCTGGATAGATCCTCGAATTCTTTGGGTACTCGATTACTCACACTTCGATACTGATCGAAAATTCAATACCTCAAATATAACCGGTTGACTAGTGACGAGATTTTGAAATGAACCGAGCATACGCTTGTACGCGAACTTGGGCCCTGCTTCATGTTTTGCATGAATAAGATATATGAGGCGGAGGAACGAAATACAAATTACCGTTTAAAAGTATCACAAGTACCTCTGTTTACCGAAGGGAAGAAAAAAAGGCAGATGTTGTGGATGCGGTTGTGGTTCAAAACGCGCGGTTGGTCCGGGCCGAGAACGTTGACATTTTCGGCAATTTCCCCTGGGACTCACTTTTTGAATATTAGGTGTCATGAACGGTGAAGTAGGAAACTCTGAGGTATGTTCCTCCTGTCGCTGTTATCGATGAAGACTCGTTCCCGGATACTATCGGAATAGTCATAGGGATCCCTATCTTCATCGAAAGCCAGCTGGTGGACAAAAGTTGAAGCAAGCAGTGAGCACTCTTTAAACCAGCGACTGCGTATGCGTCGTGGCACCGATGTTCCCAGTGGTCTGATAGCTTCCATACGCCTTGAACTTTCTGCTAAAGCTGGTGATGGTGATATGCGATGTATGTCTTGCGCTCTCAGATTGTACAAGATATCGTCACCCTTTTTTCAATTCCAGTGTGACTCGGACACCACCTGGTGAGTTTGATAATGCCATCTGTCAAAGCCTTTCTGTTAATTATGGATCGTCTGACATTGAAACGTATTTCATTAGTCTGGAATAAAGGCATCATAAGCCAAACAGCAAGATATATCACCAAAGGCATAGAACTGGACCCAGGATTCTCTCAGAAAAACAGAGAGAAAACCCCAGAAGCACGGGACGCAAACGGCCCTCCCTTCGCTTCCTTCTCCCAAGCGTCTGCTATGACATCGGCCACTCTCATTTCGATACCACGACAAGTTCCCCGATGCTCGGTCCAGTTTCCCGGATCGACGTCTTTGTTACATCCCAAGCACTGAATTCTCTCGTCGTGCACCCGCGCCCAGGGATCGGAGTCCTTTTGCTTGGAGAAGTTCTGCTTGAGGGTGAACGTCGCATCCGGGTGGTATCCGAACCCGAACGAGTTGAGCTGACCCTCGGTTAAGGCCGAGTTAGATGGAAGAGAGTATTGGGGTTGCACAGGTTCATGGGAAGTGTTTTTGTAGTGGACTGCGAGGACTTGGTGTCCAGGGTGGAAGATCTGCCACTGGCAACCGTTTGGGTGGTTTTGGTGACAGCGACATGGGCGAACGGAGATGGGTGTGTCGGCAGGGAGTCCCTTCGGCAGGAGAGAGACTGTGGACGATTGGAGTGATTGAGCTGGTTGAGCTGGGGTTTGCATGGCGGATTTGATGGTGTTTCTGCGCCCTGCAGGTCAGGTTTTTATATCTTCTGGTTAGCCGCAGTTTTACATGTTCTCCAATTGTAGGCCAGGAATGGAAGAACCACTATTCGTAGACTTTGACGAACAACAATTGGATCTATGACAATGAAGAGGATAGACGAAAATTTGTGATGCCACAATTCAGACCATTGTCCAGTGGCAAGATGTTGAAGATATCTGTTAGAAGAAATAACGCGCCCATTACGGTAAAGACTCTGATACCTGTGGTGTGCAACCCTGAGATCCTGAGTAATCTCTTCGTAGTCTTACTTATTTCACATTGTGAACTGGACTTGCCCTAGAGATTGCTCCTATTCGGAGCAGGACAAGAATACAAAGTAAGTGATATACTCCTCGATACCTTGACTCGTGTCATTGATCTCTAGACATGGTAATCGACACACTTTGATATCGTCTTGTTTTACGGAGCTAGACTGATTCTATGCCTTATACGGCCAACAAGCTTCAGGGCTTGACATATGATGATAAGTGCCGGCTGGGTCAAAGATATATCTTGTGCCACCCCAGGACGTATAAAAGCGGGCGCGCTCTCTTCCTCGCATATATTCTCACCCAACCATGTCTTTCACCGAATCTGACTCCAAGCCTTTCACCCTGGAATTTCTCTTCAACAAACATCAGCAAATGCAACTAGCCTACCGTCCCGAGCTCGATAGCCAGACTGGAGGATGGTACATGCAGGAATACTCCATTCCTCTCGTCGAGTCTCTCGACTGCAAAACCTTCCAGTGGATCTTCGACAAGAGTATGGTTCTCGGTAAATTATTTTTTGCACGGCGTGCCGTCCACGATCTGATGTCGAATACAGCAAAGGAACCTCATCAGATCTGGGACAGTCCCAACGGAGTCGTAGTCACCACCGAGCCCAGCTTCCCAAATCCTGTGAACATTTCTGTCCTTTGGCACACGCTCTACTCTTGTGTGCCACTCAGGTACTTTCCACCCAGCAGTGAGCATGCTGGTAAAGAGCCACCACAAGCACTAGAAGATAGTGAGTTAAATATGCCATTTCACGATAATAGCTTGATTACTAAACCTACTCGGGTAGCATGCTTACATATTCGTAATCAGTTGAACTAGGCACACACTTTGTCACGCTTGCGTTGACAGTTCACGAAGAGTTCTCCATAGTTTAATTCAAAATAGCGTCTGTTCTCCTTGCTTTTTAGTGTATTTCGTCTGTTTCCGTAATTGTAAATGAATTACTTAGAGACATCTAACGTCTCCCATTATTTATTTTGTTGGGAGAGTAGGCTGGAGCCTACTTGAGCTACGGTAACACCGGCAGCTGTGAAAATCGACAGCGCCACCGACGCGACGCGTTTGTTTGCTCATGTTACCTTCACAGGTCACTACGCTCATTTTTCGCTTCTTTCACCACGACGACGACCATCGACAGTTTTGTCGTTACTGGCGGCTCGGAAAGCTCGAATTCCCAGAAAAAACCTTAGCTTATCCTTCTTCTTCACTCATCCGTTCGGTGTCATTTCTCGGTCAAGACGATGGCACTACCTTCCTTCTTTTCCCCTTGGACTGGGTATGTTGGCAAGAGTTCAGAGTAGTACGCTCCTTTCTTCATCGTACTCTCCCGATTCCTGAACGACTTCTCTATAAACAAAGGACTCGTCGCCCCAAAAGTCGAAACTCATTCACGACAGGCCGGGTTCGATAGCAGATGTTTCGTTGATAGTTATCCGTCGGATGGTAAAGCATCATGGATCGCATAGATTGGTAGAGACGTAGAACTCGATGGTGTGCCATGAATCAAGTTTTGTGATGAAGTAGGACAACTCTAGGTATGCAGATATGTTGCTTGATTTTCCGTCAAAAGCTCATTTTACTTGGAAAACCTAGTAACCGGAGCGTTAGGGGAAAATGCATGTGTCATAGCTCACCGAGCCTTGCTGTCACTTGAGCGACGACGTTGGCGGGTCCAAAAAGAAGAGGCACTTCGTCCTAAAGGGCATTCTCGCTCAACGCTCCAAATAGTTGTCGCTGGAAACCGGCGATATGAAAGGTGGAGTATGTCGCATATGGTCTGTTTCTCAGGTTGACGTGTGTGCAGTTCATGCAACCTTTCTTCTCGTCACTGCTATCTCTCTCGTATGTCCCTGTTTTTTTTTCGCTTTACTGCCGCTGCTGAGAATTTTTCCGCGTGGTAGGCTGGAGCCTCAGCTAACAGACAGTTCCAGGTCGTCGAATTCCAGCATAATTTGCCGAAATTCAAATCGATCTATATCTGCACGGAGGACAGAGAGCCTCTCGGCATATCCGAATTTGAAGCGCTTGGAGTGGAATCAGATTTTGTCAAGGGGGATAATCTTTGAAGGCTACGATCTGGGTTAAGATTAGATGGGAGGCCATTACAGGTATGTCATCATTTTACACAGTGCATCATCGTTTGCTGATTGATTCGCAGTTCACTTGTTTTTTTATATTCCTGGCCCTGAAGCTCCGAGGAAGAACGATTACATCGCTTTGGGGTGAACGGTCATGGCGGGTCGACGCCGAGAATTTCAGGATTCAGCATATGCTGTTCAATCTGCAAATGTTGATAGCGTTGCAAGCCTGCGCATAAGGTTGGGCTCATCATGGTCTTTCTCCTACAGTGTTAATGTTCCATTAGTTCAAATAACTCGCCTTGAATATCATTGTTTTCGTCAACTCAAGCTGGCCGGACACCTACTGTTTGAGCATGAAGCCTGAGGTCTGGGTCGTGGGAGTGACGTACAAGGTCTAAGACTTCATGGGCTCTGTAGGTTGCGGTGCTCTGGGATACGCAGGAAGAACATGCCATCCGTAAGTTCTCTTCCCTCTACTACCCCATCTTCTAATCAAGTCGTAGGACAAAGTGACGTTGGTTAGGTATCCACATCTCTTCCACGTCCTGCGAAAGCTGCTTATCCGTTGGATATGGAGCGAACACTGAAGCATATGCGCGTCTGGACCGGGCAGTGTATATATCGTACGTCTTTCATTATCGTGGCGCCACGTGTAATGACGTCTACTAGCGTTGTAGAATCATGCGCTACGTGCGAGGGCTGTTTTAGCTGCCGGATCTTGATCTCGTACTAAGTGTATTAGATGAGAAGATTTTCTATTGCACAAGCTTCTCTACAAACCATGGATGTCCTGATTTTCAGGTCCAACACCAGAGGAGTCGCAGGGCCATCACATCAGAAAGTGACGCTAGGTGAAAATCCTATGTTTCGACTTCTCAACCCATGGGGTTTTCCCTCTCTATTCTGCATGCTGCGAATTGCGCAGGTATCTCTATCGGGTCTCAAAGCTCGAACATATTTACTGAAATTTGCACAGGATCCTTTTTGAGATCGGCGCCTATAGGGCTTCGTCGTCTTACGGCATCCCGCTTAACTGAGCGCAGACATTAAGTCAGACGGCACAAACAAGATCATCTGTATCCTTTTGGCTCACCTTTTCTCTGTTTGCTGAATCTACGTTTCATCTCCCGCTTAGCGCGTGAGCAAGGCCTGCATACGAAATTCTCCGGCGCCGGCTAAAGCTGTCATCCTTATATCACTGCTTATGTTCACCTCGACAATTGTGCGCGTCACATCGAGTTGGATGACAGATGACCCCGTCTGTTCCCGAGTTCCCAAATATTCGTCTAATTTTGCGTCTGAACCGGATTGAAGCCCTCGGTCAGGTTTTCAGTTTAAAATAGTGGGTAGCATATTCCGATACAACTTGGATAGTCTTATTGACCGACTATGAGTTTGGTTATTGCCCATCGTCAGTAAGAGACCTGGTGGACCAGTTCCGTGCTTCTTCTCGGTCACTTTAACTTGCCAGACGTTTCCATTCGAACACTAGTATCGGGCCGGATCTCCCTCTTCCCACGCATCAGCACGATGATCCTCGAAGTACCGTCCGAGAAGTCACAGTACGATCAACTCGCATTGTCGGTCTACGAGTCCTGTGAAAATTCTTGCGCAACAAACTGGTACTTTCGGCACCTACGTCCCATTGGTAGGTTTAATGTCAGATGATGTTTTTGTATGTCGGAACTAATATATACCTTTTTCAGTGTTGCAGGATCTGCCCTTTCAAAGGAACAAACCCGGTTACATCAGCTGCGTATCAATTTTAGACCGTTTTCACGCCGCAACGTCACGAATCGATTCTAATGGCTGCGTCCGATAACATTCGTTCGCGTCGGACACGTCACCTCGATGCTTCGAGGAGGAGATTACGATTGCAAGATGACCTCAACTCTCTGGGGTGCATGATTGGTCACAACACGCTAGTCGTTTTGGGTCATGGTATAAAAGACATTGCTGGATAGCCCTATCCCCAACACGATGTCGTCTTTTATCCTAGAATCATTTCCCACAAGTATCCAGACGGTTGTCACCATCGGTCTTACATTGTTTATCCTGATTCACCTGGTTCCCTATCTTGTCGACTCCCATGGTCTTCGTTCGTATCCTGGCCCTCTGCTTGCCAAATTTTCCGATGCATGGCTGGGCTGTGTGTCTTATAAAGGCCACCGTTCGGAAGTCATCCATGATTGGCATATGAAATACGGTTCGTTCATTACCTATTATGCTCGATTATATTCGTGCCTCATTAGCATCATTTAAGGTTCTTTCGTCCGAATAGCTCCAAACCACGTGTCTGTAGCCCGAGCAGACGCTTTGTCCCTTGTCTATGGCCACGGAAATGGGGCGCTGAAGTCGTCGTTCTATGACGCCTTTGTGTCAATAACTCAAGGCCTCTTCAACACCCGTGATCGTGTCAACCACTCTCGAAAGCGCAAGATAGTCGCCCATATCTTTTCCCAGAAAAACGTATTGGAGTTTGAGCCTCACGTAAATCGTTATATCAGTCAGCTCCTGGGACAATGGGATAGGCTATACGACGATGCTCTGAAAGGCATGTCTGGGAAGGAAGGTGAAGGTTGGATTGGTCACGATGGACGGCTTTGGTTGGACTGTCTACCGTGTAAGTGGGGATCCTTAATATCAACCTGTAGTTCTCCGCTTACTGTATACGTCGTAGGGATGAACTATCTCGCATTCGACATCATCGGTGATCTAGCATTTGGGGCGCCATTCGGAATGATCAACGCAGGGAGAGACTTAGCTATGGTTCCCGACGATCCGCTCGCCGTGATGGCTTCCTATGGTCAAGCAGGGGCGAAATATGCTACGAAGGAAATACCGGCCGTGAAGATTTTGAATGGGCGAGGGGATTATACCATGCCGATGGGAGTTTTGCCTGGGTGGTGGAGGCCGCTGTTGAAGCGAACACCGTTATTTAAGGAGAGTGGCGAGGACAAAGATACATTAGCTGGAATGGCTATCGTCGCAGTTTCGAAAAGGCTGTCGGAGCCTAGTGACAAGAATGATCTTCTGAGCAAGTTGCAGGCGGGAAAAGACGAACAGGTGAGTAAGCTTTTGTTCCTAGTATTGCTGTATTGACAGACCGTAATATTTAAGGGTAATCCCATGGGTCGGGAGGAGCTTACTGCGGAAGCATTGACGCTTCTAATCGCAGGATCTGATACTACGTCAAAGTATGCCGATGTCTATCTCATCGGTGCAGCCATCTGACTAATCGTTCCCTTCAGTTCGTCCTGTGCGATTATCTACTTTCTTGCCCGCACACCGATGGTCCAAGAGAAGCTTCACAAGGAGCTCGACGAGAACCTCGACTCTGGTGTCGCTACGGCACAGCAAGTGAAGAACCTCTCCTACCTGCACGCGTGTATCAACGAAGGCCTCCGGCTTCACTCCACGTCGGCGCTGGGACTTCCCAGAGTAGTACCCGAGAGTGGTATGATGATTTTGGGAGAGTATTTCCCGCCGGGCACGGTCGTCAGTGTCCCTAGTTACACGATACACCGGGATCCGACGGTGTGGGGAGATGATGTGGAGGAGTACCGACCCGAGAGATGGTTCGAATGCGATAGTGCGGCTATCTTGAAGACGTTCAATCCTTTCTCTGTTGGACCTCGGTTCGTGGCTTGCCTTTTTCATATTCGTTCTTGTATTAATCACGGTGATGTAGGGCCTGTGTTGGGCGTAACCTAGCGACGCTTGAGCTGCACATTATCATCGCGTCGATCTTGAAGCGCTTCCATTTTGTATTAGAGAAGCCTGAAGAACACGTATGTGCTGATCTTTCTTTAGCCGGTATTGTACTGAATTTGGTTATAGCTGCAAGTAAAGGAGGGCTTCTTAAGAAAGCCGTTAGGATGTCGTGTTGGCATTAAAAGGCGTGAAACGTTTTAGATGTTCCTCATGGAGTTCTGTAAACGGATACGTAAATCAGCATGACCATGGAGCTTCTTTAATCGATTTCTAACTTTCACCAGACCGCAAGGACATCCCAAAGATTCGACACAATGTTAACTCGAACAGTATGGTTCCGATGTTGACTGGTATTCCGTGTACATCTATATTCCTTGTCTTACCTTGATCTCGAATTATAATGTTGCCAAGCCCCGAACCTGAGCGTCATCCACTAATTTTTAGAGAAGAACGGGGGCCGCAAATCGACAGCGAATTCTGGGAGCCGACTCGTGGTTTCGATCGAACTTGGAGGGATAGGGAGTCTGCAAGGTGAGAGTTTTTCGGATAATCCTTTCACTGTAACAATGACCGTTGGCGACTATCTAATTGGCTCACAGAAATACCCACGGTATCACGCACATTGTCATTACGTCGGATGAAGTCCGGGTTTCTGTTCGAGGACGAAGAAGTCTCTGCGAAGAGCCAATTCAACGTCATCTTAACGTGCCGGACTGCAACAGACCTTCACAGCGTCTACAGATATGGGCTGGACAATTTATCCGTACTCTGAGTGATACTCTGTGAAGACTGCTAGGGTCGAACACATGCGCCATAAAGACTGCTATAATTGTTGCTCTGCCGACTGGTGAATTACCTGCGTTGCCTCGCATTTTTCTTGCCACGGGCCATGTGCTCCAAACTAGTCTGCAAATCTGATGGTGATGGTGATGGTTTAATGTCTACCTCCCGTGGTGGTTTATACCGACCCTCCAGACGATGTATAGGATCTACAAGTAGGTGGCCAGGAAGATGGATGAAAGGATACGCCCTGGATTTTGTCTGAATGCACTGCTGAGCTTGTACCATCTAATTCTGCCTAGGCATCTTCCCACAAGGATAGTCTTGAAAATATTGGCGGGTCTTTCTCATTTATCATGTTTCGGCACATGCACTTGCTGCGGTGATGAATATGCTGCGGCAATGTGGGGAACCAATCACGCTTGCGGCATTTCTCCTCGCTACAACGAACCTGTATCTGCCAAGGATTTTCGCCTTCAGCACCGCGTCGCGAAAAAATTTCTTTTCTTTCCTTCCAGTGCTGCGCATTTAGGAGAGGAAAGAAATAAAAGACTCGAAATTTCTGAGGGGGATTATCACTACTAAAAAATCTCCTCTGACTGGCTTACTTCTCAACAACCATGGTTAACTTTTCTGCTCTCGCGTCCGCGGTCTTGCTTGCTGTGACAGCTGCTACCGCCCACCCAACTGGTGCTCCTTTGAGCCAGAGTGAGCTAGCGCGTCGCGCTGACTTCCAGAATTTCGCGCGTCGCTCTCTCAATGCGTGTCAGGACGTTCTCAAGCGTCGTGGCCACCTCGAAAGGTCGGCTGCTCGTCGAAGGGCACTCGCAGACGACCTCAGACGCAAGAGAGGTCTTCCTACGAGTAAGTGACTAATATCCTGTGAAGTAAACCAAACTGAAAATTCACCCTCTCATGTAGGCAGCGTCTACAAACGCCTCGACTTGGACGATGTCTTGAACACCGACCATCAGTCGAGCGCGACAGGTCTGACTGCTGATTCCGACCCATTCGACGGAACCGGGTCTTGCACGCTCGTCTCTGAGACTACTCAAGGCCCGTACTACGTTGACGGAGAATATGTTCGCTCGGACATCACTGAGGATCAGGAAGGTGTATACACCTATGTCGATGTTGAGCTCATCGACTATTCCACTTGCGAGCCTGTTGCCGACGTCTACATCGACTTTTGGCACTGCAACGCAACGGGTGTCTACTCTGGCGTCGTCGCCGGCGGTAACGGTGATCAAACTGACGAGACGAATTTAGTGAGTTAGATCCCCTTAGGATTTAACCTGGGTTCTAACGTCCCTGTTTGATGTGTTAGGACAAGACTTTCCTTCGTGGAATTCAAGCGACCAACTCTGATGGTTATGCTCAGTTCGAGACTGTCTTCCCGGGTTCGCAGATCATATTTATGGCCGTGGATAACATTGTACTGAAATTTGTTCCATGACACAGGCCACTACACCTCGCGAGCGAATCATATCCACATCATCGCGCACAATGATGGAACCGTTTTCGACAATGGCACCTTCAAGACAGATAGCGATCACCACGTCGGTAAGCCTTCCATGTTTCTTCACACTCTGCCAATTTTGACTCGGACCCGGCATTCGTCAGGCCAACTGTTCTTCGACCAAAGTTTGATCTCCATCGTCGAAGAGACTTCGCCTTATTCTGCCAATACTCAACAGCTCACTTTGAACGAGGACGACTCCATTTTGTCGGGAGAGGTGGAGGGAACGAACGGCGTTGACCCTGTGCTTGAGTACGTCTATCTGGGTGATGACGTTTCTGACGGTCTTCTCGCGTGAGTATACACTTGTTGTTTATGAGGCATGTTGACAAACCGTACTTTGTGTAGGTGGGGATCTGTGGGTATTGACATCTCAGCTAGCTATTCAGTTTCTTCAGCGGCTACCCTTACCGAAGATGGTGGTGTTGAGAATAGCTCAAGTGGTGGTGGAGGTGCTCCTGGTGGGGGTGCACCTCCCTCCTAGATACCGAATGCAAACGGTGGAGGATCATTTGAGGTGTAGAGAGCATGAGCTACACTCTGTTTAAGTCGGATGTATCTCTTGTACACTTTGGCGAAAATTACATTGTGTTTGACGTAATTGCAACCCGTCTCTTGCATTGAATTTGGATTTCTCCCAAACAGAAAAATGATTGATTGGGCACCGTCCGTTCCTCTGTGACCACATGTACTTTCCCGTTGTTCTTAGCTTAAGCCAATGTTTAGCGGAGATATTGTTGAATAATCAATAGCTGGAATACCAAGAGGACTTTGTAACTATGTCATGTTTTTAAAAATAAATAAACACGAACACCATTAGTACAACTCGACAATAAGATAGATGCCCATCAACAACCTTTGATCAATCTCAAATCATCCTTGAATTTGCAGCCAACATGTGTATGAGCCCTGATCACAAATACTTAGAAACTGGGATAAGAATCAGCCTGCATCACACATGAACGAAAATTTGTTTCCCAATACTCTCTGACACGGGTACATCAATGAATAAAGATGTTATCTTTGAATCAACAGTGTCCATACACTGCGCTCTTTATTTTGCACTCAATAGGAACTGACATTGATTGTTTCATACCCTGATGACAGTTTTGTCAGACTACACTATGATGTAGATTTCGACAAAGACATGGTCGTGGAGATCAATTTCAAGGCTAGTGAAGATTCGGCTGTTAACGAGAGGAAAGAGAGGCCTGAAAGATGAGAAATACTCCCATACATTGCTCTAGTTTGGAGGCAGTCACAGGGGCTATCGTATAGATGAGGGTTTGGGCTTAAAAATCCATCTGTAATCGGGTCTAGGAATGAATGTGAACCTAATACAGACGATAAGACGAGATGAATGTGCCAACATACCTCCATATTGCGAGGAAGGCGTAACTGATGAAAGATGCTCTTGATGTCAACAGCAGCTGGAACGGGACAGTCCTTGATGGAAGACAGTTAGATAAGGAGTGCCACCGACGTGACACATTTATTTGCGCTTGTTGTCAGGCTGCCTACTGTTTTCCTCTCAGCCATGATCCCATTGATGTTCAGCTCTATATCCCTTCCTCCCGTCACTTGTAGTGAAGAGAAAAAATTTGCGATAGACTTGTTAAAATTAACAGTTGGGTCCATCATTTTCGATGAATGGCAGGCTACTGTCTGGGAAGATCACTGATGTCAACGTTAGACTACGAGCCTAGGCAGTTCATCTTTGTCTGCTCTTTGCTCTCCACACGTTGCTGCTCCTTACCAGGATCCAGGGCCTGGGGCTTATCCATAGGCAGAATGTTGCGGAACGCACCTACATACTCGCCGCTGGAACTGCTCATTGCAAATTCCCATGTGGTGCTTGGTAGTATTTTTCTATTAGATCAGTACATCTCTTGGCATCAAGCGACGATGCAGCCACTTTGCTCAAAGACACGTCGTATCTCTCAGATCGAGGTCTGGCTTGTCTTTTTGTATGCACACAACTCTGCTCAACTTATTATTTGGTTGCACTTCACATAGAATGTGGGACAATGTCATGCAAGGACCTGTTCATATCATGTCACCATGCCAAAGCAAACATGGTCTCATGTTTCTGGAACGCGAAGGCTCTACCTCGGAGTTACATGAAACATGCCGCATTGAAGGCGATAGTCCTGATGGTATGCTCAGAATTGCTCCAATACTCTTACGAACTATGTAACCCAATATTTTTACAGATAGGCCTCGATTTGTCGACTAGAGGCAGATTCATGGATACTCGGTGTTCTGGAGCATGGTTCATCGATGTGGGGAACTCACTTCCACCTACAATTGGTAAGACATTCTTCGGTATTCGTTTCTTTTCTTATCAATCCTCCTTTCAGGCACCAAACTGACAACCAAGGTGATTCCTTCTTCCTAGTATACATCATCAATTCCATGCGTGGCAACCATGTCGCTAGCTAGTCTAAGCCCTCCTTCCTGGGACGGTTATTGGACAGGTATGGGTCAGCAGCAGTCTTAGCAGAATATATACTAATATCCTTGTAGCTCCCTCTTTTCAAGGACTGCAGTTCTTATCTGACTCCAGTTTTCAGACATCAGCTCAAGTCAGATCAGTCGAGGCTCTCAATGTCAGAATTATGATTAAACTGGGCTGCCCAAATATTTATGCCAAGGTCGTAAATACAAAGTATGGATTTATCCTGGGGAATTAGAGGATAAAAAGGACATCAATAGTTCAGCCCACAAGGTAGTACGGGGACCATCATGAAACATCTTATGACTTCTTTGCATCCAATCACCAGGCCCAGTCTCTCCGCCACTGATATTAAAATGCCGAGATATGAACATGGAAGAAACCTGACTTGTTTTTGTCAGATGGGCAACCCAGTGCTCGCAGTATTCTTCATCTTTTCTCTTTTGATCTTCCTGGCGAGAGCATTTCCTTCCCCCAGGCAACATGATGTGCATCTCCTCAGCAGTCGAACCTCATGCGACTGATGTTCTTGATAGCATCTTGTCAGATATTTCTTTGTCCACTTTTACAATCGGGAGGCATCCATTTTTGCACACCTCAGCAACGGAAACGACCCACTCTCCTACCAAACTCTCAATAGCGACGACGCCATCCTCGTCCCATCTGGTGGAACTGGTGGCGTTCGGGACCCATTCCTTGTTAGCAGTCCCGATAAATCCAAATTTTGGATCATTGGCACAGACCTACTGATTGAGGACACCAACTGGGATGCTGCTATGCGAACGGGAAGCTGAAGCTTGTATGTGTGGGAGAGCAGCGATCTCGTAAACTGGAGCAGCAATTGGCTTGCAGAGGTTGTGGGCAAGGCAGCTGGGATGGCTTGGGCTCTCAAAGCCATCTGGGATGCAGATGCAGGGCAATATCTTGTTTATTGGTCATCGAGATTCTACGATGCAGACGATACAGCTGTACGTCCGAGTATCCCCCTCCAATTCCCATCCTAACATGTGCATACAGCACACTGGAACAGCTATGGAAGACCACATCATATACACCTACACCTCCAACTTCCGGACATTCACTGAAGCGACAGATTATATTGTCATTCCCGGAACTCCCATTATTGATCTCACAATCCTGGCCCTTTCTGATGGGGAATACATTCGTTTCATCAAGAATGAGACTGACCTTGGCATGTGGAGCGAGCATTTGAGTGGTGGGCTCTTTGGCACCTGGACGAAGATCAGAGATGGGTATGTCAACCCATACATGACTGAGGGACTACTCGCCTTCCATGACAATGAGGACGAGAGTCGTATTCACCTCTGGCTGGATGAGTATGGTGGAGATACCCAAGTTTATGTGAGTCTTCATCTATGGGTCCTGTATGCATGTAATTGATGTACAATCCTCTAGGGCTACGTACCGCAGTATACCAATGATGGAGGTGTTACTTGGATGAATGGGGATAGAGCCAATTTCCCTACTTTGATGAAGCATGGTGTGGTCGTGCCAGTGAACCAGACGCAGTATGGTGCGATCAAGGCTAAATGGGCATAAAGCTTTGTCTGTGATGGGGTGAGGATCTTCCTCACATCAGCATACTGGAGTCCTGCCTAAACTTTGGTTCACTTGTGCTGGTGGACGGTTGTCTCAATACTGGATGTTCATATATTATCACCATCGAACTCAAAGCTAATACAAGTTTGTCGGCACTTGTCCCATGTGTTGGCGTTGAAGAATTTCGAGCTGAACCTTGTGATGCTATTCAAGATGAGCAGTAATCTGCGATCTACACCGCTCAATTGTAATAGGAAAATAGGAAAATATCACTTGCATATTTTGGGGCCACATTTTCGATGTAGGTTCACGAATGCAATGCGCGCAAAAGATGGATTCTGCTGTCACACATTGGTCACTTTTGTTTGGGCTTGGGTTTCCTTCATCGCTTTTGCATCCCAAGATAGGGGGCATCGGTTACACGTCTATCTCTATAAATCTAGTTCAAGGCGAAGCTGCTATTTTGCCTTTCGTTCCTTCACCGAGGTACATCAACAAGGTTACGAGACGGAATGAAGAGGTGATGAATGCTTGAGTGGCACAGGCGCCAATGAGCCCTTGGGATTGTGTTACCTGTAAGCAATGAATCAAAGCTTATGTTCGCTTGTTTTCTGCCTCGGCAATCTTTCATTTCATCCTGGTAAGTAAGCCGGCCCAGTGGCACCCAAGTTTTGGGCTGACTTAAAACTTGCAAATTAGGGCCACCAACGTGACACATCTGTTTGCAGTTGTTGTCAACATTTCTCTTGTTTCCTGTGTTGAACATGATGATAACTTGACACCTACGATAACCCCAGTCATCGACCACCTTGCACTGCATGATAGCTTCAATATTTAAGATTAAAATACTGAAATTGAAAGATATTTATTTTTAACAAAGTTTCAAAGCAAAATATTGAAGTAATAGTTGAAATATCTTTTCAGTATTCCTGCTTTTCTTGGGTTTTGAGGCAAATTTCCCAAATATCAAAAATATATTCAAATTTTATTCACTGTATTTTTGACTAAAACATGATTAAAATAAATATCTTTCAAATTCAATATTTGAGGTTCAAATATCAAGACCATCACGCAGTGTTGTGATTTTCATTGTTAGTGCATATATCAAACAAGATATTTTACTGCAGGATTGCATTCCATGTGTCAGTTTTCAAAATTGTGCTGATTGCTCTTTCTTTTGACCAGTTTGCCCACTTCAATTGATAACAACCAGTTGCTCACTTCCTTAAAAAGTCAGTGTTTGGGCCATAGCACTTGCATTCATCGATCTGGACCTTGAAATATTGAAGGGGTATCCATGGCACAATCAAGTACTGCATGGAACCGGCATGGAACCACATGCAGTAGGGTTCAAGCCAGCCTGGATTAGTGAAGTTGACAGGATTTTGTGCAAGGGAGGCAGTGATGCATGCTGAGAGCTGCACATAAGTCATGGAATTATCACCATTATGTGGATTTTAACATCTCCACAATTTTCTGCCTTGTGGTGAAGCCAAAGGTGCTGGTTGTCAATTAGATGGCTATAATCATATATATATATATACCGGTCTCCATGAGGAGGAGGAGAGCATAATAAGTTGCTATTGTTCAGGTACAACACCTAGTAGTAGCAAAAATATGGTTACTGTGGCTACATATCTTCCCTCCCACAGTGCTTGTCTGTCCTCCTTCTAGTTCTTTCTTAAGACTCACATCATTTGGCAGCACCAGGGAGCTAGGGATACCAAGAGAGTTGGAATGAAAAACACCCTTGATAGCCACATTCAACAATGCTGACCGTCACCACAATCTTTGTGGCTGGTGGTAAATCTTGGGGACCTTGGAAAACGAGATTACATTCTAAGACATGTCACTCTAGTGTTCGATCATCCATGGCTAACAACTTCTCAGAGAAAACCCTCACCTTTCATGGTGTGAGGTTTTGGGCGAGCGATGCTGGAGTGACATCATGAATATTGAGCTGTGTTGAAGTTTACAGCTTCAGCTGTTCTTTGAAATATTTATCATATAGCACAAGTGCCATGGGAAGAAAATTTTCATGTCAAGGTCTTTTCACATACATAGCAGGCATGCCCATTCTGGTTAAGGGTGCTGTTGGTGAGCTCTCGCACAGGTCTACTCGCCAAACCTTTGTTCTCATCAATACTGTGTCTGGATGGCTTCGTACTAGCCACTCATGTGTATCTTCTGATATCAATGTTCTCTGGTTTGCCATTTGGCTTCTGTCAGCACATCTTTGTCTGAGTAGGAAAATATCACCAAAGCAGACTAACTAATCAGTGTTGGTTCCTATTGAGCATGAAATGAACAACATAGTCTATAAAACCATTGATCCAAAGGGGTCATTTTTATTTATTAGTTTACTCATGTTGCTTATCTGGAAACATGCTCAAGTGTGATGCAGGCTGGCTCATATCCCTTGTTCCATGTGTGATTACTGCTAATACAGGTTTTGGCTGCCAATTCATGGATGACTGCTTGAGATGGATCAAGCTCTGTTGTTTTGAAGGAATAAGGTGGTGGGTTGGGAACGTGATGAGGATATGGCTTGAGAGGGTATATTCTGAGCGGAAAGCATACAGATGGTAGTCGTACGAGCATAAGGTACTTCTAGTAGATCAGTAAGTGTAATGACAGTTATGTAAATAATACTAAATAATGTAGTGGCGTCTATTGGTGAACACTAGATTCCAACATGTTGTTACATATCTTATTGTCAAGTTGTACTGATGGTCAGCTGATAGTGATGCCTTGAGTCAGTCACTAATAGTTGTGGTGTACAGGGAACAGAGAAGAAGGGTGAAACTTGTGAGAATGGGATAGTTATGAACTCCTCTTGGAAATCCAATTATTGAGTTTCTGTTCATTCAATCACTTGTCAATCACATCTCGAGATTTCTAGCACCCAGTACATTGTTGCTAAAGAAAGGTGAACACCTTTCCCCCCCAGTCACAATATTTCACTTCTGTACACATCAGCAAGGCATTTCATGCTGAGAGTGTCCTCTCTCACAGTTTCCTTGTAGCATGATGTCAAATGAAAGAAATCAATGTGGTGACATGTGTACCTCGTTCACTGGACTCCTTTCCAACTCCCACCAGTAAATTGGGGGTGATGTCATCCAGGATCTCAGTAAAATTTCTCATGGGAACAATTCAATGATGTTCTATCGACAGCGGCCAGGGTCAGATGGTTGTACTTCATTTCTTGCATATCTATTGTCACCATGGCAAGGTGTTCACCTCCAAGAACATGCAGTACTTATGTTCAAAAATGGATCTTGTGAGAAGACATGATACATGCAGATGGAAGTAGCAAAGTTGGTTAATTGAGGGCCGCCATCTGCATTTCCAGCCTTGTGGACTTGAGCACCCATAGAATGTGTAAGATGGTGATAACTGATTATTTGTGCCTGACGTGATGTATAAAAAATGAATTACACTTCACTGCATGGTGGTCTTGATATTTGAACCTCAAATATTGAATTTGAAAGATATTTATTTTAATCATATTTTAGTCAATAATACAGTGAAGAAACCTTGAATATATTTTTGATATTTAGGAAATTTGCCTCAAAACCCAAGAAAAGCAGGAATACTGAAAAGATATTTCAACTATTACTTCAATATTTTGCTTTGAAACTTTGTTAAAAATAAATATCTTTCAATTTCAGTATTTTAATCTTAGATATCAAAGCTATCATGCAGTGCTTACAGGTCCAATGACAACTGTAATTAACGAAATACTAGGTCAACATACCTGGATTTGAAACCAATACATTGCTGATAACAACAAAATACTTTACACCTTGTGTAACAAGTGGTGAACCTCCTACATTCTATATGCATCAATGTATCCAATCTGAAGTGAGAAATGTACATAATACTGCTGTGAATACTGTGGGGCCTGTTAGGGACATTATGGGATATTTTCTTACCATGGTACTTCAGTATAGATAGTCAACAAGGTAGTAATGCTAGCATTTATAATTTCACTCCAAAATACAGTAAAAACAGATAGGAGTTTCATAAAACATTGTAGAAACCCATAACCTTCACATGACTACCATGCTTTCACAAATGATGTTGACAACTTTGTGAGCCAAACTTCCTCTTCATCTTTTTCCCTGCCATCATCCTGTTTAATTCTCACAAGTCTATCCCATTCCATTTCCTTCGCTCAGAGGATGGAATCAGTCAAGAGGTTTTTGACCTTCTGAGTGACAAGTAATGGTGCTGCTATCTACACCCTGATTGAATCATCCTGGGCCAATAAGAAGTTGTTGATGTAATCAAATTTGATGAAGGAGCACATCTCCACATGTGTGAGCTCTCAAATATAAAATTTATTTACATAGTGGAACACCATGAGGTCTTGGGGGAACATGGTACCTTTGATGGGGCCACTGGGCATATCATAGATTTCTTGGAGTTTGACATTGAGGAAAATTCACCCATTGGGAGAACATACAAAAAAGGTATTGCTGTCCATGAAATGAATCCAGTGGCATTGCAAGCATGTACACCTCTTGCCCTCCTTTCCAAAGAAATGGTACATTTTGGACAATGCAAGAGTCTAGAATAACATGTATGTGGTGTCAGACCTACTTGTAGGTTTCATTTTAAGGCAAAGATGGCCTTAATGTTCACATGTCTGTTAGACATTAAGTCAGATTAAAGCAGAGAACCATACATATTAAGGACTTGTGCAACCCTTGATAACCTCTGGCCAAGAGTCAGGGATACTTTGACCAGTTGTACAAACAAATAAACAGTGGAGCAGTATGTTTCTGAGTAGGAAAGTTGTGGTAAGCTTCAGAGGACAGGCTGTTCTGATTCAAGTAAGTGCTACAGTATGATATTTGCAGTGAAATTGGAATATTCTAGGTCCAAGCAGTGTATATCAGTTTATATGCATGACTATGATCTGTACCACATAAATCATCATGAAAGGAAAAGAAAGTATACAAAATCTACTCCAAAGAAAGTAAATCATTGTCCCATTCTTCATACAGCTCAGTGAGGTTTCCAGACTTTGGGTCATAGCCCATATGCTGAAACGGGGTCACCGCATTAATCCCTGTGTCACCTCCCTCCCATAAGCTCGCCTTTTCCATAAAATCTTGAAGAGTTGAATAATGTTCTGCAAGTTTGATGAGGATCTCTGTGTCCAGATTCAAGAAGTAGTACTTGGTGGGATTGACATTCATTATTATGATGGCTAAGTGGGTCCAAACCTTGTACATGACAAAGAAGATTTTGCCATGAACATTGTAAAGTCCTTCGAGGATGATATTGGCTGGAATATGACCTTTGATGCAAGGGTATAGATATTCAGAACCATTGAATCTGCACCAGTCACAGCTCCATCCAAATGGCAGTTTGAACCTGGGGTCAGTGTTCAAGCGCCTATTTGGCAGGGTGAAATCAATTTCCATCCCAGTCTTTGAAATAAAAGGTAAGTTATAGTTGAATCACACTTGAGTGTATGCTTATGGCTATTGTGGTGAGGATTGATGGTGGGGTTCAGTTGCGAAGACTTATTCCCTTTATATAACAGTGTTTTCGGTCTGAGCTTGAAGTGGCAGCAATGAACCTAAGTAGACATTTCGTTCTTTAATCTCAAATGGAGGTAACATGTAACATGTCTGGATCCAGCTCTTTGACTTCATGGAGTATGTGGTCAACCCACAAAACAACTTCTTTGATCCTGGAAATTACACAGAACCTCACTTGGAAACGATGAAAACTCTTATAAATGACTTATTTAAACCTTGCACTGCATGGAGAATTCTATATTCCAGTCTATAATATTAAAATTTATAACTCTATATTTTTTTGGAAGTCTTGCCTAAAATATCAAAACATTATATGCAAATGAATGCATCTGATCCTGAGAAAAAGACAGACAAATGCACCTCATGCACCACACATATGCAGAATTCACCTGGCCCCTTGACAGCTACCATCTGGCAGAAACATTTAACCACTGCGAAGAGCAGAGAAGAGTAAGATGATGATGACATATAAAGAAAAGTCCCTGCTTATCTTTTCCTGGCTACCTAAAGTATGGGAAACTATGGCATGCCACAATGCTTCACATATCATGTAGTCATGTACAGCCACTGTAGTTTTCAGCTTGATAAAGACAAGCTCCGATCAGCATGAGTTGTACTATTCACCACTATATCATTCAAAAAAACATCACATGCTATGCCACAAAGGTGCAGCTATGTCCATTTTGCATTGACCTGTCCTCTTTTTATACTGCGAATGCAATCTGGCAACTTATCAATGTCAAGAAATGTGCTCACCTGAATCTCATATGATTTTATGTATCCACCTCCCTTGTCATAAGCTTGTTGTGAGTTACAACTTTGGTTCATCTTGTGTACAATTCATATACCTGAATTAGTGACCAGTGATACACAGAACTAAAAGAAGAGCTTACACATTGAGATATTCATACTTTGTCAAATGTCCAAACCAATGGGTAACAGGTACCCTTGTCTTTCCTTCTCAAGCTCTCAGTGTACATCCAAGGTTATCTTTGGCTTTGTATCACATCAAAGTTCTTGCCCTGATGTAATGATAGGTCAAATGATACTACATTGGCTAGTTTTGCTGCATAAAGGTTCTTTTGCAATTTTCAGGTTGCTTTCCCCACCTTAAAAGCATAAAAATGAGCTTATTTTTCAGCTCCTTTTTTTGAACTCATTTCTACCATCACAGGATTAGTGCAACATTTTAAGGTCTCATTCTTCTGAAGGACATTTTATACCAGCAATGCAGTGGCTGTACAAGTTAAAGGGATCAATGCTGATATGCAGTGTGCATATGGTCAGTTCCCCACTACATGCAATTCTGGCACTTACCTAGTCTCTTCCTAGCACTGATGCCTCTTTGAACTAGACCAGCTGCATCCTCCAGCAAACCACTACCCAAGCAAGACTAGTGCCAGCATGCCTTCCCAAGATTCCATATTGAGAGGTTTTCAACTTGGTTGTGAAGTGGCAAGACAGGGAAGGTGGGGCAGGCAGGAGTGCCATGCTGTTTCGTAACACGTGTCAAGTTCACGTGATCTGGTGCTGCCTTGCTTCGTACCATCATTACCTCTGCTCGACCAAAGAGTGACTCTCCTTTCGTCAACCAGCCACCTAAGCAAAACAGGTGGACAATCTTTTGAACACATAACTACAACTTACACCAACCCCCCAACAACACCAGAGATGCCCAGACAGACGGCGACGCATCCGATAGCCCCCTCAGAGCAAACACTATGATCCAGAACAGCAGCACCAGCAATACCAACAGATTTCCAGTCCAATGGAGTGGAGCACACAACACCCTCACCTCAGGACACATGAGACAAACAGCTAGAAGGCGAACAGAGCGTAGCACTCCTTACAGCAGCAGCGGAAGACCTTATGCACGATGACTCGCCTTTGACGCAGCTAACACATCAACCATCTCCAGCATACTCTGTGGATGAGATGCTCGAAGAAGCCATGCGAGATTACTGGCCCGAACAACACCATGGAGACCCAGACAGTGACATACAGGGAGACACAATGATGAGCTCGCCAGCCCCATCGCCCCCTAGGTTCACCAGCCTGCAGAAAGGGAAGTGCAGACTCATTGCAGCCCCCTCCATCGAGGGAGGCATAGTCCGCGGTGCCATGGCCAGCCCAAGCACTATTGCATGAGGTATGGTCATGCATATACCCAGCCCTTCTTCCATTGACCGGACATTTTCAGGCTTAGACCAGCCAGGAGCTGGACCTGCTCTCAATGCCAAGGCCGGCACAAGTGCTACCTACAGAGGTATGACTGCACACCTGTGTTATGAGCATTCATTGACCAAATCGGCTCATGCAGACTTCGTCCAACCCTACCCTGGTCAGAGACAATGGGGCATCCTGCCGGGGCTCGAGTCCCCAATAGCGGAGAGCCAGGTATCCTGGAGGAGAGTCGAAATGCTCACACCGGAGCAGTCAACGCAGTCAAACACGGGGAGGAAGCGAACCTTGAGCTTAAGCAACCAAGCCACGGACCGCCTGTCTACTCGATATCGCACTACCCCATTAGAGACCCCAGTCCAGCAATGACAACCCAACAGACAGCCAGACTCATCAGTAGTCTACCTGGGAAGCATGCGCCTGCCAGTGCCACCACCCATGTCATGACTGACAACGAGCAACACCCATCCTTCTACAGTTTGCTCACAGATGCAACCCCCTCCAAGCAGCTCAGCATGGGCTACCCCAGTGATGCAAGTCACTCCAGGTCAGCAGGCATGAGGCAGCTCCAGGGCTGCATCGATGAGCAGCCATGGAGATGACTACAATGTTGCCCATAGACATTTACCAGCAGCAACCCCAGGCCCAGCCCATGGCATGAGAACTCTCCAGCATACACATCAGGCAGAGCACGACTTCGACCCAATAGCAGCCACGCTCTTTGTCCAAGACCAAGAACCAACAGTGGCAAGGCCACAAAGGGTAGTCCCCACCTATGACCCCAACGTCATAAACTTACCATGGGAAGTCTGACATAACCTACAACATGGGATGCAACACTACATGTGCATCACATCGTTTTCGATAGAAGCCTGCAGAGAAGATGCAGCAAAACCTCTAGGACCTAGAGAACAACAATAATGCTTCATAGGAATGGGAGGAACCCTGGAATTCTCGGTCCCACCACACAAAGCTGTGCTGGAAGATTCAGTGAAGACGTATGACGAGTGGACTTACGATCCAGATGACCCAAGGACTCAAAGACAACCTGGACCTTGGAGATGGCATTCGGGGGCCCCTAGCCATGGACTACATAACCAGCATATGTGGCCATTGGAGTAGATTGATTAGACTCCCCCAAGCAAAGGAGCTTTTCCTGGTCATTCAAGCCTACGATTTGGGCCTTCGTCAACACATTTACAGCAACAGAAACGAGGGTGACTGGGACTTCAACTTTGCAGCATGGAATTCACACCTCACTGAGTTCAATCTGAATGAAGCTAGGGCGGCAAAGACGAAAGCAGCAGACTACAACACAAAATTCCTTGCCCTACAGAATGAATTTTGAAACTACAAGACACAAAATCCTATGCAGCGATACAGAGACCAGACCACTCCCCACTCATCGACTGATGCACACCAACACAGGCCTCCACAAGCCATCATGCCAGACTACGTATGCATGGTATGTGGAGAAAAAGGCTCCCACTCCTTCGGAACCTGCCCAAATGCCACAAAGAACACGACAATCGAACTTAGAAACAGAAAATGGTATTTCCACACAGGAAACAAACCAGTTTGTTATGCTTTCAACTATCCTGATGGGTACAAAAGACAAGCCTGCCATTTCCGACATGCATGCACCAGATGCAACAATGCCTCCCACGGCACCCACACCCACCGATGAAGACCTCTTTCTGATAGTGACACCCTTCCACCACAAAATGTGGACTCTCTATCTCGATAAAGCGTGTGCCCTACCAGAATTTGCAGACATCCCCATCGGCATACGAGAAGGCTTTATGATGGGCCTAGAAAATTTCAGACTAGACAGGACATTTATTCCCTGCAACCATTACACGTTACCAGAGCACCACAAATTCCTAAAAGACAAATACCATGAAGAAGTACAATTAGGAAGATTATCCAAAGGGTATGACCCAGCAGAGCTCCAATCGAAGATAGGTGAGGGGCTCATTGCAGAAAAACACTGGAACTGATGAAACCACAGGACATTTCAGAACAGCCCCACTCAGCATAGCTGAAACTAGACCAGGAAAACTCTGAGCCATCATCGACCAATCATACCCTCGTTCAGCGACACCCCTAGATTTATCATTAAATAGAGATACTTTATTCTCCATCACTGTCAATCCCGAAACGACTTCAATAAATGCCATTATAGATTCAAAAAAGTTCCAATGCACCTGGGGAACATTCTCTGAATGCTACCTCAAAGTAGCCAACACACCAAAAGGAACCCAAGCGGCGGTGTTCGACATGGACTTGGCTTTCTGCAACGTACCCACCCATCCATCCATGGGGCCATTCACAGCCATATCGTTAGATGGATTAATTCATTTAGACAACTGTCTGAACTTCGGCGCATCACCCTCACCAGGCATTTGGGGACAAATCGCAGATGCGATGGTATGAATCCTCATTAACAAGGGGGTAGAAGCCTTAGTAAAATGGGTAGACGACTTCATCTTCTTCTGTTTCCCAAGAATATCAGCATCAGGCATGACAACATACACATATGATGCAGATCTGATCTGGACAATCACGGAAATGCTAGGATGGCCATGGGAAAGGGCAAAGTTCATTCCATTCAACACTGCATTCCCATACATCGGTTTCTGGTGGGATATTGAAGCAAAATTTGTATCCCTACCTCAGCCAAAGAAAGACAAGTACAGGAAGAAAATTGAGCCACGGACAGCAGGTGCAAAAATGTCCAAGAGCGAAGCAGAATCGGTCATAAGCACCCTGAACCACGTCTGCTTAGTGGTCCCTGATGGCTGTTCACACATGCTGACCCTTTACAGATTTTGAGCATCATTCAAAGAACACGATCCAACCTTCATCAAACACATGGTCGCGAAAACACTAGCCAAAGACCTAGAATGGTGGAGAGTGAAACTCAATCTTGATCTGCTAGGCATACCTATTATCACGCCGTCTTCTCCACTTGACATTTCCCTCATGGTCGATGCATCTACATCATGGGGGCTCAGCCTTGTACTCAATGGAAAATGGCTGGCCTGGAAACTGATATCAGGGTGGAAATCAGACGGCAGGGATATTGGATGGGCAGAGATGGTGGTCATAGAGCTGGGTCTGAGAACACTGATGGCAAAAGGACTTCGAGACTGTCACATCATTATTCGCTCGGACAACCAGGGCATTGTTGGAGCACTTCTCACAGACTATTCAAGGAATGCTCAACAAAACACCATTCTCTGTCGGATAGTATTCCTAATGCAAGAATCAGGAATTTGGTTGTCCACAGTGTGGATCTCGACAAAGGAGAACCTAGCAGACAATCCATCCAGAGGAGTACTAGGAGACAGGAAAGACCTATTAGCATTTCCCCCAAAGATTCCAATACACCTAAAGCTGTTTGTAAGGCATTCGGTAGATTACAACGACCCTAGAATAATAAATCGTACATAAAACAAAATCAATGATAAATACATCAAGTCAACACAGCCACACAAATCACCGTCTCTCACATCCATGGCACCATACCAACCATTCCTCTGGCATCATCGGCGTCAAGCCAGAAAACAACCTACAGCACACACCACAATCACAAGAAATGACAGAACAACACATACCTTACCAAAAACAATGTACAGAAGAGGCAAAAGACCGAGGGCAGACATACAAGTGGTCCTAGGAAGAGCTTGGGCACCAGGGACCATGAAAGGACATGCCAGCGGTATCTGACAGTTCGTAGAATTTTGCAGAAAAGAAAGGATACCAAAGGAAGAAAGGTTCCCAGCTTCAGAAACTTTGCTCAGTCGGTGCGTGACAGACCCTAAAAAATAGAAAAAATTCTGACAAACACCAGCTTCGCAGCATCCTTCCAAGGAACAATGACATCTGACGCAGTAAAGAACAAGCTATATGGCATATGAGCCCTCCACATCTTCCACAACCTCCCATACAACAACAGCATCCTCCTAAAGTACACTCTCGAAGGCGTCGAGAAAGCTACACCTGAATCAAGCAAGAAACCCCCATGTCCACCAGTGACCATCAACATGATTTCAATACTACATGACAAACTAGACCTACATGACAACAAAGATTCAGCAGTACTAGCTCTAGTGACAACAGCTTTCTTCAGACAGATAAGACTAGGTGAATTATTCCCATCATCCCAAGACATATGAAAATTCAACCCAAAATACAACCCCACCCTGAAAAATCTAGCCAGACCACACTCGGCACATGGCTCTTGCATGCTTCACCTCCCATGGATGAAGACCAAGAAAAACAGAGGAGAAGATGTTATCATTTGCAAACAGAGTGGCAACGTAGACCTGATAAATGCTACACTACATCACATCTACCAAAACAATTTAATGGAAGATTCCCCACTAGCATCATATGAAACAGCAGACGGAAGGAGAGCAGCCATGACTGCAAAGGCTTTTCTGAAGCGTTGCAATGAAATATGGATGACAGCAGGCATCCAGAGGTTCACAGGGCACTCATATCGCATTTGAGGAACAACATTCTTTCTGATCAAAGGAGTCAACCCAGACATCGTCAAAGCACTGGGACGATGGTCCTCAGACACATTCAAGAAATACTGGCGAAGCTTGGAGATATTGGGAGTTCGTCATGTCAAATTGCTAGAGAGAGCTGAAGAGAAAAGGAGAGTAAGAATAGTGGCATAAAGGCTGTTGTGTAGGCTAAGCCATAGCTGCAGCTGGGTGAGTCTCATCATCCTTCGACGTGCCTACACTAGTCCTCATGGGATATCTCAGGTTCCTCATCTCATCCCGGGATCTCACCCCTCGGGGTCTTCTCCCTTCCCCAACTTTGGCTAGAAGTTACTACATGTATTTGTTTGAACAAATGCATACAATTTGTGTATCACCTACAACAGACAGATCTAAGTACATGATGCCCCATTTTGAAAGTCATATGTAAATAAACCCAAAAGTGACTGTCCACAGCTTGTTCCTCAAAATTCAATTGCTTGTTACAAGACTGTATCAGAGTGTGACAGAAGGTATAAGCCAACTAGTGTTTATAATGAATACATCTTCTACTACAACTCAGCTTGAGGGTGAATCGCCATTTGTTCCAATATGACCATTCATGAGAACAAAAACATCTACAGGCCCTAGGGATGCAAACACCCCTAGCAACATCAATGACTTTGAGAGAAGCTTTCCATCCTAGAGAGAGTTAGAACTCTCAATTCCAACCTTGACACCAGTGTTATGATATTCCCTACATTATCCCTATGGTCTACACCCTTCCCATCTTGATATACTTTCTTTCTCGATTATGACCTTAACGACCATATGCAAATCAGTACTTCCTATTTTCATTACCCTAATCTGCAGTCTAGTGACTCGTTATGAGCTGTACCGTATTTACTAGAAGATTGAGGAACCATCTTCCGCAGTAACTAGTTAGTATATAGATGAAGTCTTATCTTTGTATCAACTTTACCTTACAATCTATATTGCTTTACACATCACAACTTGAGTGATCCTAAGCTTTCACTGAACCTGTGCAGTTAATCAGCCTACTAACATCTTACACTTTTCCTTTCGAGGTAAAGCAAACCCTTCTCATTCAAGACTATCTACATACAGGATATCTTTGTAGATTAGTCTCATTTACAACATTGGTGGACACATTGCCTTTACCTAGTGAAGGAATTGCAACTACTTGATCTTCGACAAGCTTATATCTCTAGACCTTCGCTTCACACTAGAATGTCAGAGAACAACCTGGTACAGTGGCAAGCCATCTCGACTCGCTTTGCCTGCAAAACCATCCCTGATCTCGATGAAGAAGGAGAGGTGGAAGAACAGGACCATCACATGGTCCAGGAAGACAAGCCACTCTTTGAACTTGAGGCTCTAGGGCATCCAGTTTTGCTAGCCGACATCAATACTGATCAAGTACGAGACTTTGAGTTTATTTGGATGATGGCTGGACCTATACATGGAATTGTAGGAGATCGCAGAAGCCCTGCTCACAGGAGAATGCAAGAGGCCTTCAATATCATCAGCAATAAATACAAAGTGAACCTCAGATCATATACATACCTTTCACTGGACCAATACGACTTCTTCCACCCCACCATGATGGTCTTGGAAGAACTGTTGTCTAATGTCCACTTAAGCGATACACATGATGGTGACTGTGCCTTTTGTCTTGACCAACAGCGGTTCAGCCGCTTCATGAGTGTGCTATGAAAGCAGAAAGCAGATGCACAGAGTTCATTGGAAGTGAATGGCATACCGAATTTGTTACTGCCTCCTTGGGGATCAAACAATGACATAACAGCATGGCTTACACTGAATGAGCTCAAAGTGTCTCGCATTCATTTTCAGGCAGAAACAGAACATTTCTTAGCCACACTGTTGACATTTCATGACTGGGAGACAGGCACACCAAAATGGTTCCATGAGGATGGAGATGTGACTCCAATCTCTCAACAAGTACGATTCCTGAAGCAGGAGGAAGCTAAACAATCTGTGGAGCTCCCTTGGCATGCAAATGGCCATCGACGTCAACCTTCCTTCACAGAAATTTGAACTTGCTCTTGATCGGTGCGACCTAGTGGTGCACCTACATCAGTGTCAGTAACACACAGCTGGACTTTGTATCAGTTCAAGGATTCACGAAGGAATAAGGACAAACCTGATCTGGACCCTGGTGACAATGATGAAGAGGAGGATGGCTGGGGTGATAAAAGACCGAGGAAGAAACCCATCAGACCGAACATCCCTGATAACTTGAGACGAGTGGTGCCACCTGTCAAAGCGGTGGGTCCACAATTTGATCAGAAACTGAAGTTCTCAGATCTACCAACATGGAACAGAAATACCAGTACCCTGATCAGTTGGCTCTAGAAGATCAACGAGTTTAGCTATTGGAGCGACACAATTAATACTCAGCTCAGAAAGATAGTTCCAACATGACTCACAGAATCCACCAAAAAATGGTACTACTCTCTGCCAACAGGGCATTGTGCCGATATCGAGGCAGACTGGGATTCATTGCAAGCTGCCATAGTAGCATACTACATGAACCATAAATTCTGGGAGGAGCTAAAGTCCAAGGCGATGCGTGCCACGTACCGAGATTGGGGCCACACCAGGGAGACGCCAAGTGAGTATTATATCCAGAAAAAAGAACTTCTGAAATTAACTGGTAAATGGGATGACATCTCGTTAATTAGTGAAATTATGGAAGGAGCTCTGGAAATATGGACAACAATACTCATGACGGAGCTCTACTCAAGAACAGTTGAATTCCAGAATGCTATCCATTTTCATGAGCACATGTTGATGAAGCTGTCAAATCCATTACAACCACCTCAAGCAATACTTATGAAAGATGACAAGGACCCATGGAGCGAACTGCACGAGTAAACCTAGTAGGTGCATCCAGAAACCTACCACCACCTCAATTTCCACAAAATGACAACAACAGGACGAAACGGAAGTTTACTCCTAAAGATAAAGGAGCTAGACCTTGTTGACATTGTGGGAGTGATCAGCACTGGGATCCAGAATGTGAGCACCATTATGAGGACATGAGGCATGCTCATGTGCATCATACCTCCATCGAAACAGATGACAGTCAAATGGAATATGATGACTTGTATTATGCCCTTGGCGACAAATAAAGGATGGACTCTGAAGAGTCAGCGATGGTGCAGGAGAGTTTCTGTCAGCATGCGACGGTTTCCAAAACTGTGACTGTACCTGAGATCCAGGAAACCGAGGAACAGGCATTGCCTGATTCACCCAGAATGGCAGTAACCACAGTAAGACATGCGACAGCATGCAAATCTGTCTTCAATAAGCTGCCTTTGAACCGACGTACTCAGCGTGCTCTTGCATGAGCTATAATGAAGGTAAACTATGTAGTGAAGGATATAGCAGGCATCTCACCATGAAAGCCCTTATTGGAATTGAAGAAGCTTATGGCGAGACCACCAGGCTGCACATTTCTTGGGAGCAAAGCAACCGAAACTAAAGCCAATATCAATGGGGTAAAAGATGATGAGACCAGAGTAATCATTGATTCTGGCTCAGACATCACCCTGATCTCAGAGGAAGCTTGGTGAAAACTGTCCAAAGTGCTGTGGCTACATACAGGTCAGAATATTAACCTGATTCAAGTAACAGGTACTTCAACAATATCTGGCTTTGTGAATATTGACTTATACTTCACTACAGAGGAGGGGCCAGTGAAATTGAACATCGACGTGTATGTGGTCAAAGGCATGACGGCACCATTTATTTTAGGCAATGACTTCACAGATCAATACTCACTGTCAGTGATCAGAGATGGAGGCGACAGCTACCTATCTTTTGGTGATACAGGATGGCAAGTGCAAGTAAAGAATTCAATATCAAATATGATGATTGATAATGAAGGACATACTTTCAAAATACATGTCCTACCGAAACTGAAACCAGAACTTCCTCGACCCAAAGCTCACAGGAAGCAACAGAAATGGAAGCATCAACATATCCAGTCTTTAGATGAGGTGCACACTAAGTATCAGACCATAATCCTGCCAGAAATGTGCTTGAAGATTCTGGTTGACATTGCATCAGCAAAGGAGAGAAGGAGTATATTCATAGAAAAGCAGATTTACCAGGATCATGATGGACGACACATCTATGGTTCACCTGACTCCTTACTCCTCATGGAATCTCCCTTTCTTCATGTATCAAATTTTTCCGATACTCCATTGATCATAGGAGAGGGGCAGAAACTAGCCCATGCCCATAATCCTCAGAATTGGTTAGATCATTCTGAAAAGAAAGGTGAAGTAAAGCAGGAACATGTTGCACATGTTCAGCTCCTATGGACTTTAGCACAGGCACATGATAAAATCAAGACCGACAAGAAAGGGACAGCAGCACTGATACACAGCACTTCTGATATAACATCTAAAGCACAATGCAATGCAATGGAAACAGATGACCCTGCCACCCAACCTCCAGTTGAAGGGGGACCGAAGCAAGTGGAAGCGCCACCTATACCTATTTCTAGTTCGAATCTTCACAAAGTGATTGATATATCTCAAGATCTCACAACTGAACAATGAGACCAATTGTTTCAGGTGATCAAGGACAATCAGCAAGCATTCACACTCGATGGATGCCTGGGAACACATGATGCTCGTGTCGAACTGCACCTTAAACCAGGTATGCAACCCATTTCCCTGCCACCTTTCCCGACGTCTCCAGCTAATCGAGAAGTAATGGATCAACAGATTGATTCCTGGATACAATTGGGAGTCATTGAACCATCACAAAGTCCATGGGCAGTGCCAGCCTTTATAGTTTACTGAAATGGTAAGCCCTGCATGGTCATTGATTACAGGAAACTCAATGCTGCAGTCATCCCTGATGAATTTCCCTTACCAAGGCAAGATGACATTATGCAAAGTCTAAATGGGGCTCAATGGTTGTCAACACTCGATGCACTTTCTGGGTTCACGCAGCTCATTCTACATGATAATTCAAAAGACAAGCTTGCCTTTCAATGTCATTGAGGACTCTGGCAATTTACATGGATGCCATTTGGCTATAGAAATGGCCCAAGTATGTTTCAATGAGTAATGCAGAATGTCTTAGCTCCATTCCTATGGATTTTCGCACTCATGTACATAGATGATATTGTCATATTTTCCACTACTTTTGAGGAACATCTTAAACATGTGGATAAAGTCCTACAAGCGATTACTATGTCTGGGATCACTTTATCACCATCTAAATGTCATTTTGCGTATCAATCTATTCTGCTGTTAGGACAGAAAGTCTCTCAGCTTGGAATGTCTACACATAAGGAGAAGGTGGAAGCAATCACCATGTTAACTGTTCCTAAAAATACACATGAACTACAAATGTTTTTAGGAATGATGGTGTATTTTTCCAGCTATATTCCTTTTTATGCATGGATCACACATCCCTTGTTCCAGCTTTTGAAAAAGGGCACGAGATGGGAATGGACATCGCTACATGACAAAGCATTTCAGCTATGCAAAGATGTCTTGTCAGCAGCTCCTGTAAAAGGATATGCAATGAGAAATCTTCCATACCAAGTATACACAGATGCATGTGATTATGGCTTGGCAGGTATTCTGCAACAGGTATAGCCGGTAAAGATTCGTGATCTTCAAGGAACAAAACTCTATGACAGATTTAAGAAAGCCTACGATAACAAAGAAGGAGTTCCACAAGTCATACCTTCCATTTTGAAAGATTACAATGATGTACCAGTCCCAGGCCCCTTTTCTGAAAACTTTGAGGACACTACAGTATATGTTGAACAAGTGGTCTGCTATTGGTCCCGGGTACTTAAATCAGCTGAGTGGAATTATTCCCCTACAGAACAAGAGGCCTTAGCCCTGAAAGAAGTGTTGATTAAGTTTCAACCATACATTGAAGGGGAAACAATACTAGTGATTACCAACCATGCAGCATTAACATGGAGTAAAGCATTTCAAAATGTGAACTGACGGTTACTTACATGGGGTACTATTTTTGCAGTGTTCCCAAATCTCCAGATAGTACATTGCGCAGGACAAGTTCATTTGAATGTTGATCCCATTTCATGTTTGCATCAACAAATACCACCTGAGTTAGGACCTTCTGGGGACATGACTCCTTCCATGGATCTCATAGCAGAAGCAAGAAGAATTGATCCTATGGAAAATATGTTCAATGAATTAAGTGAGCGATTTGAGGAATGTTTACTCACAGTAGGCACCAAATTTATCCAAGCCGAAGAGGACTCCGAAAAGGAATGCAGAGTAATGTATATAGAGTCAAACCCAATGGATCACATTACAGGCATGGAACTTGAAATACAGGATATTGCCATAGCATGATCATATAATATTGTCATAGGTCTACATCATGACAAAGTACAGAAATGGTACAAGGGATACAAAAAGGATACTCACTTTCAGGACATCATTGACTCATTGCAGGAGCCAAATTCTCATATTATGCCAAGGTATCCACAGTACCAATATTCTGATGAAGGATTAATTTTCTTTGAGGATAACAAAGGGAATAGTCAACTATGCGTACCACAAAGCTTATGGACATCAGTCATGGATCAAGTCCATAATTCAGTAATGGAATCAGCCCATGGAGGTTATTATAAATGCTATAACCAATTAGCTGCAGGCTATTACTGGCCAGGAATGAGTCGAGACCTTAAGAAATATGTGGCAACATGTGATATCTGCCAGAAAGCAAAGCCTCAATGACATGGTCCAGTAGGATTGCTCCAACCAATACCCATCCCAACATGCCTGTTTGAAGTCATGTCAATGGACTTTATTCCTGAATTACCCATGGCATCAGGCTATGATAATATATTGGTAATTGTGGATAAACTCACAAAATATGCAATGTTTATCCCTTGTGATATGAGGATTACAGACAAAGAAACTGCATGCCTGTTTTTCCATCACATTATCTCAAAATATGGTATACCCTCACAAATTATCACAGATCATGATATGAGATGGAGGAATACATTCTGGAAAGAGGTATGTGAGCTAATGGGTACCAAGAGAGCACTTACTACATCACATCACCCCCAGGCTGACAGACAAACAGAGATAGTAAACCAAGGCCTCAAAATTGCGCTACGAGCCTATATTGGACCAAACCGAGATGATTGGGACAAGTATCTGGATGGCCTAGCACTATCATACAATACAACTCCACATACAAGCATGGGGTACTCACCATTGTATTTACTATTAGGCTTCAATCCTGCAACTGAGTCTACCCTGTTAACACAACCTAATTTTGTACCATGTCCATTGGGAGAATTGGTGATGAAAGGAGCAGAGCCAAATGAGACAAATCTGGAATGGCAGGATGACAGAGCTGTGGACATGGTAGAGCAATTTGAAGTGGAACAGCAATGAGCAAAAGATGCACTTACCCTCTGTTGAGCATTCCAGCAATGAAATTACAACAAAGGCTGGCTGGTAACAGAATTTGAAGAAGGAGACCAAGTATTGCTAAACCCGCATATGCTAGAGCTACTCAGAGAACAGAAAGGGAGAAGATGAAAGTTGCTAATGAAATATGATGGTCCTTTCAAAATTGTCAGGAAATTGAGCCCGGTTACTTATCAACTCCGATTGCTGGCTTCTTACCGCATTCACCCCATCATCAATATTGCTCATCTCGAACGATACCAACCCTCACCTCCTGAATTCGGTTCTCGGCCCATCAAGCAGCTAAATCATGACGATTTTGATGCCCTTCCAGAAATGGAGGTAGAAAAGATTATGAACGAACGCATGTTCAAACTGCCAGGTTGGCATCAACATGTCAAGAAATATTGAGTACACTTTAAGGACTTACCTGCCAGTGAGGATGAATGGAAAACTGCCACCGAATTAAAGAATGCGCCACTAATCCTTCAGGAATGGAAAGGAGGGAAAGGTACAATCAATGATGAGAGTAGTGATGAAATCCTGGACAGTGCGTAGGTGCACCCCTTCATGCGCATGTCCACCTCCTAACCCATGCACAGGTCAACTACGACTACGACGACTCCTCATGTTCATCCACAGATTCCATCCAACCCCATGCAGTCCAAATTTTGCCTCATGTTGCCACCACAAGCATCGCAAAGTATTTTCCTTCCCCATTTCTACTAGCATTGACACGGACGAGATGTGACTCATCAACTTGCAGGAAGCAGGAAAATGCTAGAAATTTCTGGGCCCTTTTTCGAATTATTTAAAAGGATAGAAACACACCGATGCAAACCAAACCCATAGTTTTTGCAAGACTACAATTCTATTCCACTACTCAGACTTTTCCTTGTCACTACATCAACACCAAAGTACAAAATTTTGCATACCATTTACACCAGCTAACCACATCTCTAGTCATGTCATCTGTATCACCCAACAGCATCCTCATACCCTACCTGGATATCCTTCTAGAAACAAACAATACACCAACATTTTGACGTGTTATCAAGATGGTCTTGGGACTACATACCATCCAGCATACGCTACAGCCAGGCGACATCATTCACTACACGGTTGAGGGCGATGACCACTACCTTCTCTCCGATGAACTCGTGATTGCATTGCATAACACTTCTGAAATTTTCTTCTACATACTCATGCACTCGGTACACAACCTACCATACCGCGCTGTCACAGTCCCGTTAACCATTCCACCCTCCCAAGCTCACGAGCTTGGCCTCGAGAACCCCAACCACATTGCCAGTGGATTTTTCCACAACCGTGCGTATCTTCTTGCTCACGCTGCATATACAGACCAGGAGGAGTTGCGAGCTGACTTGGAGAGTCACCGCTCAGGCATTCATGATAGTTATGCCTGGATGGATCAAAGAATTGAGCAAAGTGTAGTGCTTGGCTTTGACTCAACGGTTAATTGGGGCATGGTAGAACAAGCATGAGGATTGTGCCAGGAAAGTCCAGAAATACATGAAGGTGAGCGAAAGGTTCCAAGCAGAGAGCAACAAGGCCTTCGAGGAGCTGGAAAAAGCTATGAACAGACTCGTAAATGAGATGGCAGAACATGAGTCCATCTCATACTTGGGAGCGTTGTATACACATGCTTGCTCCATGCCCTTTCCTACATGGACTGGGTAAGCCCACTTACAGTGGCCCATCCTCTACATGAGGCAGGGGGTTTATAATAAACTCACATTTGACAGACGGTCAACAGCCATACCAAAACTTTCCCTCTACATGAGAAGGGCAAACTCAATGCTCATCAGAACTTACAGTTTGAAACTTCATGGGAGAAATTGGCTTTGAGAAGGTGGCAGATCTTCGCACCAAATATCTCAGGCTGCAGGATTCCTCGGGTAAACAGGACGGAACCAATGGTCCTGCCAGACGAGAAAAAACCACGGTTAGCATGCCAGAAGGTACTTCATAAAGGTGTTACACTAGACACAGCTAACATGACACATAGCTCCAGTGTTCTCTCAGAAACAACCATTTATCCAGTTGACCAATGCCCCCCCAAACACCCCTCCAGGTTTCCAACAGATAAAAGACCAAAAGAAGGTTGCAGATCCATTTTCATTGGCAGAACCAGGGAATGGCCACAAAAGCGCCATAGCCACAACAACATTTGATGTGATTAGAGACCATCTCAACAAACTCGATGCAGGCATAGTGGAGGAAGACGACGATTTTGACCCATCTGAGTGAGCATCCTGGAAGAAGTCTTGGAAAACCTGTGAAACGGAATGCCGTGTTACATGCTAATAACATGTTTCTCACAGGAGTTTTGTGAGGCAGAGATGGGAAAGGCTTTCCACTCCAAATCAAGCAATATCATACTGGAAGGAGGGAAGTTAAAAATCAAGGAGAATGAGATCAGGGCTCTGGATGAGCTGTCTGTGACAGTAGATACCTGGATTGATGCCAGCACAAGAGCAAAGACAGTCATCAAGGAGGAACTAGATATGGGTGATGGCCCAAACGGCAGAGTCACCTTATTCATTTCAGACCAATACATCAAATATTTCGACTATTGGCTCAATTTCAATGGCTTGAGGAAGTTTTTCCCAGTGCTGCAGAAGTTCAACCACACATGACAGATGTTGGTTTGGAAACAACAACACATCCTCATGCTGTATCCAATAAATCAAGCAAGCTGGTCATTAGCTCTCTTGGTGCATGCCATAGACAGCCTGGATAAACTGCAAACAAACCAGCCTGGCCCTAGTTTCACTGCAGTTTGCCAACAGCAAAGGGCAGCCCCAGCACCTCACATTAGCAACCAAATGAAAGCCTCCAGCAGCACATCAACCACAAATGTACTAAAATGCATGATTTGCAGGTTGGATGAACATACCTTCTTCAAACACTCAAGGAGGATACCAGGTCCCTGGCTGAGCTTTTGAGGGGGACGATGGCAGGATAAACAAAGGGGGAAAGGCTACTGCATTGGATACAATGGCAACGAGAACTGCAGAGCCATGGCCTGTGAATACAATCATGCCTGCTCCCTCTGCGGCGCCACCGACCATAATGCACAGAAAGTCCACTGAGAGGGAAATCTTCCCCATAGTCATGCCCCTCTGGCACTGGGTATGGAGGGACATGCTTGAGGATGCAGGCGACCTCGGAAAATACACAGATATCCCAGCTGGAATCAAGAATGGCTTCCTTATCGGTCTTGAGAACTACAGACTAACGAAAACATTTGCACTGGAAAATCATTGCACAGACTCAGCACACTTGGACTTCCTTCATGAGAAATATGCAGAAGAAATACATCTGGGACAACTATCCAGAGGATATGATCCCAAAGAGCTACAGAAATTGATAGGTGAGCAGCTCATTAAGAAAAAGAAATGCAAAACGGTAAATTGACAGGGAGAACCAGGAAATTACCGAACAGCACCACTCTCGGTAGCCAAAACTAAACCAGGGAAGCTTAGGGTTATCGTAAATCACTCATACCCACAAACAAACAACCAGATAAATCTGCAGACAGTCAAAGAAAACGGAAACACTCAGATACCCATAGAATTAGATCCATCCATGACCTCTATCAATGCCATTATAGATTCCAAGAAATTTCTATGCACCTGGGGCACCTTTTCAGAATTTTACCTGATGATAGCAAAAGTGCCGCCAGGAACAGAAGTTGCAGTGTTTGATGTAGAAGCTGCCTTTTGGAATATTCCAGTACACCCTTCAGCGCGACCTTTCACAGCGGTCAGACTGGGAGACAAGATTCACCTACACCCCTGCCTTAATTTTGGAGCATCACCCTCACCAGGAGTCTGGGGAAGAGTAGCAGATGCAATGGTCGAAATCCTGCTAGCCAAGGGAGTTGAAGCCCTTCTCAAATGTGTGGATGACTTCATTTTCTTCCAGTTTCCTAAAGCGACATCAGTGGGGAAGACATTTGAATACTCCTATGACAAGAATCTGATTTGGGAAACAGCAGAGATATTAGGCTGGCCATGGGTGCCATCAAAATTCAGAGTGTTCAACATAGAATTCACATACATAGGGTTCCTATGGAGCATTGCAAAGAAAACGGTACAACTGCTGGAGGAAAAGAAAATCAAGTACAGAACAAAGCTCGAGGGTTGGGAGAAAGGATGCCGCAAGAATCTAGAAGACACCAAATTGATTATCGGCACACTAAATCATGTCTGCCTAGTGGTACCAGATGGACGTTCAAGGATGCCATCTCTATACAGATTCCGAAGCTCCTTCAAATCCCCAGAAAATAAGTTCATTCAACATACAATAGCCTTGACACTACATGAAGACATGACCTGGTGGAAAGAGAAACTAGCTCAGGACTTCATAGGGATCGACATTCAGACACCACCACAACCATTAGACATAACCTTGATGGTGGATGCATCATCATCATGGGGTATAGGATTAGTATTGAATGAGAAGTGGCTGGGAACTGTTAGAAGGTTGGAAATCAGAAGGGAGTGAGATCAGCTGGGCAGAAATGGTAGCGATTGAGCTAGCGCTATGCACACTGAAATCCACAGGATATTTGAACGTCCATATCAAGATACGGTCCGACAATCAAGGAGTCGTAGGAGGTCTAAAGGCCAGCTCCTCAAGAGGAACACAACAGAATGATATCCTCAGAAGGATAGTGATGCTCATGCAACAAGAAAAAATTTGGCTGACAACAGAGTGGATTTCAACAAAGGAAAACTTGGTGGATGACCCATTGAGAGGGAAATTTGGAACAAGGAAAAATATGTTCCCACTACCTCCTAAAGTTCCAGTGCACCTCAAACACTTCATAGCAAACTCAGTTCAATACAATGATAATAGAATACCAAATTAATAAAACAATTAACCGAAGGAGAGGGAAGTAACCGACAATAAGACCAAACATAAGCCTTGCATACACCCTCACCATCCTACATCACCGAAAGAGCCACCCAAAATTCAACAAGCTATAGATATGTGTACATTGGACAGGATACTAAAGGAGGCCAACAAGAGCAGGAAGAGGGCAATCCAATACCAGGACAACCAGCAGAAATGTTGTTGGGGTGCAGGTGCGCAAAGAAACCATGCAAAAGAACCTCATCTTACAAATGACAGGGTTCAGACAGGAAACAGATACTGTCAACAACACCATAGCAAGAGCATGGGCAAAGAATACCAGAAGCAAGCATCACAGCGGCCTCAATGCATTCCTTGATTTCTGCAACCAGAATGACATTCCCATGAAGGACAGATTTCCGGCCACAGATCACGTTCTATGTGCTTTCACAGCATCCTTTGCAGGGAGAATGACAGGTGATGCAATATGTTCAAAACTACATGGTGTATGCGCATTCCACATTCAACACAACCTCCCCTACCACTCCTCGATACAATTGAAATATACCTTCATGGGCCTGGACAAACAATCCCCAGAAGGAAGCAAGCTACCAGAACGGCCACCGGTTACGAAAGAAATGCTGGAATTCTTACACAGTCAGCTAGATCCCAACAATAACTTTGACATAGCAGTCCATGCACTAGCCACAATGGCATTCTATGTGCAAATACGCCTTGGAGAACTCATTCCAGAAGTCCAAAACCTCAAAAGGTTCGACCCAAAGGAGTACCCTACCAGCAAGAACCTACACAAACCACACTCCATTCATGGTTCTTGGATTCTACACCTACCTCACACGAAAATGGAACAAGTCAAAGGCGAAGACGTATTACTCAGCAAACAATGAGGAAAGACAGACCCAATAGCAGTGTTAAACCTACACCTTGAATGTAACAACATATAACTACTCTCACCGATAGCCTCATACTTAGTACAAGCAGGGGAAAGAAAGTGCATCACGAGAAATGCATTCATCAAACAATGTAATCAGATCTGGTCAAAAATAGGCCTAGAGTGGTTCACAGGACATTGCTTTCGAATTGGGGGGATGACACACTACTTGGTCAACAGAATAAATCCAGACATAGTAAAAGTGTTGGGAAGGTGGAAATTGGATGCCTTCCAAAGATACTGGAGGAACCTAAAGACATTAGGGATCCTGCATACAGAATATATGGAGGGAGGGATGATAACCCCTGGGATAGGTGGAAGAACCAAAGGCTCAAAAAGAGAAAATACCAGCAGACCAGAGACTTGAGCAGGCTCGTTGGGTGAGTCATCATTTCACTAGACATTGACATGCCTGCTAGGCATTTACACGTGTAATTTCGCGTTTTATAACATTAGACACCAGTTGAGAAGTCCCGCAACTGAAATAAGAGAGATTAGAGAAGAGCACAATGAAATAAGCATAATACCATGAATATTTGAAGTGACTATTGGTAGAGTGCATGCTCTAGCTTAGGGGGATACGAGACATGGTCATCCTAAATATGAGAGCTCAGTGTTCGATACTAGCTGCACTAAGATGAAGTGGCGCACGTACTCTAAAAAGATAATTGAATACACGTGTGATGTAAATGAACTACGAGAGACCTTGATCTATGACACGCAAGGCACGGATCGACCGGCAACTTGTGCGCATCATATAATGAAAGCCCCAGGACAGATAAAACTGAGATACTACACTGCAGCCGAAGCACGTGGGGTCTAGGCATCACGCAAGTCACCTTGCCAACTGGAAGACAATGGAGGAATATGAGCGGAGCAAATCCTGATAGGTGGGAGCTCCGAGGAGATAACATGTGGCAGGTTACGTGCTGCGCACACTGCTAACCGACGTTGCAACCATGCACGCGAGATAAGTCTGGGTCTTAATCAACCTTCTGACCAACGTGCTACAAGATGGTGTGCTCAACGGGACGCAGACGATTGAGATCCAAGCAGGAAATAGTACTAAAACTGGTTGTATTAATTTGTAGAGCACATGATGTATAAATATAGTAGTATAGAAGTAGTGTACAAGTTTTGGACCCCCGGTGTAATGGTGCAAAGCAGATTAGCGATGCACTCTAGCACTTGGAGCAGTTTGTAGCTTCTAGAGAGAGAATACAACCCATATCAGATACATATTGTGTGAATTAAGTTGCACGCTTGGATAAGACAGTGGCACGGCACTTTGTGCAGTAGTTTTGGTTTTGGTTTGACTTGTGCTCTGTGAAAGGACGAGAGTACGGTGGCTTGAAGGTTACCCTTTCGAGTTCTTGAGGGCATTTGTGTGACATGGGGCATTACAGACAGCAGAGGTTCGAACCCTTTGGTCTGATTAGTGTTCACTCTTCTGTGTTATTTCTGCAGGTTGGCAAAGGTTCAAACCCTTTGGCTTGTTGGATGGGGTTTCTCTGGAGCGCATAGGTTCAAACCCTGTGGTTCTTGTGGAAGTTCTGGGAGTTGGTGTCAGTGTAGATGCTTCTCCAAGTGTTTGTGAAGGTTACGGTTTAGTGCGCGAGGTTTTAAAGTGTTGTGTTGACGATTAGTGGTTTCTTTTGGTGGTTATTTGAGTTGCACGTGATTACTAGCGAGTTGTGGATACATCTATCGGTGTTTAGAGTGTTTGGAAAGCCCTTTGCCTTGAGGCCAAGTGACGAACGTTGCGCCTCTTGTTTAGAGATAACCTTTGGACTTAGCAAAGTCTAGATATGAGATGAGCACTATCGCTTTACGTGTATCTTAGAGATATTGAGAATATAGTTGTTTTAGTTTGCTACTTTCATCGCATTAGAATCCCCCCATGAACTAAAGAGTGTGTTTGTGTGTGTAGTGTTAGGTGTGGGTGTGATCAGTGTCTTCGACGCTGTTGCATATCTAGCTTTGTGCACGCAAACGGCACTTCAACGTGCCTCAGGCTTAGGATCTTGTGGGTTGTTCTGATTCCTTTCGCCTCACCACAGGCATTCCGATAAAATAATTGGAATACTCCCTCACCCCCATCACTGGCTACCAGTGTTTCCTCAGATGTTTGAGTCAGTTACAACAGATTAAATTGATATGAAAAATGTTCTAACAAACTACCTCTACAATTTTACTCTCTATCGGAAATCATGTTCCGGCATCGCTCTGAATGGCAGAAATCCTTTTGCGGAAATATTTTCAGCTCGATAAATCATTTCTTTCAGGCAGAAACTATTCGGTGACAGGAGTGTAAGGGACTAAGGGTCAGTGGGGTATCATTTTGTTCATATTCCATCAATCAGATTCTTTTGAACGGTGAAACATTCCAAGTCCATCCCATGTGTAACCAGAGTGTCTGTGGGGCATTTATATACTGTTATCCAATTTATTTTGGTAGAGATATACAGTAGAATACCTCATATGGAATACTGCTGGTTCCCATGAAAACAGTATTCCATATGGCAGTTATTCCATAGTACATATATTCAAAATTTTAATGGATTTTTGTTATATTTTATATTCCGGGTGTTTTGTACATATCTAAGCTGCTAAAATGCCAATTCTTCATGAAATATGCTAGTAGGTTCTTCTGAACTTTTCCTCCCTCCTGCTCACAACAAATTTTGCCCCAGAACTTGTGAGAAAGCTCAAATGATGAGTCTGAGTCACCATGGTTGGCACAAATCTCTTTAAGAAGAGCTGCAGCCAATGAAGCCTTTCCAAAATCAATGCTGTAAACAGGTGCAGCATGGTGCAAGGATTGTTTGAAGAGGGTTTATGAAGGCCTGAGGTTTAAACTCAGTGCTGGCTTTAACAGTCTGGCATACAGTGCATGTTTTCTGAGTAGGGGGAGCAACTATGATGCAATAAGTGAGAATTATGGTCTTCGGCTCCATTTCATCTATCTTTGGTACAGTCTTATTGTTCATATGAACAATGAAAATACATTTTTCACTATGACTGCTGGGCCAAATTACTAAAAAAGGCAATTGCAATATGGAATATTCACCCTCTCACAGTATTCCATATTCCGGAGTGCGGTTGCATGGAATATCTCTGCCTACCAGCTCTGTGGACATCAAATCTTGATTCCATATCGCGGTTATTCCATATGACATTATTCCATATGAAATATTCAACTGTATGCGTAATGGGACATTGCAAGGCATATGATGTTTTGCTATCAAACTCCTCCTCGTACAGCAGAAAATGCATTTAGTTTCCATTGTTACAGCACTGACATGAAGGGGTCAATTTGACTCTCACAAACACGTGAGAAGGGACGTATGCAGACTTGGATACCATGTCCATCACAGGACCCTGCATTGGGATCACCATGGCAGGCATAGCTATGAAGAAACAGTAAGTGATTGCCATGATTCCACACATCAGCAGATTGGGAAAAAAGTTTCTGAGGGTTGTGGCGACCACAGTCTGGCAGAATTATTATTCCGAATGTCCAGGCCTTATAAGGTCTTATGGTCAAGTCATAAGCTTGCAACTTTCTCATATGCTAGTGGGAACCCATCGTAATGATTATCTGGCGTTTGATACTGTACAGGATTATTGTCGGCTCATATAACACTACTAGAAGCTCAGTATGATGCAGTCTGACTCACACAGACTGGTTGTTAAATGGCACTAGTGATTCTATTGGCATATAACTGTGCTACAAGTCAGCAAATCCCATATCTTCAACATCAAAGTAGCCCGACTCTACAGATGCACTGGAGTCAGAATCGGCACCATCTTCAGAAAAACCTTCACTGTCCCCGCTGTCTTCAGAGCATTGATCCTCACCACCATCTTCATTGTCTTCCTCTGTCTCTTCACCCACAGAAGCTTCATCATCTCGCTCGTCATTTCCCATTTTGTCTGTGGTCTCGGCTTCTCTTCTGCTATCATTGTCTTTGAGATTCGGGTCAGCACCATGTCCAATGCCACCACCAAGATAGTGCATGCACATGTCTCTGTCAACAAAGCTTGACCACAAGATGAGTCACCAGTTAGCTAGAAAGGCCCATTCAACTCACATCATAACATAGTAATTCACCCAATCTTCATCTTCTCTCAGATGTCTCGCAGCTGATGGGGAAAAATCAAGAAGTGTTTGAGTACGACCAGATGAAAACACAGGAGCCAAATGACATGCTCAGAGAACCAGGGATGGATCCAGAAAACCGAAAGCACCCTCATCATCTACAGGTACAAATCCGATTTTGGGAAGGCGAGCTCTCTTGAATCCCCATCTATAGCCCGGCTCTGTCCCATACCATCAAACCCACAGGAACTCCATGTTCTGGACAGCATGGCTACAGGCCCCAGGTCCTGTATGGCATACCTGTACATGGAAAATGCCAAGGACTCAAGCATACCAGAATGGGTGGGCATGAGCGCCAGTCTCAGGAGAAACCATCATGACATCACTATGTGTCCAAGGGTTAATCGAATCTTGATTGTGTCGCATATCATATGAGGTATAATTGATTCTCATTGTTTTATGAGCATATATTTGGTTGCCGATTATGTGAACAGATGCCTGCTGCACATCAGAGTATGTCTCATCATCGCCATCAAAATCATGGCCAAGCAAGCAGGTGAGTAAATGATTCTTGAGCTTGAAAATAAATCCCTGTAGCAAAACCCTGCCATGAAACATCAAGTCAAAATAAACTCTGTGTACTCACAGTCTTAGCAGGATCTTGGCCATTTTGGTGAACGAAGGAGATGATATCATGTCGGTATTTTTGAGACTCCAATATAATATGATGAAGCTCGGTGCAGCCCAATTTGCATGAGTCCTTCTTTGAATATTTTATTGGATAGACATTTTCCATGCCATGCACTGTACCAAGCTGGCGTCGCAAATGTCACCGTTGCTGCTCATGGTTGGCAATTTGTTTTATGGTCCAGCTTTTGTTTGTCCGAGCGTATGATGCCTTTACCGTGCGATGTGCTAATTCTCCCCATGTAATAGTATTAGTCCGAAGTTGTCTTCCAGAGTTTGAGAGGCACTACAAACTGTCTGTGTTGAGTATGAATCAGTTGTACCAAACATGGAGATTGTGGGAGCATAGTCGGCAGGGGCATGGAATTTGTATGTGTTGATGTTGAGCTGCCGCTTTTGCGGTCCTGGTTGTGGATTTGGTACTGGGACTGGCAGTGGCTGTATTTCATTGTTGTGTGACGCTTCGGCCTCAGATTTTTTTGCAGTCCTTCATACTCGATTGTTGACTTCTCGAGGAAGCTCCATGGTGTCGAAGTCCTTTGACCAATCTCGGAATTGACAAAGCTCTTTTCCTAGGGTGGTTGAAGTGTTCTTGAGTTGCTCCAGGGTTAAGTCAGTATGCATCCACAGCTTAGCAAGAGCATGCCATTCAGCAAGACAAAAAAATAGTGTCAAAAGAAAGGAGTTGTATGGTTCATCGAGTAGACCATCAATGACCGGAATTAAATTCTGCAGTCAATCAGGATACATCATTTAGAAATGATGAAGGCAGCGCACCTGGAGAATGTCCTCAAAATCTCGAGCCCCTAGCTTCTTCATTTCAGACACATTGTCTGCAAACTTTCATATGGTATCGACACCGAATGTTGGAATCTGTCGGAATCTGAGAAAAGACATTAATTGAGACTTGCATTGAGACAGGGATTACTACATGAACACATACTGTTCATCAAAAGTCTCTACCAGCTGTGCCTTTTTAGTTTTACCTGCTGCATAGAGGACACAGATGAAGTGAATGAGAACTGCCTTGAACACGCCTAGTTCAAACTCATGCATTTGATCTATGACCAGCATCTGAAAGGGATTAAACATTAATCCCAGTTGCTCCACAAAGGCATTCTATCATAATAGAGTTAATTGTTGTTGAGTTAAAATACCAGTAACCAGATAAACCCACCATGGTCAGAACAATAGACTGAGGTTTACATAACCTCTCCACCGCTGCACTACCCACCGCATACCCTTTATTGAAGATAAAGTCACACGCCCTTGTTATCTCGTCAAATAGATATGTCCGAGCAAGACGAAAACATAGCTTCAGATTGTAAACAAGACCCATTTGATCAGCTTTCTTCTTGGGAACAAGGCAGCAAGGACATAGACATGTCCCATTGTCTCGGATATTTGCAAGGAGTACTCTAAATTGTATGTAAGCAGTACTCAGCCATGAAAAGAATTAAAGCATACTTCTCAGGGTAGTCAGCTGAATAGGTGAATATTTGAGGGTATACACAACGATAAACACCATCAGCACATTTAAGAACAATGCCGTGAACATAGGCATGTACAAAATCGGCATCCAGAAGGAGTTTGTTACGATTTATTTACTTTTTACCCTTCAAACCTTCACATCAGCACTATATGCATCACGTTCGTGACAGTCGCATCAACTTCCATAAATCTTCACCATCACTGTCACCAAGGACTATTATTAGACCCATCTTTCTAGTATATAAGTAGCACGCTTTCAGCTGTAATACTCAGCTTCAAGCTAAAGTTTATATTACTTCATTCTTCTCTCGATCCACTCGCGACGACCTTACCGTTACACCAGTCTCTGACTACAACCAGACAACAACTGAAACTCTGTCGGACTCGGGTATTACCCGGTATAGTCTAGCAGTTTATTCTAGTTTGGTTTACTCAGGGCTAGTCCTAACAATTAGCTCGAAGCTTCCCTATATTCCCTTGAGTGCTAGCCACCACCGGAACCCATGAGCATCACCCCAGATATCACGACACTCGACCAAAACATCCTAATCGTCGCACTAGTATCATCTAGCGTCGTCTTTGGAGTTTCTATTGTCGTCCTAGTCTACCTCGGCAACAACTTGCGGGCCTGGTGCATTCGCACTTGGCCAGCGCCTCAGCCAGTCCAACAACCCATTCCCCTGCAACCCATTCCCTTTCACCCTAATCCAAACTATAATGTTCCCCTCGGACCCCTCCCCCCCCCATGGGTCCAGCCGACGACAGAGATTGCAAGGCTTCCTGAGACTGCCAACCTCCCGGAGGAGGACAATACCAGGAGCCCTGACAGAAGAACCAATGAGTCCGAGCCTGAGAGCCCCATCGCTGGACCTTCCAGGGCTCGGGACTCCCTTCGCCCAAGACCTAGAACTCCCGGAATCGAGGAGGACCTCACCAGCCAGAACCCATCCAACTCTAGTCGAGAGACCACCCTCAGACAGAGCCCCCTCCGCGACACAAACATCAACACAGAACCCCAGCCGCGGAGTCTACGGGTTACGAACCCCGATACTCGAGGAAGATTCCCCCCCGACTCTCCATCTGAACCTTCCTCCCCAGACTCGGAGGCCATCTCTATTCACGAGACCCCGAGGGCAGGACCCTCCCAATCCATACCAGTTCCGACTCCAGGAGAGTACGTGGAGGTCGAGGGAAGATCCATCATTTGGCCAGTCCTTCATGAAACCCCGGGCGACGAGCAGCGGGCCCGTGAGCTCAGGAACGAGCGTCTATCAGTTGCTCGAGTCGGAAGGCCCCAGCCGGCAAGGCAGCCCTGGGAGACCAGACGACAATACAACACAAGACAATGAGCCCTCAGCCAGCACGAGGACCCCCTTCCCCGAAGAGTGGAAGAGATCCTCGCGAGAAGCGAGCTCAACGAGAGCCCCTTCTATCCGAACGGACCAGACAGGGTCTGGCCGGACCTCACCAACCACCAGCAACGCCTCCTCGGAGAACATCGAGCAGAGGCATGGATCCTTAGACGAAGGGATTACCTCCGACGAGGAGGAGAAGACCCGGGCTCGGTGGAGCTCTACAGAGGAACTCGAGGCTATGAACTCACCCCATCTCAGCGAGAGAGGGAATGAGTATATGGACCTCGACCTGGAAGAAGAGTACGAGAAGGAACTCTACGAGAAAGAAGTGAAGGAGAGCTTGAGGTACTCTTCGAAGAGTTGGGAGCCCTACAGGAGACCTGGGAAAGAATCAATCGCGACCTCACCTATGACGAGTGGATTGGAGAGGAGCAGATACGACGGGATGAACCCGTTCCAAGGTTCTACACCCAGGAGTCCGCCATGGGGACCTAGGCAGTTACCCGATTCCCCCCCGCCCCGAACCAGGAAACCAGGATATTACCCCTGGCCAACCAAGAGCCAACTAGTCGCCGGGTCAGGAGAAGCCAGCGGATCAAGGAAGGAATACACCGAGGAAGGAAAACTCCTCTCCCCGGAAGAAGTAAGGATCCGAAGGGAAGCAGTCACATGGGAGAGAAGCGACATGGAAGAAGTAATCCGAAAGGAACAAGAAAAGATCCGACAGCTAGTCGAATACTGGGACCTCGATCCAGTAGAAGGAAAGGGAAAGGAACCGGCTGAACCAGCCCCCCCGGTTCCTCCTAGACCCCACCGAGGAAGGAAACCCCAAGACCCCCCTCCCCCAGGACCTCCCTCGGTAGGGCACAACCGAGACAGATTTTCAGTCCCAAGGCGACCCCCAAAATACCCAAGGCCGCCTGATGACGGATGGCCAACGGGCCCCGCCGGCAACGACGACCTATTCCCCTCTGTCAAACCTACCCTGCTGCGCACCCCTCTTCCCTTTGAAGGGAAACATGACGACATAATTCGATTCTTTGGAGACTGCGTTGCATATTTCGAGGTACATGACTCTTACTTCCACCCCACCTTAAAAGTCCCGTTCGCGGCCTCTTACTTTGAAGGAGCGGCAGCCAGGTGGTGGACCACCAAGCGGATGGAATTCTACAGTGAACAACTAGAAAGATTCCGCTACCCGAACTGGCGAGACTTCATGCATATTGTCCAGGAACAGTTCATGGACGCCACAGCAAAAGAACAACATGAGAAAAAGATGATGGACCTCCAGATGGGAAACGGATCGGCCGTAGTATACTTCCAGAAACTGGAAGGGGAAGCCCAATTAGCGGATAGAATCCAAGACACCGGAGAAAGGGGGGCAATGGTCAGAGCACTCCGTCAAGGAGTACCCGAAGACTACATCAGATTCATCACGGACATGGGCATGAACATCCCGAGACAATACGTGGAATGGAAGGCCCGCATAATCACCATGCACGAACAACGATCCGTCGCCTTGGCCTACAACCGAACCAACTACGGAGGACGACGTCCCGACAATCGCCCAAACAACAACGCCAGCAGCGGGCAAAAGGCTGCTGGCGCGACAAGTGGTACAGGAGATAAGAAAACTCCCACAGGGACGACATATGGGGGAATGGGAAAACCCATGGACATAGATCAGATGCGAGCCGAAGGAAGATGTTTCAACTGCAACCAGAAGGGACACCTAGCCAGGGACTGCAAGGAGCCGAAGAAGGAGAGGAAAAAGTGGAATTCACAGGAGCTGCGAGCATTACTCGCCACTGCGGAAAAGGAAGAGAAAGGAGAGAAACAAATCGAGGAGAAGACACCCTCGACTACGAAGATAGAGGAAGTAAAAGACGGAGCCGACAAGTGAGCGATTCCACTTGCTCGGCCGGACTTATTAAAACCCAGGGTGTGTGCTCGTCTCCGACTGGTCGGACTCATTGTACTTCTGTAGTTACCACGTGTTTACCTACGCATTCGAATATACCCGCTTTGACACCTTCCAGAACGACCACACCGAAAGAATCGCACAACCGCTATGCTCCGCTTGCGGAGCTAGAAAAGGATATAAAAACACCTCCTGAACGCTCCACTTCCCCACCCCCCTGGACCGACCCCCTCCCCTCCTCTGACCATTCGAGAGCACCAACGATCCCCTGCGTGTCCGCTCAAGGTGCAGGAACGCATCCAGCTGCGTCGAGACTGAACAACATTCAATCACCGGATGCAAAGGGAACAACCCTTAGGGAAGCCGTCTTGTCAGAGGAGGGATCCGACAAAGGAACGGACGACAACGAACACCGGGAAGAAGAGCGGCGAAGACTCAAGACAGCAAAACCTGATGACCGGGATCGTAGGGAAGGGCCCCCCCAAGATCGTCACCCGGCGTCGGAAATCGCAAGCGCCCGCGAGAAGGGCCGAACAGGGGCCTGCACGCCCCAACAGCCGCGCACCACCCTCGTAGAAATACCCGACGAGGAGGACGACACGGCCTATCGGATATGGAAGGAGAAGCAACGGCAGGAAGAAGAGAGGGAGAGACGAGAACCCCCCATTACCCCCGCTAAAGATCAGGTACGCATCCCTCCCCCGGGGCACACCTGGTTCAGACCCTTTGAGGTCGACTGGACCCTCCGGGCGATTCGGGAAGCGCGTACCGAGTCTGAAGCCCGAGCTGCCCTTTCACTCTGGGTCCATCGGGACCGGGTCAGCGAAATCATAGCCGACCTAATCGATGAGCTCAAGGTAGGAGGGGAGGTCGCGAGAGAACGACTTTATGAATTACGAGAGCCTATCCGATATATCCGTCGAACAGAGGGAGCATCGTCACGAGCTTTGATTCTTCCTTTAATCATTGAAACCCTTGCCGACAGACGAACCCTAGAGGTCAAGGGACTCGTCGACAGCGGCTGCACGGGGAGCTCCATCAATCGAGCCTACGTGGAAAGGCATCAGCTACCAACTTCAAAACTGACAATACCCGTACCGGTCTACAACGCAGACAGTTCCCGGAACAAGGCAGGGGACGTCACTGAATTCGTAGAATTAAGGATGACAATCGGCGGCCACAGTGAACGGATCGACCTTGCCGTCACGGACCTGGGAAAAAACGACCTCTTCCTCGGTCACGACTGGCTCAAACGACACAATCCAGTAGTTAATTGGAAGTCGGGAAAAATCACGTTCGCCCGCTGTCAATGCCACAAAAACCCCTTCCCTTTGCCTGATGCCGATCCTGAGGACAGATGGGATGAAGAACTAGAGGAAGGGGAGACCATCCTTGCAATCGACTTTGAACAAGCCCTTGAAATTCGGGCTTTACATCACGCTGAAGAGCTGTCTAAGTGCGCAGAGCTAGAAATGCAACAGCGTCGAAGACACTGATCACACCCACACCCAACACTACACACACAAACACACTCAAGTTCGTGGGGGGATTCTAATGCGATGAAAGTAGCGAACCAATACAATTCAATTCTCAATATCTCTAAGATACACGCGCAGCAATAGCACTCGTATAATATCTAGACTTCTCTAAGTCCAAAGGCTTTTCTCAAGAACAAGAGGGTGCGACTTCCGTCGCCGGGCCTCAAGGCAAGGGTGTATAACACAACACAACTTCGTCAAACGTCTCCACAACTTTCTAGCAGTCGCTTGGGACTCTAATAACCACTGTACACACTCAATAACACTCTAAACACCGCTTAAACGACTGCGCTCGAAGCAGAAACCAATTCCTATTAAATTCAACACACTAATAAACCTCGCGCGTCGCGCGCTAAACCAAAACCTGCACAAACACGTGGAGAAGTGTCTACACTGACACTGAACTCCGAACCTTCCACAAGAGCCACAGGGTTTGAACCTACGCGCTCGAGCTTCCAACCGATCGTAGACTCACAGGATTCGAACCTATGCAATCCAGAGAAACCCCGTCCGACAAGCCAAAGGGTTTGAACCTTTGCCAACCTGCGGAAATAACACAGAAAAGCGAACACTAATCAAGCCAAAGGGTTTGAACCTCTGCGCCTGTAATGCCTCGCGTCACACAGATGCCCTCAAGAACTTGAAAGGGTGACCTTCAAGACACCATACTCTTATTCTCTCACAGAGCGGAAGTCAAACCGAAACCAGACTCTCTGCACGGAGTGCCGCGCTATTTTCTTGTCTAAGCGCGCGACTTAAATCACACAATAGATTTCTGATATGGGTTGTATTCTCTCTCGAAGTTCCTAGCTACTCTAAGTGCTAGAGCGCATGGCTGAAAAGCTTTGCACTATTACACCGGGGGCTCGAAACTTGTACTCTACATCTACACTACAGTATTTATACAATTCTACATCATACACATCGATACAACTTGATACAGTACTGTTAGAACCTCGGAACATTATTCCTCGCAACGCGCGCACGTTGTTATAGCATGCCCGGGGCTGGACACTTGGTTGGAGGCCTATCTCGAGACCAGATTCTGTCTCCTCATGGTTTATACTCCACTCGCACTGCATTCTATACGTTGGCATGTCACTCGTCATTTCTTCGGAGGATACTTGGAGTGGCAACCAATCCTATACACTGTATCTCATTCAAATGTTGAGTTTCTAGTTTTCTCTGGTTGGTGGGGGATACCCGTGGTAAGCCTAGGCACTGCGCTCTCTGGCCAAACTGGGTTCTCTCGGAGTTATCTATACTCAGGCATTATTTGGGACACGCGCGCGCGTGCCGCGCGATCGGGGCCCTGTGCGTCATCGATCACTGTGTCACGTAGTTCTTCTTGAGATCAGGCATGTCTTTTATTATGGCTGCAGAGCATGTATGCAATCTGTTGGTAGCGCATTCAGTATCGAGTGCTGAGCTCTTGTACTTAGTGTGACCTCAATGAAGTATCATACTAAGTTAGAGCATGCACTCTACCAATAGTCACTTCAGACTTGCGTGGGCATGCGCGCATTGTTATACCGCGCGCGGTGTTGATATCACTGCGCTCTATGTCTACTTTCATACACGCACGCAGCGCGCGTGGCAGATCAATCCTTCTCATATCATGTCTGTCTCTCATCAATTCATTGGAGCGCGTCTCTGATCTGCCTCTAGTGTATTCACTATCAAGTGCTGAGCTCTCATACTTAGTGTGACCTCAATCAGTATCATTCTAAGTTAGAGTATGCACTCTACTAATTGTCACTCGAGGTCGTACTGCACGCGACTCGGTATCGTGCTCCATACATATATTACTGCACTCTGTGTGTTTGACACTGCGCTCTATGCATAGAGTATTGCGCTCTTTCTGTATTTTGTGTTACCTCAGTCACTAGCCCTTATACCATGTATGTATTCATACATATCGCAAAATTACACGGCTAGACACGATGCGAGCGTGTCAACGCTAACGAATTCGCCGCGCAAGCAAATGCCGGGAAGGAAAGGAAATCATTCGAAGAAATGGTACCCCCAACATACCAAGAGTTTAAGGATCTCTTTTCCAAAGAGAACTTCGACGAACTCCCTGAACGGAAGCCATGGGATCATGCGATAGAACTAACCCCCAACGCGCAGTCAACCTTGGACTGCAAGGTCTATCCCCTCAATTGCCATGAACAGGAGGAACTTGACAAGTTCTTAGACGAAAACCTCGCCTCAGGACGTATTCAACAGTCTAAGTCGCCCTTCGCCTCCCCCTTCTTTTTCGTCAAAAAAAAGGATGGCTCCTTACGACCCATCCAAGACTATCAAAAACTCAACGAAATGACGATAAAAAACAGATACCCACTCCCCCTGATCTCAGAGCTCATGGACAAGCTCAAGGGCGCCAAATACTTCACCAAACTAGACGTTCGGTGGGGATATAATAATGTACGAATCAAACAAGGAGACAAGCAGAAAGCAGCCTTCAGGACGAACCGGGGACTCTTTGAACCAACCGTGATGTTCTTCGGACTCACGAACTCCCCAGCCACCTTCCAATGGATGATGAACGACATTTTCAAAGACTTAATTGCCGAAGGAAAAGTCACCATCTACCTCGACGACATCCTTATCTTTACAAAGGATCGTCAGGAACATAGAGCAATCGTCAAAAGGGTGCTTCAGAGGCTGAGGGAACACAAATTATTCCTAAAAGCCGAGAAGTGTGAATTCGAAACGTTGGAAACGGAGTACCTCGGGGTAATAATCAGTGAAGGAGCGATTAAAATGGATCCGGTGAAAGTTAAAGGGATCACCGAGTGGCCGACACCGACAAAGAAGAAGGAGCTGCAATCGTTCCTGGGATTCACCAACTTTTACCGACGCTTTATCAAGAATTATTCAAAGATCGTCCGCCCTATGACTCAACTTACGGGAAACGCACCCTGGACATGGGGAGCCGCCCAAAATCAGGCATTCCAACAGCTAAAGAAACAGATGGCGGAAGACGTAATTCTGGCGATGCCGACAGAGACAGGGAAGTTCAGAGTGGAGGCTGACTCAAGTGAAGGAGCAATCGGTGCTGTCCTCAGCCAACAACAAGACGGGAAGTGGAGGCCGGTTGCGTTCCTATCGAAGGCCCTTACCGTCACGGAAAGGAACTATGAAATCTACGACAAGGAACTCCTAGCCATCATGCTCTCCCTCGCGGAGTGGCATCACTACCTTATGGGAGCGGCCGACACGTTCGAAATCTGGACGGACCATCAGAACCTACAGTATTTCAGGAAGCCCCAGAAGCTCAACCGTCGCCAAGCCCGATGGGTAACGGAGCTCGCAGAGTATCATTTCACCCTCTTCCACAAGGCCAGCACTGCCAATAGGAAAGCCGACCTATTGAGTCGACGAGATGACCATAGCCAAGGCAAACAGGACAACGAAGACATAGTTGTCCTAAAACCTGAACATTTCCGGGCAATGATCATGCCCACCGACGAAGAAACCCACGCCAAAATCAAGGATGCCACCAGAGACCATGGAAAATGGGATCAAGGCATCGCGGGGTCCCTCAACCACGAAAGAGGAATAACGGAGACAAAGGGACTCCTCTACTACGATGGACAAATATACGTTCCAAGAGACCACACGCTTCGCGGGGAAATCATATCCCGCTCCCACGATCACATTACTGCTGGTCATCCAGGAATCGCCAAGACCAAGGAACTCATCCAACGAGAATTCTGGTGGCCAAAACTCCATAAAGACGTCGAAGCCTACGTTAAAGCCTGCGAAACTTGCCAACGAACGAAGACGAGCACACAAGCAAAGGCAGCCCCCCTTCATCCCAATGAAATCCCTTCCGAACCCTGGACTCACATCTCGGTGGACATGATAACCGGTCTACCCGAGTCAAATGGGTTTGACGCTATCCTGATGATCATTGACCGTTTCTCAAAAGAAATGGTCCCGATAGCCTGCAATGTGGAACTAACCTCGGAAGGATACGCAAAAATACTGCGAGATCACATATACGCCCGCTACGGAATGCCCAGCGTAGTAATTTCAGATCAAGGCCCCCAATTCGTCTCAAACTTCATGAAAGACCTCTATAAACTACTTGACATAACCCCAAATGCATCCACGGCGTTCCACCCCCAGACCGACGGACAAACAGAGAGGGCCAACCAAGAAATCGAAAAATACCTCAGAATATTTGTCAATCACCTACAGAATGACTGGAGCGAATGGCTAGCAATCGGCGCCTTCGTCCACAATAACCGCATCCACTCCGCCACAGGTAAAAGCCCGTTCATGGTCAACTACGGCCGGAACCCTAGGATCATCCCAGACTCTCACCGACCCAATCCGTTTACCAACCCCACCGCCCAGTCCTTCTCCGACAAGATGAAAAACATCCATGCCGAGGCAAAGGCCTCACTCAAAGAGGCAGCGGATAAAATGAAAACACAGTATGACAAGAGAAAGCGACCCGCAATCAACTACAAGGTCGGAGATCGGGTATGGCTTGATAGTTCCCATCTGAGCCTCCCTCGCCCAAAAAAGAAACTCGACGACAAGCGAGTAGGCCCCTTCCTTATTCTCAACAAATACGGTGCCTCCGCCTATAAATTGAAACTCCCACCTCATTGGAAAATCTACCCCACTTTCAACGAGAAACTCCTCTCCCCATATACTCCACCCGCATTCCCCAATCAGGAACAACCACCACCACCTCCTCCTGACTTAATCGAAGATGAGGAGGAGTACGAAGTCGAAGAAGTCCTGGACCATCGCACCAGGAAAGTCAGAGGAAAGAGAGGGGAACTCCCAGTAATCGTCACTGACTACTACGTCAAATGGAAAGGCTGGACCCGAGAACACAACAGCTGGGTGCGAGAAAAAGACATGGGGCATGCCAGGAAGGCAATCGAAAACTATGAGAAGAAGGCCAGACGCGCAGACCGACTCACTGTCGCCTACGCATCCTCGATCCAAACAGCGACACTCCAAATTGAAGTCAGAAAATTCCCAAGAATGATCTTGGATCACAAATACGACGACAATGGAGTGGTCAACTACAAAGCCCAAGCTGGCGACGGAAGTCAACAATGGATCATAGATCCCGCCTCTCCTTGGCCTGAAGAATCCACCAGTGAACAGCGACGATGGGATAAACTCATCGAAACATACTGGGAAAATGTACACAGCACAGGCGCAGACATACCCTACGAGGAACCCTAATGGCAGTCGGGACGACTGCCTTAACGAGAGGGTAATGTTACGATTTATTTACTTTTTACCCTTCAAACCTTCACATCGGCACTATATGCATCACGTTCGTGACAGTCGCATCAACTTCCATAAATCTTCACCATCACTGTCACCAAGGACTATTATTAGACCCATCTTTCTAGTATATAAGTAGCACGCTTTCAGCTGTAATACTCAGCTTTGAGCTAAAGTTTATATTACTTCATTCTTCTCTCGATCCACTCGCGACGACCTTACCGTTACACCAGTCTCTGACTACAACCAGACAACAACTGAAACTCTGTTGGACTCGGGTATTACCCGGTATAGTCTAGCAGTTTATTCTAGTTTGGTTTACTCAGGGCTAGTCCTAACAGAGTTTCCATGCCTCATGCATGAGTTCACGCCGACAGTGGGTCAGCAAGGTCTTCCGTTGATTTGCACTGATGCTGAGTGTATGGAGGAAGTCAGATATTGAGTCTGGAAGCTAAGGCAAATTCTGTAAGTTGCCAGAATTAATCTCAGTAGAGAAAGGAACAAACCAAAGGGAAAAATGCTGTTTGATGACATGCACCTGAGTTTGGCTTTGCAAGGATATATTTTGACAAATTACCAAAGAACGTGTACAAAGGCCATGCCTTGGTGGTCCCAAAGCTAGTGAGGTGAGTCGCATCAGACCAAAACATCAATGCCGCAATAACTTTCTCCAGTTTGCATCCAGGTTCATTTGCAGCACATTGGAGGTCTCGCTGTGCATTCAGCCACATATCCAAAGTGTATAATTCATTGTATATTCGTGTTTTGTGCCTGGTGAGTGGAGATACAAATATACGCTGAAATGGAGAGAAATGAAAGAAGTGTGCTTGAGCATCAGTGAATGCCGCCTTGATGACCTCTACTAAAGGATGGTACCAAAATCCTGGAACTGAAAAGATGTATCCACTGGTGGCCTGGTCTCCACCAGTAGGTATCTTGATATCCACAGTAGCCTCACACCATCCATCCTGTGACAAAGAAGGCAAGTTAATGGCATTGTCGAGTTTCTGATGCTCTCTACCAACATCAAATTTGAATCTGGAGTTAAAATCATTGGCCTGGAAGTCTGGTGCACGAATAACATCATTAACAAGGCGATTAACCTCGTTTTCAGACTTCAAATTACTCCCAGAGTTGACTCATTGCATGAGGCAATACACACTCATGCTCAAGTAAGGGTATGGAGGTGGTGGTAGCACTGCACTGGCTCCTTCAGATGTCGGAGATTCATGCTCAGTGGACTGGGGAAAGTTGGCAAGGTCCTGCAGTGAAACCAATGCCTCAGGATCATAAGATGGTCAATTTGGAAAGAAGCAGAAGATGTGGAATGCATTGGTCATGGTCTTGAAAGCATCATGGACAATAAGGCGCACTCGAGGGATGATGGGTGTCGGTTCATCAGAAGTAGCAGTGACTACTGCAGGTTCAGCTTCAGGGAGTTTGTCAACAAATCGATGAGGAAGTTGGTGGACATGCTGTGGGCATGCTGGTACAGGCAGAGTACCTGTAGGTGGAAATGGAAATGCTGCTGCTTCTGGAATATCCACATCTTGGTAGTCAGTTGCCTGATAATTAGCAGTGTTAGGTTATAAAGAAGGATAATATATGTTGAACACACCTGAACACTGGTCCCAGCATATACCATCTCCAAATTATCCAGTGCCAGTGACCCTTCCCCCCCTCCCACAAGATTAACAGCATCATCCAAATGCCTATGCTTCTTGCACTTTTGGGGTTTGTCCAGTGTCACTTGTGTCCATAGTTGAATAGTAGCTTTACAGCGGTTCTTGTGAAGTGAAAGTCCTTTTGATGTACTGAATTTTCGGCCACACCCTGCTTCAGCAGGAACACAGGAAAAAGGGAGAATGAGCTCAGACATTAGGAAGATCAAGATGAGAAGTGTGATGAGGTGCATTGTATGAGAAAAGAGTACAGTGTGACTAGCAGTCTTATAAGTAAGTTCATTGGGTCCGACTCGGAGTTGGAGTTAGAGTAGTAGAATACAGGCATCTCACGATCACCAGATTAACACGTCGGAGTGGCTGTGATACACCACGTGATAAGTGTTGATCACTCATGGCTCATTTGGAACTTTCCTAGTTTCCCTCATCATGAGGGCCCATTGCGCCCGACACGGACCTACAAGGCCTCTGGACTTCTAGAACTACATTTTTCTCTCTCCAATGTGGACTGTTCTTCTGAATCGGCAGTCAACTTTTTCACTATAAATACCCATGTCCTGTCGACATCCTGGCCAAACCACTAGCATCAGCAGCAACAATGGCATCACTTCAAGAATCACAAATTCCCAACTTACCTGGATCTTCTCAGCTGTCCCACTCATACATTGGTCTTCTGAAGTGGCACATTGCAGAGTTAGAGGAAGAAGTTGTCATGTTGAAGGGTACTCCCCAAGCCAAACATCAGTGAGTGTCTTTATAGCTCTCTTCTTAGTATCGGCTCTATATATTTCCTTAGGGAATCATTCAAGTTGATGGGGTGTGCACTTCCTCGTATCTTGTCCCCATTTGATAGTGTCTGGAGTGTCATAGATGAGAAGGTCCAGCGCCAACAATTTGAAGATGAATCATCTTCAAAGGATGACGATTCTGTTATTCCTACATTGGAGTATGTTTTTCATTGATATTTCAAGAACTGTTGACAATGTCTCATATAATACAGGCAAGACAGACTGCATCGAGGCTACAAGGCAATGGTTGACAGTCTGGGTCCCCGTATCGAAAGGATTCTCTTGGGCAATAAGACCACCACTGGCGAATTTAATGACATCTGTACCTCAGTAAGCCTCATATTGAGTTATTAGTGTCTGATAGTCATCGATTTCAATTGAAGCTCAGCAACGGTGCTAGCACTGCCAGAACTGCTGACACTCATTGTCTCCTGGTTAACATGCCTGAGTGGATAAATCACTCAATAAAACTGACAGATATGCAGGAGGAATTGTTGGATACCCAGAGTTGTATTGGTCGTGGTTTCGACCATTACATCACTGGGGCTTTTCTTTGTTCTATCGAGTATGATTGGTCAGATCCAGAGTACGTTGCATGACCCTTCAACAATGTATATTGGCTTCTCATCTCTTCTAGTGTACATGAAGCAATCAGGAATGGTGATCCACGGTACCCAGTTACTGCAGGATCCTGGCCTCGATTCCTGTTTCCTGACCCTGAGAAGGACCACACTGACAGTGATGAAGGTTTTGCACAGGCGCCAATCCTTCAGAAGGTCACTCAAATTTCTATCTCATTTTTAACCAATTCTTATCTATATTCTGGATCTTTATAGGCTTGGAAATGTCTCATGACATCGCCATGATCTGCAGATGAGATTGATCTCAACATGCCAGCTTCTCGCAAAGGGATTCCATCGGAGCAAACTGGCACCTGATGTAGGGGGGTAGGGGGGGAGGGGGGGAGGGGGGTAGACCTTAAACGTGTAAGTGACATACCAAAATTTAGTAGTACATATTGATAGAAACAGCCAAATTTGACTTGATTTTGACTGTAAAAGGTGCTATTTTCAGTGGAATCATTAGTTTCCACACCATTTTCTAGCTGGAACTGGGCCAGGAACAATTAAGGAGTGACCGCATTGAGAAATTCCCCCTGATGATGTAACACTTGCATTTGCTCAGCAGGCTGAAACGTGGCTCTGATCTCAAAGAATCCTGATGGCGAAGAAGGGGAAACAACCAATTCCTAGTATCCATCATGCGGATCCAATTTCCATCAGTGAAACAGTATGTGGGGATACAGCGATGATGAATAATGGTGATGAGATGTCACTGGTGCGACCCATCGTTGTTGAAACGGAGGAAATCGCAACAGCAGGTGGAAGCATTGGGTCTCGGCTATGTGGTTTGCGTACACTACGCAAGTGAAAGCTCCCTGGCAGCACTGAAGTTCCAGAAGGTGTTGAGATCACTACTTGTGGGGAATGTGAGCTACTAATCAATAACTTGATGAATTGCATCTCGTGTAATGGACCTGCCTGCTCCTTAAAGGTGAGTACTCATGTATTTTGAATGGATTCTGGCTTATTTTTGTTGGTAGTATCACTTACATTGTCAAGGATTACTAGAAAAGCCACTTAGTGAGTGGTTCTGTGATGATGATTGCTGAAAAAATGCTGGATTTCGAGTTTCATGTTGTCATCGGACTTAGTTAAAAAAAAATGGTGTAATAGAATTACCAATTCATTACCAAATATAGTTATATTACTACCATAAAAGGAAATGGGGGGAGGGGGGGAGGGGTCCAGCCCGCCTTAAACAAATTAATGTAGGTCAGGTGTGTAGTTTTTCTGGAACCCCCTTGGCTTCTTGTGTCAAACGACAGAAGACAAATTCGCAACACTGTGTAGCTAATAATATTGGCTTGAAGTCAGTAACCGCACGCAGTATTGCATACGTGGCTGTACAAGTTGGGTTCTTTGATGTTTTATCTAGGGCTGTATGCTCATCTTAGTTATATAGCTTCGGATCGCATTCACACAGAGCAGCTGGCAACAAGTTGATGGAGATTTCAACCATCAGGTCTTCTTTAACAACATCATCGATTACTTTGAGGATACCCCTGGACCTATTGCGGCGGCAAAGGCAAATGCTGTGTTGGAATGGTGGACCAAGTGATTCTCCCATCTGTCGCAAAATTCTCTACTGATGTTCCATTCACTAGTAGTGTATTCAAGACAGGAAAGACTCGACTTTCCCAGTCCCTTCCTGATGGCGGCTCTGTAAAGCGACTGGCAACAAAGAGGGATGAGCAGGAACGAGGGGAACATACAGTATAAATTTTAGTCCGAAATAATGTAAATTTTGTTCCCATGATAATGCATGTATCATTTCCAAATCTCTCCGTGAATGACAATGAGAATAGTGCATACAGCAGTCCCCAAATGATGACAATATATCTCTGATATTACAGACTCGCTATAAGGGGGTGCTTGTGTTATACTCGCCTATGACATTAAGTAACGGTACTGAAACCTTTCAAAGCCTGACATGTGTTCCTGACATTGGGAATGCTCGTAAGGATACATGTAGGATATCATTTCTTCACGCTTCATATGGGCATATAAGGCCGGCGCAATTATTTCGGACGTTGCCATGCATTTCGAGCATTGCCATGGGCTTATACGGCCGTATATATTTTTGTTCAATTCGCTGATGCAGGTTAGATGACATACTTTTGGCCATCGAGGTGCAACCCGGTGAACGTAATTGGAGCAGGGCTACAGTCGAAGGAACCCTGTGTGCATGGGTTGTCGGTAATGACCGTCAGTGCCGAGTTACACGAATCGTCATAAACCCTCCCTGCAAATGTTCGGTTAAACCTGAGCGAAATAGCAGGGAAAAACACTGAGTACAAGAGCCGATGCTTCCCCCTCCAAGGTCGGCAATGCCAAAGCTGTAAATTTTCGGGTCAGCACAGGTATCGAATGTAGGAAATCAGCAACGAGCGTACTTGTAGCCGGGACAGATAGCGTTGGTCATACCAACAGTGGCGGCGACGATAGCAAGGGTTTTCAGAGTGAATTGCATCTTCTTCAAGTTGCGTTGGAGGTATTCCTACAAAATGCTTCAACTTATATACTGTAAATGAAACAATTATGGCTTCAAGTGAAACACCTATGAATGCACGGGCATACATAGGAGGCAACGATATAGCGGGATAACGTAGGACAACAGACCCACGAAGGATGTCTTGTGGTCATGGGAATGTGAAGCCGACTACGAGCTCCACGGAGAACCCAGGCCCTGAAACAGGCATGTGTGCAAGGACCGTACGAACCCTGAAGTCTAAGCGCGCTGACGAATTTCATGACATTCGTATTCATGCATGAAACACCAGTATTAGGTTCATTGGAACATGCCAGGTCAAGGCTGGACATCAGTCGGACGTCAATCTGTACGAGAAAAGAGTGATATGTTAGTGTCATCGCCTTCATTGCACAGCACAGTACCACGTCGTATCGCCTTCAAGTTCAAATGTTCAGTGTTCCCGCTGATTTGAAAACAAACCTTATGGTACATTCTACAGTTTTGAAATCGGCTGTGTGTTTGTATGAGTAGCCGGTAGCAGTGTGCTATGTCACAGTATCTGAAGGATTTAGTAGCTATAGAGAATAGGCGGGTGTGAGCTTTCGAAAGCGCCAATACAACACGGTAGCTACCTTCAAGCTGGCAATTCGCATATTTTTCTTCAGCATCTATTACCGCTGTCAGAATTTAGAATTTGGGAATATGGTCACATTACATCTACGGTTGGAGAGATGTGAGGGCCCGTGGTGATTCTGGATGCAGTGATGGATTTGCTCTCAAAATTTGATTCATTGTACTCACCGCAAAGGAAAAAGAATAGGTGTGTAGTACTGGGCGTGTAGCCAGTGGATAACACCTTTCCTGTTGAGCATAACAATCACCACGTAGCGTAGCAGGTCATGACGGCATGCAAGTATCACGGCATTTGCCAAGCACAGGTGGTAGGACTTTTCTAGCCCTGACCCTAGAACGGCTTATTTCGGCGGATCCGTGTTACCTGTCCTCTCTTACGGTCACCACCACCATCCTCCACAGTTGTCGCCTTTTTTTACTTCAGCAACATATCTCTCTTGTACAATGTAAGGGACCAGTTCCTTTAATCTACGTTATAACTTCTGCGCTTTATCGTTCATGCAGCCTAAAAATCAAATAGACACCACTTCACGTCAAGCTACACTGCATTTGGCTCGGTGGGAACCCGTGGGTGTTGTAAGCGCCAAAGATGCCATCGAAGCGGAAACTGTTTCTGCGCATATAAGCGAATTTTCTTGGCGTGCAGAAAGCTTGGTCTCCACCTGACGTTCCGTTTTTCTCGCTGCTTCTAGCTTCCTAAGCCTCTTCGGTCCTTCTAACCTCTCCTTACAGAAGTCCGGAATAGGTCTGTACCGACAGTTGGAGAGCTCCTTTCTTATTCATTGCTAAATACTACGACCCGACGACTTTCCCTGTAACATCGACAATGTATCTCATACTCGGCTCCTTTGCTCGTTGTTTACAGGGTTATGCAGTTCAGCGAGCGGCCATGCTGCATTTCCTTCTCGGTCTACAACATTCATGTTTATGGTACTGACCAATCTCCCGCGTTTCCTCCGGGTCGACAAGATAAAAATCAAAACGTCCTAGTCTTCCGTCTTAGCTAATACTGGAACAGTTTTGAGATCTGATCTCCCGGAGAAGGGTATCTCATGAATGCCAGCTTTGCTGATGATGATGAATGATCCTTCAGCGTGTTCGAAGTCATAGGAACAGCCGATTCGGAAGGCATTGGATATCCACGGCGGTCCGTGCTTTGTAGAGTTCCATCTTCCCCGTGAATTGCAGTGACCACTATAGGTAATTCAATAAAAGATTCATCGTGACCTTTAAATACTGTTCGGAATGTGTAGACACCCTAACTGTGTCATGTAGCACAGGAATATGTCCCCACTCAACTCAGCACTCAAACATGATCAATTCACCTCGTCTAAGTCATGATGGTTGCTCCATACACGATCTCTATGCATACGCTGGCGGTGGCCCAAGTACAGATCCGAGTCCTTGATTCCTCTCCGCTTCTCGTTCCATGAGCTGCTGTACCTGGACCCTCAGCCTCAAAACCTCTGCCACCACATCATCCAGGACAGCATGACGACCCCTCCTGTATCTCCGTAGAATTATCGTGTACCTCCGCGCTCTGGGGTTCAGATGTATCGACATGCAAACGCGATTCAATACTATTTCTCCTTTCTCCTACATCTTCAGTCTGAATTCCCTCTGAATCCTGTTCGACTGTATCCGGAATGATATCTCCGGAGTTTGGCGTCATATCACCCTCCAGCATGGGAGAGACGCTTTCACTGTTTTTGTTTCCAACGGGCGGAGAATGAAAACTTTGCTCAGGCTCAGGGTGTATCTTCGGGTTGGGTGATAGACGGCGATGCCTCCAGTTCGACGTTTGCGGTGGCACATGAAGAGAAATGCACCGCCTCCTATGAGAAGCAGCAGAGATACTACAGTCCCTGTTACGGCGCCAATCATGATGGATGTTCTGTGACTTCGATGGGTCGATCTATAAAAGGAATAGTGAGATAGGTTAAGTACTTTCATGAACGACGTACGGTGGGGTTCCCGTGGAGGACCTATTGAATATAAGCATCCGGTACAGCAGTTTACTATGAGCATGAATGACGTTACGTACGACGATGATGACACAGAGGGGGATTTAACCTCAAATCTCTGGGCAGCAACTTGTGTTACAGTACCAGTTTGATTCATGATCGCTTCAACGGTGTATTCTCTATGGTTCGAAAAGGATGAGTGAGCATTTAAGGCAAAAATTCTCCGGACGCACCCCAATCCAGGAAAAGTCACTTTGAGCGTTCCATTGAGTTAAGTGGTGTCGGTTGCATTGAGTAAGTGGAGTCCTTCTAATGAAACCTCTCCAGTGAGACTGCTTAGTACGAATTGTATTTGATTTGAATCGTTTGTTTATCGATGCCCGGATAGCGTTATCGGAATCCCAACAGTCACATTCCCTGGAAAGTAGTCAAAGCTGAGGCCGTGCGAAATAGAAAAGCGGAGGCAGGATCTACAGCTACCTTGAGCGATCGCGTAGTAGCATACGGGGAATCGACTCACAAAACGATACGGAGTAACATCTTTTGAGCATCACCCCATGAGAAGGCGGATCGAGGACTTGGTATCGAGGAGAAGCTATCTGAGAAGTGCGATGGCGGAGAGAATTACAATGTCAGACGTACACATCGGCACTCGGATATCATGATTCAGAGCTGGCACCACACGTTTCTGGGGTATACTGACGAAGACAGAGGTAACCGACAGACCAGACGCAGGGCTCGAGTTTAAACGGTGATGCCTATGTTTTTTCGCTCAAGTATGTGTTGGGGAATCAAGCCGACGCAAGTCGGTACATTACTGCCGGACCTTACCCGTACACGAAAGTCATGTCAATACTCGAAGTTTCTACTGTGTTCCTTTAACCATGACTTAGTAATAATATTAGAACTTACTAGAATGTTTGTAGGGGTATAAAAGCCTCGTATTCGTACCATTACAATAATTAATTCAATTCTTACTCCTCATTCTATATTATTGCTGCTAATAGGTTATGGGCCCCGGCCATAACTGAATCTCAACGATAATACACTCACCTCGCATACACTCTCTATCCATAGGCTATCATGTCCACCAACACTTTCTCATCCACAGCGAAACTCGGCGAGTACTTCGCAAAGCTCCCTGCATGCAAGGCTGATGGCACGAATTGGATCTTCTTTCGTGACCGATTCCTTTTTGCTGTTGACGCTGCGGGTCTGAGCGACCATTTCGAGGACATTACCACTGCGACTGAACCGACCACACCAGCCGTGGTAGATCCCAAGAATCCCACAGTAGACGAGACAAAGACATTGAACGAGTATGCCAAACGGCGCCGGATTTGGAAGTCCGAGCAGGCTGTAATCAAGCAGGGAATCGCCTCAGTGATTTCGGATTCGTTATTCCTGAAGGTGAAGGGTGAGGTGACAGCAAAAGCGATGTGGGAGAAGGTAAAGTCGGAGTATGAGAAGAAGTCGAAGATGGTCACGGTTGACCTGCGCCGAAAGCTCCAAGATGAGCGATGCGCAGAAGGAGGTGATGTAAAGACTCACCTAACGAAGCTACAGTCCATACGCGAGGACCTCATCGCGATGGGAGCGGACCCAGGTGATGATAACTTCGTTGCAATAGTCCTCGGATCACTCCCTACCTCATTCGAAACATATCTCTCTGCGCTTACAGGCGCATCGACACTCCTTGGCAAGGCTCTCGATCCCGATATGGTGCTACAGGGCATCAGCGATGAAGCAGACCGGCGGAAGGTCAGGTCAGCAGGAAAGGGCGAGAAGGAAGCTGCATTCTATAGTGGGAATGGCAGAAAGAAGTCAAGGAAATCGGTGGAGTGTTTCAACTGCCACCGGAAGGGACATATGGCGAGAGATTGCTGGGAAAAGGGAGGAGGAAAAGAAGGCCAAGGCCCAAAGAAGGGCCGTGGACAAGCAAACTCGGCAGAGGCAGACAAGGAGTTTGATGCCGCATGGTTTGCAGAGGAAGAAGACGATGAGGACGACTTCTCGGATCTGCCAGCCCTCCAGGATGTCAGTGACAGTGAAGATGAAGATAACGACGACGAAAGTGAATTAGACATCAGTACACCAGAACTCATTGGAGAAATAACCTCACTTACTTCTGGGAATCTTGCAGCAGCTGTTGCTGAATCAGAGCACAAGTACGAAGTTGACATCTTCGACTCTGGTGCTACACAGCATATGACACCATCACGTCACAGGTTGATGAACTATATGGCTATCAAGCCTCGAGGGATAATGGCAGCAGACAAGAAGAAGTTCGAAGCACTTGGGAAGGGTGATATGTGTATCACGATTCCTAATGGGAAGGATCAGACGATGAAGGTCCTTGTTAAGGATGTACTCCATGCACCTAATCTTGGAGTTACACTCCTTTCTGTTGGTCGCATCACCCAGGCAGGTTATTCCCTTGATTTCAAGGAGGACGAGTGCCGCATCTTTGATAAGAAGCATCATCAAATTGGATCAATACCCCATGTCAATGGGCTGTACAGACTCCATGTACCAGTTTCCCATTCAGAAGCCTATCACATTGATGATGGACTGCGTATCGTGACACCTGATGAGCTGCATCATCTGATGGGCCATCTTCCAGTTGATGCGGCAAAGAAGCTTGTCAAGGATCGATTAGTTGATGGTCTAGAACTTGACGAAGGAAGCCCTACCTCGAAGGATCAATGCCCATCATGTCTGCATGGTAGAATGACTAGGAAAGCAGTCTCCAAGTCTAGGGAGAACGACGCGTCAGGGGGAGTAGGTGATCAGGTTCACAGTGATGTGTGGGGACCTGCAACCATCGAGACACCCCAGCACAAGAAGTATTATGTTACCTTCACAGATGACGCGTCGCGTTACTCAGTAGCCATGCTACTCCACTCAAAAGATGAAACATTGCAGTCATTCAAGGATCTTGAGGCAAGATGGGACAAGTTACATGGTATCAAGATCAAAATATTGCATTCGGATGGAGGAGGGGAGTACAAGAGCCATGAGTTCGATGACTACCTAGCTGAGAAAGGAATACAGCGTCGCTTCACAGTCCATGACACACCCGAGCACAACGGAGTCGCCGAGAGACTCAATCGCACACTTCTCGAAAAGATCCGAGCCATGCTCCATGCCGCAGAACTGCCGAAGAACTTGTGGGGTGAGGCACTGAAGCATGCAATTTGGCTGAAGAATCGGACGTCATCGAAGGCTATTGGAGGTCATACACCATACGAGGTGTTCCATGGTTCAAAGCCTGACTTGCGGCATATCCAAGAGTGGGGCTGCAAAGTCTGGGTACATGTTGAGGATGGTTCAAAGCTTGAAGGACGTGCTCGCGAGGGTCGATGGCTTGGTTTTGACCAAGAAAGCAATGGTCATCGAATTTACTACCCAAACAATCACACCATACGTGTCGAACGAAGTGTCAAATTCCCAGAAGTGCACAGAAGGGAAGGAGGAATTCACAGAGTGCTGAATGAGGGGGAGAATGCAGAAGTTAGTGACAATAAGAAAACAGAAAACATCCAGCATGCACCTCCATTATCCAAACCAACACTGCTTTCTCTACCAGGTTCTCCACTCACTACACCACCAGACACCCCTCCATCAAGTCCGACATCAAAGCCTATAAAACCGATAGCACCACGAGACATTTCAAGTCAAATTGATGTGAAGAACATTATCAATGGCACTCGGGCATGACGAGCTGCCCATTTTGCCCAGGCTAAGCCGGTTGCAGACTCAGACATCATGGAGTATGCGTATTCAGCTGTGGGAGACTTGTCCAATGAACCAAGCGTTGAAGAGGCAATGAAAAGGGAAGATTGGCCTCTGTTCAAACAGGCCATGGACGTCGAGATGGAAGCAATGAAGAGGACAGGCACATTTGGTGATGGACCCATGCCCAGACCAATCGGACAGAATATTGTTGGATCAAAGTGGGCATTGCGGATCAAGCGCAAGGCTAATGGGGAGATCGACAAATACAAGGCACGTCTTGTTGCACGAGGATTCACTCAAGTCCAAGGAGTGGATTACTTCGAGACATTTTCACCTACAGCAAAACTATCGTCACTCCGCACCATTCTCTCACTTGCTGCACGTTTTGATTGGGACATCAAAGTGTTTGATTACTCGGCAGCCTTTCTCAATGGCGAGTTCTCAGCTGATGAAGAAATTTTCATGGAACAACCGCCTCATTACACTAATGGAAATTCAAACGATGTCATTCGCCTCCAACGTACAATATACGGACTCAAACAGTCAAGCCGTAAGTGGTACGAGAAGCTAACATCAGCTCTTGCCACGCTTGATGTTTACCCTCTCAAATCGGATCATGCAGTCTACCATCTTAATCGAGGAAACGATTTCATATTCATTGCTATCCATATTGATGACAGCACCATTACCGGAAACTCACCTGCATTGATTGATGAGATACAAGAGGAAATTGGTCGCATCTTCAAGATCACAATGCTGGGACCTATTAGTTGGCTACTAGGCATGGAAGTCACACGAGACAGAAAGAAGCGCACTCTGATGCTTTCCCAGACCACCTACATTGATTCCCTTCTACGAAAATTCCATATGACGGACTGTAAAGCTGTCTCTGTTCCCCTTGATCCATCTACTCAGCTTTCACGCAACCAATGCCCTGCTCCATCAGATTACGAAGCCATTACTGACATGCAAGACATCCCATACCGAGAACTTATTGGAGGATTAGTCTGGCTTGCCACAGCCACGTGTCCAGACTTAGCATTCACAGTCTGTGTCCTCTCACGCTTTGTCGACAACCCCGGTCATCCACACTGGAACACAGCAAAACGTGTGCTCCAGTATCTGAAGGGTACTCGGACCCTGAGCCTAACTTACAGTGCATCAGATGAGACCCTAGGCCTTGATATCTTTGCTGATGCTGATGGGATGTCACTTGAAACAAGAAAAGCCGTGTCAGGCTACGCATTCATCTTGAATGGCGCCGCCGTATCATGGTCCTCGAAGCAGCAAGAAATTGTTGCCTTATCTACAACTGAAGCTGAATATATTGCAATGACCTCTACAGCGAAGGAGGCACTTTGGTTTCGTACCCTGATCTCAGAACTCTTTGGTCCGATCACATTTCCCCTTACAATTTATAATGACAATCAATCAGCGATTTCCCTCGCACATGCAGACCTTGGTCAATTCCACGCACGGACCAAGCACATCGACATCCGATATCATTTTATCCGTGACAAAATACAGGCCGGAATATTCGACATCATCTACTGCCCCACCAACGAGATGACAGCCGACATTCACACCAAGGCGCTAGCCTCGTTCAAGTTTCAACCTCTTGTTCGGAAGCTCGGAATGACTTCGGCTTGAGGAGGAGTGTTGGGGAATCAAGCCGACGCAAGTCGGTACATTACTGCCGGACCTTACCCGTACACGAAAGTCATGTCAATACTCGAAGTTTCTACTGTGTTCCTTTAACCATGACTTAGTAATAATATTAGAACTTACTAGAATGTTTGTAGGGGTATAAAAGCCTCGTATTCGTACCATTACAATAATTAATTCAATTCTTACTCCTCATTCTATATTATTGCTGCTAATAGTATGCAGTCTCGAACGATGGGTGACACCATCAGCTCATCATGTTCTTTTGATCAAAGATCAAACACCTGAAAGACCTCCGAACACAGCCAAGATTTTGTTCCGAACAGTTATGAAGCGGCCGTATTGTGTTAGTGGCCATCAATCAACTACCCAGTTAAGATGTACCAACAGGACCAAGATGAGATAGACGGGCAAGCTTTCTTACAACAATGGAATATCACCCAGGAAGCCTGCCCATCCATGATCCTAGAGACGAAGTGGCTGAGAACAAGGTTACAAATTTTCCCTATCAGAGACGACCTTTGCCCAGTCGTTGGAGACTACATCATGCCATGCTTGAGCGGATTTGGAAGTGTGCAGATCAATCATTCGAACAGTCCTGTTGGTGGAATGTCACGATGTAAGGAGTGATGTGCAGAGGTACAGCATGGTAGAATGTGTTGGCCGTCAGACCTTTTTTTCGCACTATTTTCACCAACGTGTCTCCCAATAACGAGCTAAAACCTATCACGATGAATGTCAGAGAGCCGTCATACTCTTAGAAATGCAGTAATCAGCGAACCTCCCGATTTCGCAGTGTATTGAAAACTATTTTGGCCCATTGTTGACTAAAAATACCGTTGTAGACCTCCATAGCGATTGCATATTCCGAGCGAGAGATCGTCTTGACAATGTCCCGCTGATGGAATGTGACAATGTAGGCACCGAGCGACGATAGTCTCGACATCCCAGCCTAGGATCCTCTCGCTTAGAGATTGCTAGCAGTTTTTACTGTTGGGGAACGTGGTGTTGTTGAACCTCGAGACACGATAATGTTAGCCACTACTCCATTTCTGACAGTGGATCGGTTACTCTTGCATGTCCTTTGCATACATTAACGCCATAATGAAAGGGTACATACAGCACAAACACAAAGAGGAATATCCCATCCCCTGCTTACCCGATCACCTGAGGACGAATTTTTCGGGCAATGAGCTGTACTTCATGTAGAAGCCAAAGCTGAAGCCAGAAGCCGCAATGGATAAAACGTCAGCAGAAAAAAACCGATGCTCATGTTACATCAAAGGTGTTTCATACCACCTACATGATGCTCGTTCTGCAAGAGTCAAACTTCTGATTATAACCTTTATTTTGCATGGGTATAAACAAAGGTCTTTCAAAACAGCTACCGCGCATGAGGTGAGCTCGAAAATATCACGCTGTGTTCTGACTAATAAACGAGTAGAAAATGAATCAAAATATGTTAAAAAGTAGCCTACCTAGCTGGCCGGATGGCAATGTATGTAGTCAAGACTCAAAACAGAGACTATGGTGAATACGTGAACATTTAGACGACGTTCTGACGACTGTCCGATGGGGCGGCGGCCAGCCTTACACTGCAAGTAGATGAACCGAATGGGAGTCTTGCATTCTAGGTCTACTTTCGCTTGATGTTCAAGCGTTCAGTTTGACAAGGAACAACGAACTCAGTCTTCACTCGTAGTGGGTGAAAAGACTGAGGTGCGTCGGCATGAAAAATAATCTAAAATATGGAGTGATCGCGCCATTGACTACTGAAACACTTAGCTAACATAGGTACGTCTGACAAAGCTGAAGCTAAGGCGTCGATTGAACCTTTCGACACAGTTCCTTCGTTTGTCAAAACAAAAAATATGAAGCGAAATTGGCAGGAAAATCATTTACGTAAATAATGGAAAGAAACCAAAAATAAACGAGAAATTCACTTTGAAATTTAGCAGAGAGGTAGTCATGTGATATATTAGGGACATCGGCCCGAGTTCCAGGAGTGTTCCAGAGTTTAAGCACCTTCGATCAACACTTGACGAACACGAACGCTAACGCGAATGGCACCATCATCTTCCTGCTTCTCTTGATCCTGTATCATTTTTTAGAACGCTACAACCATGAACCGAAATATGCGATTAGGTATCGGGTGAATATCCAAGGCCCTGGGGTCGTATACACAATGAACGGAAACCGCCAACGAGCATAGGGCTGTCGAAGGTGACGACCAACTTACAAAGTGTAGCATCTTCTCACGCACGGATGGCTCCAGTCTTGAAAACGCTGGGTGGGCTATACCGTGCCTATAAATACACAGGGCAGTGCCTGTGACGGCGTTCATCATCAAATTCACGTCCAACCATGCTGTATGGGCGCCTAACCAATCTTTGCTTCCTCCGCCGGGGATCTGATGTCTGGAAATAAACCATAGAAATCTCGCCATGGTTCCATGTAGCAACCATGAAGCGGCCAAAGGTGACAAGAGAAGTCGCATCCGAACACGAGATCTGGCAGCTAGTGGAGTAGGCGGCGTGGTGTGTACACGTCATGAATTGAAGCTTCCCCTATGTACAGTGGATCTACGTGTTGGTGAGACGTGAGCTCGTCCTCCCTGTACCATGTTATGCTATGTTCTCAAATATATTCTTATAGTCAAGTCGAAATGGATTTTGGCTACCTAACCGCCGTCAGACATTTCGATGGTGTCCCACGGATCGTAACATCTTACGATATTGCGTGTCAATGGTCCATTAATCTTGAAGAGCGGATCAACATTTACGGCGATGTCATGCGACCAAAAATACCCAAGAAGGTTTATCTGGTTCCCAAGTTTCATCTGCCGGGCCATATCAAAGATTGCCAGGAGAAGTATTGTATGAGTTTCCACATACATGTCGGCGAGAATGATGGAGAAGCACCGGAACGCAGTTGGGCAATTTCTAACGGTGTTGCTGCCTCAACGAGAGAGATGGGTCCTGGCCATCGACGTGAAAAACTGGATCAACATTTTGGAGATTTCAATTGGCAGAAAAACGTGTCGCAAGGTATGTACACTGTCGCTCATTTATATTTAGCAACAATTAGTAATGCTATCCTAGGTGACACCCTGCTTCGTAAAATTAAGGATGCCGTGCCCAAGGCTTCCGACCATGAAGATCGGTTCAAACGCTTTACAGCATCTCTTCCTCAGAGTGATGTTGTGAAATGGACTGAAATGGTGGAGGCTTGGGAGGTTGATAGGAATAAGCCTAATCCGTTTGCTCGGACCGTCGCCAGTCAGTACTGATGAACAGCTGAGATATCATGAAACTGACAGCCTTCAGGTACAACAGAAGCTGCGATGCGTCTTCAATTAGCCCGGGAAGACGCCCAAGACGAGATCGCCGGGCTCGATGGAGATGCTTTACATACAACATCACCGAAGGGTATGATCTCTCAAGGCATCCAGCTAGAATCATCTCAGTACGTGTTCAAAATGATATTATGATTCACAAATCTTATTAAGAGTTCTATAGGCGGAGAATTTCTCGTCTAAACAAGGAGCTTGGAGCTCATTCCACGGATCTTCAGCGAGCGCAAGTCCTCGAAAAGTCTAACCGACTTCGTCGCAGCATCGAATCATGGTTTGTGGTCCAAGAAACACACATACCAACCGTTCGAACACTAAGAATCCGAGATAATCAAGGCAAAGGCCCATCATTTCCTGCTTATTCACTTCCTCTCTACCTTCCATCTTCGATCCTACCGGCTCATCCCTGCGATAAGAGTATGGTTCGTGCCGAATCAAGATTACGCATCGCTCAGGGGTACGATCTACTGCATACTATTCGTAGCCAGCTGCTATCTTTGTCCAAAGCTTACAAAGATGGCGATACCAATGTTCTAACGCAAAAGGAAAGGCTTAAATGTCACAAGACGACCCGGGATCTCAATGCACGAATCACTCAGGCGAAGCAATACTACCGCGATATCATAAAACGGTTAACAGTACTGTCAACCGAGCTTGGGGAGTGGGGCTGGCAAGTGCAATTACGTGTTTTGGAGGATTCAGATGTGCGCAGAATAGCCGATGAGGAAATAGGTATTTCCGAGGGTAATCGAACGATGTCCTGGATTTGGTATTCCTCACATGTAGGAGACGTGCCTGAAGGTGTCCAAGAATGTATGTCAAACTTCTTTATTGCATAATTTGATATTCCTTATCCGTGTTTACAGGTTTGCGAATTGAGTGGTGCAAGACTCGTGCCCGAGCGCATCGATGGCGTGAGGAATGCAAGCTGCTGAAGGTCGAAATGGAACGTGTGAAATGCACCCTCGAGCATGATACCAATCTGTGGCTGTCGCGTGCCAAAAGCTGTGCGGAAGGAGCGGCTCTCATCAATGCCGGTGAGGGTGCAGGTGCGTACGCGAAACGTCAAGCCGCAATACGAAAATCGATGCGAGTATCTTTTGAGGAGAAATGGCGCTTTGTAGGACAATGGCTGGAGCTGGGTGAGATGGATGAGGCAAGCAACGAAGATGTTTTCACAACGGAATAATTTGTATGTTTGAATAAAATATCATTGTCATTGTCGTACTATCAATCACATTCTCGTACTATAAATATAAGGAATCAGTGTAGGTGACAGATCGAGATATAAAACCAGGACAGCTGTAACCAGTTATAAATCACTGGTAAGGATCAGCTGATTCCTAAATACCCCTGGCGCGATCTGAAAAGGCCTGGCGCGATCGAATGCACACTTTGGGACCATGGCGGCAACTGTCGGTCTGGACGAGCAAAGCTCATCGCCATCGGCAACGAGCAACGGTATTTTGATTGGGGGCCCCTTTTTCGACCCGTTTTGGACGCGACTGGAGCTGATATATCAATCAGTGACTGCAGGAATAGGCGTTTGATGTATCATGGTTAACGGTAACTGATACACTCTGATATATCAGCCTGTAGGGTAGTGGTGCCAAAACAATCCCAGCTTCAATCCAGATCGCACACATCGTTAAAGGGCTTGGCGACATGGTGCCAATCGTTGGCGGTCTGGTGAAAGACGGGACAATCCTGCAGGATGCCTGGGTCTACTAATTCAGCAGAAGATTTCGCAGAGCTCGACTCCGACACATCCTTCAGGTACTATCTCAGGCTATGCAGAGAAAGACTTTCACAGCTGCATGCTTTCGATGCCACTGCAACATTGCAGCACGCTCCGTATGTGGTCGCTTGGCACCAGAGCCATCGTGTCAGGATGGTTGGATTCACTGAAGTCGGGCCTGCTCAGGCGGTTTATAACGTTATCTCACCCCACTGGGCTGAGGTACTTATTGACAGACAACGATCTCAGGTATGATTTCTAAATTATAACGCTACGGTGACAATGTCACGTTTATTCGGAAGGATGTGCTCTCTCATGGTGGTGGTGGATGGATCAAGGAATGCAAGGAAGAGATCCTGCGGCGTCCTCTATTCCAAGACTCAGTTTCACAGTCACACAGCTGGCCTTATTATTGCGTTTCACTAACGAGACAGTGTTAGAATGCTTGGCCTCTCTACAGTGGGATGTGCTCGAGCAGTTTACGCTGTGATCTCCACAAAATTCCCCAAGATCCTCATGGATACACGACGTTTTGAGGTAGCCCTTTTTAGTGTTTGAGTTGTTGCGATCATTACTCATTGAGAATGACCGTTAGATGTTGGCGTCTCATGGTTTCCGTAACTATACAAAGGAATGTAGGGAAGAGGTTCGCCTACTCGATGATTTTCAGAGTGCGATCCTCTTGCAGACGGCGTTGTATATCGTTGCTTTCCATCAGAAAACCTACGTCAGGATGCTTGGCTTCTCGGAGGAACGAGCTGCGTGTGGCGTGTATGGAGCTGTGTCTATCCATTGGGCCAAGGTTCTCGTAGATAAGCGGAATTCTAAGGTGAGTTGTTCAGCAGCTGTGTGTTGTTGAGATATGGTTGATCGGCTGGAAGTCATTGGCGTCGCATGGTTATGCATACTATGTTGAACAGTGCGAAGAAGAAGTCCTTCGATATCATTGCGAGGAGCCGACACAGTATTGTTCGGATGTTGATTACTCCCACAACTCTTTTTAATGGTTGTATCCCAAGTAAAATCGCTCAGTCTATTTCCTCCCTGGAAATGTAGAGGCTGAATCATGGCTTCACCTCTTTCAATTTTACAGGATCGAAGGACAAAGAAGTGCCTCAAATCTAAGCATTCTATCACTGCTATCGAGTTCTTCGTGCGTAGACAGAAAGGTTTGCGGCTGTACGTCTTGCCTCTAGTTTGTCATCTCGCACGACTTTCAGTTTGGCAACTTGGGGGCTGCTGTCTTGCTGTGGAGCTTAGCATAACACTACTCTGGCTTCGCGATGTGAACCATTCGAGCTAGATACAATTCGGACTAACACTGTACGCCGTAGGCCTATCTAGTAGCTCATGCCTGTCTTCTACAATCAACCGAATCCAACCTGACAGGACACTCAATATGACTCATACTCGAATGGGGTGAATCTTGACTGTCTTTTATGGTTCATGGTGGCGCAACAGAAGACCAGACGACACATCCTGTGCATGCCACTGGACTGATCCAAATTATTCAGCACCGATAATAGGCCCATCAACCTGATCAGAATACCCACAAATACCTGAGCGGAGACATCGTTTTAATCGAGTAAAATAAATTCAATCCGATACCATCAAGTATAAGTATGTAGATTGACAAAACATAACAACGTATTACCAGAAGAGGTATGCATTAGTGGTTCATTAATGCAACCAGCCTCTGGACTAGCGCTTGTCGATTTCTAATCTTCTCTAGAAGGAAGAATACTGCTTCAGAGGTCCCAGAAAGATTATCAATGCATGTGCACATGGACTATCCGATGGCCATGATGTTGATCATTCGATATCCGTGTTTCAGCAATGAACCCTGCATACATAGCCCTCCTGCCGAGTTCTCGAGACAAGCAAATGAATACCTAACATTGATTGCCCTTGATCTCCGGTGAAGAGGCTATGCGAACGTATAAATATATCATGGCCTTTAGTCTCCTCATGTTGATGTTATATAAATGATATCTGAAACCTTGTCCCTTTCGTCTGTGATACGCGCTAAAGGGCTAAATAAATGCCTACCTGTCCCCACCTTTATAGCTAAACACTTGATTTTCACCTCACTACGAGCACAGATGGATCAAAGCGTAATGGAAGAACAGGGACAAGAAACATCACAATTTCTTTCCTCTCAAATATCGCAAACAGATCCTCCTAAGCTACAGTAAGTAAATTCTACTCCTCTTCCCCACTGTTTCTATATCAGATCACTCTCATTTAACAGCAAAGCGGCACGATTTGGAAACACACAAAGTGTAATAATTTCCCTGGTAATTGCTGCCACAGCAATCGCAACACTACATCACAGTCTATTTATCTTTCTTACGTGGTCACGAAGTCCAAGAACAGTTCTGGATCAAGAACTCTTCAAATGCGCTTAGCACCTCCATTCAATGGCTTTGTGCGGGGTCGGTTTCACAGTCGCTTACACAAATTGTGAGAATGCCAGTTTTGAGTCCAACTCGAAGCTTTTACTTACTGCCTGCCTAGATTTGGGTGTTCATCCGTCGCCGGAGTCTCACAGTCATACAAATAAATCACCTGTTTGGGCTACCGGGTCCTTTCTCAGTTATCGGACTCACAGTGTCAAATGCAAGCATTCAAAATCATTCCTATAATCATCATGGCCCTAGCAGTTCAAGGATTCACCCTTGTTTCCATCCTAGCTCCCAATTCCCTGGAGATTGGTTCAGCGTTACCAATAAACGTCACTCTTGATGTACCCACGATCTTGTTCAACGAATCTTCCCAGGCCACAGGTTGGAACCCCGAGTTTGGGTCGTATCCAAACTGCGCGGTCAAAACATCCACAGCCTGGAAGCGAATCCTCGGACATTCATTCCAGTCCGACGAGCTTATCACATGGAAACCTCCAGAAGGGTGTCAGAACGGGTGCAATTACACAATCCAGTACCCTGCACCTGCTTTACGCTGCTCAGATATCAGTCAAGAAGAGATTCTGGGAATTGCGAATTCATCAGACCCTATACAGCCTATTGCTCAGGCTCCCTTATGCGTTATTGGCAGAACAAGTTTACGCGGCAAACTATTACCTCAATTACAGCGAGGCATCCATTGCTATGGCATGGAGTACTCAAGGTAATGCATTGTCCAATGATGCATTTTCCAACAAAACAGTCGGCGGTGCTCGCTGTTCCCTCTATAATACTACCCAAGGAGCCGTTGTATCGTTCCTCAATAGCACTGCTACCATCCACCCAACCATCATATCATACAACGAGGCTTTCAAGGACTTTAACATAGGAGAAAGCGGCTGCGATATGATCTCTTCAAACAATATCAACACCACACTTCTCGCCTACTACGCGAATTACTATGCCATTGCAGAGTGGCTCTTTCAGCAGCTGGACGGCAGCATAATCTTCTATGCAGAAGGCGTCCATTCAGGACCTAACGTGAGCAACAGTGCTACAAGCAATATCTTCTACTTGAACGAGTTCACGGGTCAATTCAGTCCTAGGACACCTGATATTAGGCATGGCCTAGAACAGCTCCTTGTGAACTTGACGGTGGCACTCATTGCCTCGAGCATGAATACGACAGAAGTGAGTGCCTCTGTGGAACAAAATAAGCTGGTATGGGAGTACGATGCACATAGATTATGGATTATTTATGGCATTGCACTCGGGTTGACGGCGTTCAGTGGAGTAGTTGGATTGGCTTGCATACTAAAGGATGGAGATAACGAAAGTCTGTCGTTCATGGATATCCTCAGGGCGACTAGGAACCCAAAGTTGGACGAGCTATATGGAGAGGACATGGATAATACTACCCGAGCACAATCAGTACTACAGTACAACGTGCCGAAGGCCTACGGCCCTAACTAAATTTGGCATCTTTAGATTAGCTCAAAGACATGTAGTTGAATCAAATTGAAATAATTACTTCGAAAAACATTTTGCCAAGACGTAACGAAGTACACGAATGTATTTGAAAATTAGCGCATCTGATCCGGAGAAAACGCAGACAAACGCATCTCAGGCACCACGCACACGCAGAATTCACTTGGCCCTCCTTTGATGAGATCAAGACTGCCTTAAAAGACAGTGGATCGTTGAGGCATATGTGTTCTAATTGTGTCGCATTGCGAGACGAGTTTAATGAGTTTCTTATTGATTGCGTCGTGCTGGAGAGGGAAGACAATCCTAAATCTAGAACGCAGCTGGCAATAAGTGATGCTTCCTTGTAGTTTTTCCCTTAATTTTTGAAAGATAGATGAGTATGGACCAGATCATACAAGCACCTGTGCATAACAGTGTTACCATGCCAAAGCGAATGACACATGTCTCGGGAACCCAGTCCGTCAGCTCCAAGTAAAACGAGTCCAGGGCTAGGTCCCAAATATAAAGTTTGTTTAAATAGCGGAATGCTACGGAGCATATCACACTCCTGTCACCGAATACTTTCTGCCTGATGTTGAAGAAAAAGTGCTCATTGGGGGAGCGTAGAAACAAATATATTGTTGTGCGCGACATGCTCCCAGTGTCATCACGAGCATGCACGCAGCTTGCCCTCATCGCGGAAGAAATACGCGTATCAGACAGTGCAGGAATCTGGCAGAATATGCGGTGTCAGATATACTCGGATGCGTGCTTACTTACACACTCAGAATACCGATGTCCATCATGGGCTGCAATCTAACGCATATGGCATTGATGTTAACACGTGTAGTAGACATCACGAGTCGGGTTGAAGCGGAGAATGATACTTATCAAGGAGTCGTACAACCTCCAGCTGAGAATTCGGAGATACCTCAGCCAGTTAAACAACGAATAAGTAGCGGAGCAGTACGATTCGAGTAGGAAAGCTGCAGAATACGTATATTTGCAGTGAAATTGAAGTATTCTGAGACTGAGCAGTCTATATGAGCGTATATTGTGCATACACGAATATTGTTCACACAACTTCACAAAAGGTGCAGAAAGTATACACGATCTACTCAATGGAAAGCTGATATTCATCCCATTCGTCGTACAGCTCGTCAAGATCTCTGGAATTCGGGTCATGATTCATAACCTGGTATGGCGTCACCACGCTAATCTGCTCGTCGCCACCGACCCACAACCTTGCCTTCTCCATAAAAGCATCAAGACTCGGATAGTATTCCGTAAATTCGACGAGCTTATCCAATGTGTCGAGGTCGAAAACGTAGTACTGGGTAGGATCACTGCTCAATCTAATGACGGTTAGGTAGCTCCACTTCTTGTACATGACAAAGAAGATTTTGCCACGGTCAAGATTGTAAACCCCTTCGAGGAATAGTATTGGGCTGAATACGCCCATTGACACAAGGGTATAGACGGTCAGAACCGTCGAATCTGCGCCAGTTACAGCTCCACCCAATTGGAGGTTCAAACTTGGGGTCAGTGTTCAAGCGACTGTTTGGGAGGGTGAAATTGATTTCCTTCTCGGTCTTTGAAATCAAATGATAAGTAATAGATAAGACCTTTCCTGGATGTATGCTTACGGTTATTGTGGTGGGGATCGATAGTGACTCTTCGGTTTCGAAGACAGGTTCCTTTTATATATCAGTGTTTTTGGTCGGAGCTTGAAGAGGGCAGGCGATTCTCCTTGATTCCTATGTTCTTGTGATAGTAACCGCCCATGGCCTCAAAGTATGAGGAGTATATGGCGGCGATGTAAAAGTGGTAAAGATATATGCTGTGGCTCGTGTCACCATTAGTCGTGGTTTCTCATAGTACTCCACTTGATGGTACATAGGACTGCCTCTCACCTACGCGAAAGTCCCTTCTGACTAAGTTCCAGAACCTCCGAAAGCGAACGTCATGGAGGATTGATCACTAACGAAAAGAAGGCCCACTATCCAAGACGTCCATTTCACCGGCAGGCCGTCTGGCATGGAGATATTCCTTGCTTGTTTCCCGCTTCAGTTATAACTTGTACAGTCGGATTCGAAGACAGTTCCAAAAAAAGCGTTCAAGAAGGACGATAAAGCATCGGTGAATAATTAGGAATGTGGACGGTTCACTGATACTTCACCTGCATTAAGTCTTCATCAGAATCACTGTGAACAGACACAATAGCTTACTGCTCGTGAACACTTCGCGCTTATGATAAAACTCGTTGAATTCCAAGTCCTAAATAACTGCATGAATACGAACCCTTCCAATACGGCACCAGGGCTTAGTTGTGGGGCATATTCTACGTTGTGATTTTGCAGGCAGGTTCAATATCATACTCGAAAGACTATTCAATGTTCAGGATGATATCTTCCTCATTATACGCAAGATTGAGACTGACTTAATCAAATGATGATCATATTGCGACTAGAGAATGCCACAGATTGATTCTGTGACCATTTGTAGTTCTGGAGTATGACCTATGGCAGGGAAGTACACGGTTAACGGAGGGACCAGAGGTACATAAGATAGATTGGTGTGTGAGAGCAGGAGCGTTGAGTGGATTGCATGTCGGCACAGCCACCGATATGACGCGTCTGTTTGCGTGTGTTGACAATCAGCCCTTCCTTCCTACCACGACGGCAGCCAGGCTTAACGTTTCTTGTTTCGCTTATGTACAGCAGGCGCTTCCTCCTTCGGCGCCTGATATAATCTCTTAGAACGATCGTCGATGTCAAGAATGAGAAACGGGTATTTGGATAAATTCATCCATTCTAGGACTTGACGACGTACGTATCATTGACTGGTTCGGACGTGCTTGATACTGACCTCTTATTTGTCGTAGTCGAACTTCAGAATGAAGCCTAGAACCCAGCGGTTCTGGTGACGTTTTCGAGAGACGGCGAGGATCCAAGATGTATCTTGATCGACATGGAGACAACTACGAGACAAACATATTCTGAGAGGTACGCTAAGAGGACAAGCATCATTTGGTCCTTAGCTGATCTTCCTACAGCTTTATCTGTACAAAACCTCTGTGCAGTACGGGAAAGCAGGAAGTGGGCACAAAAAGACGTGCTTGCGGTGATTTTGGATATTTATGTCTATCATGCAATTGCCCTTGAGACCTAGCAGCAATCATCCAAGATTCTAGCCGTCTCTCTTATTCTGAATAACTATTACGGTATGACACGTGCAACCGAGCTTTGACGAAGCCTTCTTTCGTGTGAGTGCCAAGGCCGGTTGTCTCCGTGGTAATGCATTAAACACTAATGTCTTCGGTAAGTAAACTGTTTTCATCTTCAGTTCTTTCTCTTATTGCTTTGGTTTCGGCTATAAATTTAGAGAAGACAGTGGTGTCGCGCTGGAATCAGGTCCAGTTCAATGTTTCGTACGTGGTCCGCTAATTAATGCTCTTACTGTACATTGACTATTATTTCAGTATAGTCATGCGCAAGGCCTGTAGTTCAATGGAACGTAAAGCTAGGGCGTGCTGCAGAGGCTTACTCTCTGCACTTTCCAGCATTACCGTGAAGTTCCCATGTTTCGAAGGCTGTCAATCAGAGGGAATTCTTGTATCGGTGTATCGTGCTAATATCATCACAACTCATTTCATGGCACCGCTCCGAACACTCACGAATTCGCTGGCTCAGCGCAAGGTGCAGAAAAGACCTCGTATTCCTGCATAATGTAGGTACTCGATGCATCTTCCGTTCCTCCTTTGATTGCTTACCAACGGACCCCCCTCGCTCAGGATGAACGCCGTACCTGTCTCGCGCTTCTGGGGGTTGTAACATCATGCGGAGCACGCCTTCCTAGGAAGTCTATCAAGTTGATGTGGGAGTTCGCCTAAGTTTCGCCCAAACATACACTAATACTTCTCTAGTGCCATCTTCTTGTTCTTGCGTATAGTACTGGATCCTTGCATCAATTATTAGTAAGAGAACCTAGCTTGTCTTCTATATTGACATGCTTATCTTCCCTCTTTTTATGTCCTAGACCTCAACGCTGTTTATGTACATGCCGTTTCCTTCTGCTCTCAACGAGTCACAATGAGTCAAGACATCGGCGGCTGAAACCGATTCTTTTTACCAACGCGGAGGATACGTCAGGAGCGTTGATACGTCGCTGTTCTACTCTTCTGAATGGGCGTCGAACTTTTCTTTTATTAGCATATGATCAGCGGACGCCAAGTTCGTAGTCCTCGGCGTGGCATTCTTTTAATGTCGACCTTCTTGTTCAGGTTACCGGTCCTACTACGGAGCAGTACTATTCATATGTCGTACCTGAGAGGCTCTTTCTGATGTTCTTTTACCCTGCGAAGTCTGGGGAGGATGGACTATTAGTAAGGGCATACCGAACCGAATTGCTAGGGTCGTCGACAATCTAATGAAGACGAGGCAAGATTGCCGCGGATTAAGACAATGCAATCGAGGCCTCCTTGAAACTGGATCACTAACGTCTGTGCTACTCTTAAGTATCCCCGTTTGTTTCGCTTTTATTAAATGTTAATGTAGGAGCTGCTAGGTCCGGATTTCTAGGGACGCTCGTCATACCAGTATTATTCCCTTCTACATACAACTGCGAAGGATGCTACTCCCTGCTATCGACCATGATCCACCTGCCCATACACTTCCCCCTAATCCACCTTGGCGTCTACAGCAATATTCTCTTCGTCGTATATCACTGCCTGTCAATCAGATCCAGCACCCGCTGGAAGTACTACTCCGAGAATTCACCGAGACCTATTCGTTATCGGATGCTTGTTAGGCGCCATGAAGAACTGATTGGGTCAATCAGGCCGTCGCATTGCCCCATTCATGGGAAGGTAAGCGGAAGCTATGGGGAGACAATTTTACGAGTTGCAGAGTTGCCATGCGTCACCTTGCGGACGCCATGAGAAGTCGACAGAAATGGCTTGGCCAACAAGCCAATCAGGACTCAATGTTTGTTCAGAGCCCGGTTTATTGGTTGGCACATGCCTTTTACAAAGCTTGTCACTTCGAGATCCCACGCAGGTTCCAACTCTTCGACAGGACTACCATCTGTCTTGAGCGGAGACATTCCATATCTGGCCGTCTTTTCTAATATCTAATGCCTTAGAGGCATTCGATATTTCTCCACGATGTTTGTCTGAAAGCCTCGTGTTGTCGCGGCATCTGATGATGACGGGTCGTCTACGTTCGGACATTGTACACGACGAAGAAGACATTGCCATCAAATGCTACCATAGCATGCTTCTAATGCACCGTTTCTTCTAATGCGCCCACTGATACATGATACATGGGGCTACTATGGGCGAATCTTGCCAGTCGCGGTGGATATTGGAGCGATCTATGTTCATGTTCAAACGATGGTTTGGTTTGATGGAATCGATTGTAAGCTCGGTCTGAGTTCAGGAGAAACATGAGCAATGGATGAAACGAAATTGTGATGATTGCCACAAACATTGAGCTGGTGGCAAAGTCGTGAATCTGATCAACGAGGATGCAGTCTTTGCAATCGGAGCTTAAATACTAATCAGCCAGGCATTGAACAAATTTGATGATGTAGGATGCTTTCGGTGTGTGAGTGACTTGTATTTTTGACTCCGTATCGGATTATTTTTACTCAGACTTCCCTTCACCAATATACACCCCTGCATGGAAGCTGACAATGCGTTAGGAATATGCCCAGTTCTATTCTGTCACACACGCATGTCGTTCGCCTATTCCGTTTATCTTACCGCACAAATTGATTTTTTTTTGCTTCTATCACCTCGTTTTTTTTCTTCAGCTGAAAGCGAGATTATCATTCCGTCTTAGAGGACGCTACCAATGGTTGTCAAGTTTGGCGCTTATCTTCCGTCCACTTTCATTGTGTGTTGATTTTGAACTCTGTTTAGGCGTTACTGCGGTTCTTCCATTTGCGATGGCATTGAAGCCTTTTTGACAAGGTTCATGTCAGGAATGCGGATACATCACCCTCTTCCTGAGTTTACGTCCGGCGTTTCATTGATAAGCACAGACTTGGTCAAATCTCCGTTCGTAGCCTTCGGGTTGGTTGCTCTCTAATATTGGCCTGCTTGTTCAATTCATTGGCTGCTAATAATAGCTCTACGTCTGGAGCTGCACCACTGGGAGGCTTTCACGATATCATATCTTATGGATCCAGGGAGTACCCCCTGACAATAGGATCATATCGAACTAAACTATGAAATCGTCGAGAACCTAACGAAATCAGGACATGCGCATTCACCGGGATCACCAATAAAGACCACACCTTCTAAATTCATTCTAGGCCCCTTGAAACTGGGCCACTGACATTGACGCAGCACTTTCATCGAGTAGGCCTCATGACGAATGGGAGTATCCGGTTTGTTTTGCATGCATTAACCACTGACGTAGCTGCGTCTGCTCTTCTACCGGTATGATCCCCGCCCATTTACTACTCAATTAGAGGATCCACTATGCACATGGCAAGGGGCGAGGTTCTACCATACACGAGCTCATTCAAGCCGTCTTCATCCGAGAGCATCCTTGGCGACTTTCGGATATCTATTCTTCCCCATGTATCATCGCATGTCCGAATCATATCCGGGCCTCGGCTAAAGAAACAACTCCGGTAATTTACCGAGACGTCGTCCTTTGAACGCCGTGAAGGATTGTATGGGTCCGGTCATTTAGACCTATATTCATCACTGAGATCGTTTATGGAAACGAAGTCGAAGGCAGAGCAGATCATTTCTGCGAGTTGGCGAAGCTGGACGTCGCCAAATCTTCAACTAACGTTTGCATAACTACTATCGTGCCAGGCCATTGGCATTGACCTCATTTGAATTCTGGTCTTCGTCCTCCCCTCGCCCTCTATCCCGTGGCCTAAATATACTACAAAGCCTCCTTTTTGTCGACGAAATCCTCTTTCAGCGCTGCAAGCATGGCACTTGGCCTGTTTCTGATTGACTGTTTGAACAAAGAGTCATTAATGGAAGTGAACACGATCGTGAACTCCTACAACGAGCTGTTGATGTTGCCGGGCAGGTGGCGTGCTGACTGTTGGGCCCGGAGGTACGGGATGCTCGTCCCTCATGCAGTATTTCCAGTCAAATGAATTGTTGTCACAAAGAGATAATGTGACACGCCGACAGTGGATAGGGCGGACAATTTGACATACAATAATGTGATAAGTAGTACTCTGAGAACAGCTTTCTCCACATGTACGGCTACGAGAGAGATCCGGTGGAGCCTTGAGCATCCGCTCGACGACAGATGATGTAGACGTTACCCGTTATATGTTCAGGCTGCAAATGTCCAGAGACAAACTTAGTCTTGAGTGCACCACTGGTAATACCTATACATATAATATGTATGTTCAGACATCCCCTCCTCCTCGAGATCACCGATCTTCCAGGTCTTTGGGAAGAACTGGCCCTGGTTTTATATCCGCCGCCGCGAACGGCGTCAGCGGATAGATCTGCTCGTTTCCGTTAATTCAAAAACCTCGCGCGCGCCATGAAAGCCTCAAGGGTCGGATATCCGCCCGTGAGCGTGTAAAGCATGCCAGTGTCAAGGTTGAAAAAGTATTACTGCCTCATGTCGTCACCGCATCGAATAATGCATATGTCCCAACCTTATACATGAGGAAGAAATCGCCATAAATGCTATAAAATTCTTCCAGGACGGCATTTTCTCTGATGCGACCATTCACGCAAGGTGCTAAAAAGTGTCTGCCATCAAATCTGCTCCAGTGGCACCTCACCCGAGTGGAATATTAGAGTGGTCTGTATTAGAATCAAGCGGTGCCAGTGCGATTTGGAAAAATTAATGGTGTCTTCAAGCTGTGAGGCTGACTTGCCTGGCACTTCAATTACCATCGAGGTGAAAAGAGTCTTCTTTACTGCATGGAGAGCGGTATGGTCCTGGATAACTTTGGCCTCAAACAGCCGATCGTCCGACAGGTAACGGCATCTCACGGCTTTCAGCGGGAATTGGTTCCGAGTCCGAATTTTACCACCACTCGATCTTTACCGAACACCGCAGCTGATCTCTTTCCTTTCCGCGCGGCCGTAGCCTCCTCATCTGAGAGTCCTCGTTCTTGTCTTCAGCTGGATAATCAACAATTACAAAGACAAGCAAGGATCTCTAACCGTACATTGTTAGATCTCTTGTGTCAAGCACCCCATCTTGTTCATCTTTCTCAACTTACGCACTATGAAGCGCTCGCTTGGTTTCCTCCAATTATTTCTTGCAAGCTAGAATATCCTGATATATCATGCTCCGGAAGGATAATCGATAGGACTGTTGGGTTTATCGCAAGAAAGACTGACCATCAACTTAATATTCAGATCATCCAGATCGTCCTAAAGTCTCTTTCAGCGTTTTATCATGTTCGTGTCAGGCTCGGGAGCGAAGAGGTTCATTTATTTAGTGTTGGGATGCTTAATCTTGTGATCACCATCAGCCACTGCGCCAAATCTTCAGGACGTGGTTTGAACCCGACCAACAGTTTTCTGATCCTGAGCATCCCCAAATGCAGGATTATCGACTCAAAGACTTCGAGTTGGGCCGCTTATTAATATTAGACCTAAAGAAGAATGAGGAATATGTGAAACCGACAGCACGAAGAGGTCGCATAATCTTAGAGTTCGATTAGAGTGACAGGTATCCGACCATAAAGTGATGACATCGATTATGGGCTCGAGAACGTCTTGGCATAATTGAGGGGTGGGCCGCCACCCTAGACTGCTAGAATGGTCCATCGGAGAGATGAAAGAGAATCGAGAGGAGAAATCGTACCTTACAACTTGATTAAGGAGCCGTGATTATGGAAGGTGAGAGTTTAACGTTCAAGTTTTGTGGGACTCCTTTTTGGAACATTGATTTCTAGACACCCCGGAACACAGTTCTGGTAGCGCCCAAAGGGTTCTTGGTACGTCGGCCAGGAAAAACAACCGCGACAGAAACGTCCATATAAATGGAAACTAAAGCAAGCTAACGTTGAGCCTAATAGCACAGAAATGAGACCATCATATTCTTATAACTTGCGATGGAGCGAGATCATGATCTGTTGCATCGTGTAGGAATTAATTGTAGCTTCCCCTCAAGATGTACGTGTTTGATAAGCCTACGAAGTTAATTCTCAAGGTATCGATCAACATAGCAGTTACGAATGCCAAAATCAGATCCAAGCCTGGAAAGAATATTTACAGAGTGTTCCCTCTAGTATTCGAGGAAAGAAGCTTTTTTCAAGTCGAAGAGACATACTCCTACACGTTAGTAACATTCTCGGTTCCTTAGAAGTCGGACAGCGCTACATTCATTGTTACAAGGCACATGAAGTGTATTCTGGGTAGCGAAGCTAGTATCAGTATCACAATGAATGCCGTGATTTTTTTATGATTTATCGGATTACATTCAAATTTTCACTACGGCAAGTTCACTGCATATGAGATTAGTCGTGGGGGGAATGTGGTTTCTTGCAGTTCAGCACTCATCAAAAAAATCCAAGAATTGAGCTTAATGTACTTGCTCCTCGAGCTTTTCATTTTCAATACTCTTTCACATCATACATGCCGTGTGATGGTCCGGACGGATCTCGGAAATGCGGCGCGATCCCCGAAATCGAACCACAGCCTCACCTTCATCGCCGGCAACGTCATCTAACAAGAATTTCAACTCGCAATTAGGCACCCAGATCTGGATTTGCAACATCAAGCACCTCGTCACACTATCTCCCACTCGCAGCCGGTCGCCGTTGAATGAGTAGGAAAATGGAATCATGGCAATCAGTCTTTTGCGACGCTTCCCCGCCCGCTCCAGCAGTTTAACCATACCTTCAGTAGTGGCCCGTTCCTACCACTACACGCATGTCAGTGCCGTAAGGTTTGTTTGATACTGTCAGGCTCCTGATTCATTCCGCAAATACATGTCAGAGATTGTTGCCCGCAGCTGGATAAATAGCGGTGGTGTAGCGTATGTCTCCCACCTCAACTGAACACGGTACCCCCTTACCGATATCCACCAAAAGACGTATCGATGCCCCTTCTTACCCCGAAGGAACGACTGGAAACTGTCGAACTAGGAGTCTGGAAGGTCTCTTTCCTCAAAAGCACACCTTTCAACGTTCGAGAACAATTTTCGGACTTGGGATCTGCGTTTCCCTACTTTCACCGTTTGGCCATCGAAGTATACACCCTCGAGCCAGTGTTGGCGATCCTGTTCGTGTTGAACAAACTGTGGAAGGCCGTGGAGGGCGCTTTACTGCTTTACCTCTCCAGCCGAATTTTACGGATAGTAGGGACTTTCTCGTATTCTTTTCATCTACTTACAGGCTTTCTGAGTATAGATCGAAATAGGTCTTATGCAAGGCGCGCCAGACACGGGAGCTATCCTGAACGCGGTAGCAGCGCGTATGGCCTGTGTGGTACTTGCAGCAATATTACAGTGGGCCAGGTTGGTTTCTAACTTATCTTGACATCCAAGAAGTGCTCAATGAGTCTAGCGAGCAAGTAATTCCTATTCTGAAAACCAGGATTATGACTCACTTTGAGCTGTATTTGATGCAAGGTATGTATACGCGATATTCTCTTTTAGTGGCTAACACGCGCTTTACGCACTTTTAGCCCAATTAAGAATAGATGTCCCCACTTCGCAAGGTAGGATATATTCGTGCGTCGCGTATCAGATTCATTGATTCCCTCTTAGAGCCGCGCAGTAAATTCAGAGCGTCTTCATACAATGCATGGTCTTCATTTGAGGGAATCGTCGGCTTCGTTACGGATGTAATGAAGGCTTTGAGCCAGCTCACCCTCATTCTGCAAGCTTCCAAGTCTACTGGTTCACATCTGTTCACTATTTTGTGTGTCATGAAACCGGTATTCCTCGCTCTATCAAGCCGTTCGCTATGGGACACTCGTACGTTGCCCCTAACTCCCTCGTCATATAGTCTGAGATTTTCCATTAGCACATATTGTTTATACCGACAATGAAAATCGAAAACGAATGAAAGCGTTCAACGTCATGGCTTCCCCGGGTTATAGATCAGAGGTTCTTGCAGGAGACCTGATCGGCTACATCATTAACGGTAATTAATCCTATCGGACTGTTTCCGATATTCTCAACAGTGATGTTTTACAATAGAATATAGGAAGGCAGCTGCGCTGCTTCGCGGCCTCTCAGATGACTGGGCTCCCAATCAATATATGAACAGGAAGTCTCCGACGTGGCAAATTACGAGTGATTTGATGGGCGACATACCAATGGTATGTACGGTATAACCACTTACGTTCCGTTCCTCAAGTGTCTTTCATTACTTCCTAGGCCTATTGCGCGATTGTGTCCATCCTCCACCCAGAGAAACTATCGCTATCATCCATTGCCATACTCCAGCAATCCTCACAGATCCTCGAATTGACGCTCCAACTCCTTGTGGTGAACGTCAACTCCTTTCGGAAACAATACCAAGAGATCAAGAACATATACGATGCCTCGAAGGTCACGACCAAACTCCAGGATGGCAATTTATCATATCCAAGTACCTGCGAAGAAAAACTCAAGGGCATGTCATTCGAACTGCGAGACGTCTCCTTCACTTACCCAGGTAGCCAAAACACCAAACCAACCCTGTCCAACATTAACCTATCTATTAAATCCGGTCAACTCGTTGTCATCGTCGGTGCCAACGGAAGTGGGAAAACCACCATCTTGAAACTTCTCTCGCGGTTTTACGATCCGTCTTCTTCGCCAGACTCGATTCTCGTTGATGGGATCCCGATCTCGCGGTACCGCATGGCAGATCTGCGGCGGGCAACGGCGACGTTGACACAAGATCATTCGCTCTTCCCTCTCTCGTTAGGAGAGAATATCGGGTTGGGATACGCGGAGAGGGCGTGGGACGCGGGGATGATAGATCGAGCTGCGGAGATGGGTGGGGCGACCCATTGTTTGGGGAAGCTGGAGAAGGGCAAGAAGACTAGGCTGGAGACTGGGAACGAGGCATATGGATACAATGTACCCGACGAACCATCCCATCCTCTGCAGATGGAGTTAGAGAAGATGCAAAAGAACACCTCCCTGTCTGGTGGAGAGATGCAGAGAATTGTCGCGTAAGTTTTCTCCTTTTTGTGACAATTTTGGCATCACTCTTATTGAGCAGGGCGAGGACGTTCATGCGTTTTGAATCTGGATCAGTAAAGCTGGTTGCGGTCGATGAACCGAGTTCAGCGTTGGATGCCGAAGGTGAGGCGTCTCTGTTTCGGAATCTCATTCAAGTTCGGCAAGGGAAGACCATGATTTTTGTTACGCATCGGTTCGGGCATTTGACTAAGCATGCCGATCTCGTTGTGTAAGTCTTTTTGTTGCAGGAAAATTTTAGTGACTGAATTTTTTGCAGGTGCATGAAAGACGGTACGATAGCCGAGGCTGGGACTCATGCAGAGCTCATCGAAAGAGACGGGGAGTACGCGAAATTGTACAACATACAGGCTAGTGCGTTTGTGGATAGCACATAACGTGCAAGGGCATCGGCTTAGATTCATATTTAAATGCCTATATTTACGGTCCTTACGAAGGTACACGGCGGATATATTATATTTATACAGACACAAACATATATGTATCTTCGTCGTATTTTTTTAGTACATTATCAGCGAAGTCTGTGCTCACAATCAGTTCATGCATGCTTTCTGTCGGGTTTCTACACCTGTATCCCCCGAGCACCTCTTGTATCCGCTCGCACGTGCGGTCGTAAAATTGTGCTACTCGCGGTTGTGTATTCTCTTCATCGCCTCTTGCAGACGAGAAGTGCAGATATTGAAGAAGGGGCCAACAAGACAGTAAATCAAGAGTCCGCGTCTATTTAAGAGAATATGTTTAGCACTCGAGTCCTGCATAAAATGCGAAGCGTTACATACAATAACGTTGTCAGAACCTTCAACGTTTGCATGAGCTGAATCGAGGGCCAATCGTAAAGTAGCCAATTTACTGTACTGCACCAAAGCGGGGAGATGATTCTCTTCCAAACACCATGCACTGGCATAATATGGCTGGATGTACAGTTCGGTGAGTGTCGGTGCATGTACCGGTAGGATAGCTTGATAAAGATCGTCAACGGCGTGCTTTTCCTCCTCATGGTCCCCTGCCTCGATGTCAATGCTAATGGCCAGCAGCTGAATCCCCGAATAAGATTTCAGGTAATTTAGAAGAGCCTTGGATCTCCACGAAACAGATATTGATATGAGTTTCAGGCCTTCCGTACGAGCGAGTTCCCAGAATTGTCTTGGGACCTCCATATCTAACGTGAGATAGGATAAAAAGCGTAGATGTCGATACATGTTAGGAAGCGAGGAAGCTGGCATGACGAGCCCGCTGAGGTAAAGCCTTTCTAGCGGGAGCTCGACTTCGGGAGGTACATGGGAAAGGAGCGTCTCGACAGATGGATGTGAAAGAGATAATTTATCGCAACTCGTCACCGATAAATACGTCAGATTAGGACAATTTCCCACTATATCGGGGCAGAAGTCCATTACCCGAAACCCACTAAACGCGAACGTGGTGAGATTTCGAAAAGCGGAGAAGGAAGTATTATGTGAGCAATCGGGATGCAACTGAATGCTCACGTCCGTCAAATTAGGGCAAGCCGTGAATCTCTTCATGATTGAATCAATAGCGCTTCTTCTGACCGACCCTTGTGACCATCCGATCCAACTGCGACGCGTTAGCGAGTTTTTCCGACTACTAATAGCGTACCACGTACTCAAGAGATCTCAAATCGATTAATCTTGGAATAGCCCCGATGAGAAGTTTCTCGATAGTTTGAATTTTCCGCGCGCGTTTGCGTGCCATGCGGTGCCAGACACGCCGATATTTGAGATGGGGAGGGTCGAATGGCGATACGAATCGCAGGGTTTGGATGTATTTCCCCACGTCGGTTTTTCCGAAAGCGAGAGCTCGGAGCAATGAAATAGAGGTGTAGTATCGAGTGTCCTTGTGGAGACATATCTCAATAGTCTCGAAGACAAAGGGTGTAACGACATCTCGGAAGTATTTGCATGTCCCTCGAAGGGTTATCAGGTCGTCATGATCGAGCTATGAAGAAGCGAGAATCAGCTCCGGAGGTCTTTCCTTCTAGTAGTACGAATGGTCTTACCTCGAACACAATGCCTTCCAGTATCTCAGGTGGTACCACAGAGAGCATGGGAGTTCGAAGAGAAAATATCGACAAGTTCTAGTTCCTCAGGGCCGGATTATGCAATTTGTTCCGTTACCGTGGGCTGCCCGGAAGTACCGATCGGAGACTGGACCCTCGTTCCTTTCCGATTGAATGATGGAATGAGCCGTATTTGACCCTGACGGCCTTGACAAATTTGGCGGCCCGGTAGGTCTGGCCATCATTGACAGTTTGACATAATGAGCAAATAACAAGGATATATAATAGGAGGGACAATTGTCAATATCTTGGACCAACTTCAAGTTCGAAAAACTGAAAAACGGGATTACTGAGACCTTCGTAGGAAGGAAGACAGCACCAAAAATTTGGAAGCAGCGAAAGTTTATATGGTTATCTTATGAAATCCAACTGAATGTCTACGAGAGAGCTAATTTATAACGGCAGAACATCAATTTTAGCCGCTATATCATTCCAAAATGTCGACCTGACCCGACGTCTTAATGGCGACCTTGATCTTCCGAGCGCTTACCATAGCCGGCCACGCAGAATTGAACACATCCTCCAATTCCTCCAATGTACGTCCCCGCTGAGAAGGTGGAATAAGGTCAGTCAATGTGCCAAGAAAATACCAATAGCATCTCGCTCACCGTCTCCACGCAGAATAAAAACCACAAAATAGACGCAACAAGATCCCAGCCGACGAACACGAAGTAATACTTCCATCCAAGGCGCCCCAAACCAACACTGTTTCCAAAGGTGTTGATGAAACCGGCGACATTGGATATCAGGATATGGACTGCAAAGAGCAACGAGGCGCAGATGAGCAGGTAGATTACTGCGACATAAATAAGACTTACCTCCCATGCCCTTTGCGCGTATGTCCTGCCGCAAAACTCTATAATTCTCGCATTAGCAGCCACATATGGCATTGGAAAACGATTACTCACTCGGCACAGTACAGCGCTTGGAGCGGAGTGTACGTAAAGCTGTAGACGATACCGAAGAGAAAGACCATGGCGATAGACGCGTTGGCGCCGGCCGTGTTCGCATTGCCCGCTTTACCATCTGCGAAATTCGCTTAGATAGAATCAATACGAAAATGGGTAGGCTAGCCTTAGACGTACATGCAGAAGATAAAGCGGCGACCATTGTTAACAACACCGCAAGCGTGAAAGCCCCGATGTATAAACGCCTGCGACGTCCAATACGATCAGTCAATGCAGCCCCCTTTGATAGATGTCAGCACAATTACGCAACTGGAGAAGGAAAGGACGCATACACTGAAGGCGCCAAATGCGGATAATACTGAATTTGCGAAGTTGCTGGAAAGCGAGGGTAAGCTTCAGGCTGTAAACTGGACCTGGGTTGAAAGGGATGCACTAGACGAGTTGTCGGTGTTTTGATTTTACTCCCGCGTTACTCATCAATGTAGGAAGGAAATAAGTGATTAGCTGAAAACGTTATATTCATTCAGTAAGATGCAAAGCCTGGCAACTTACTCCGTTCCCTGCGAGTTGTCCGTTGACCTTGGAGAAGAATTCCATCGAAGGTCACAAGAGAGAATAAGAATGACTTACACACTGAAAGATGAGTCAAATAAACGTGCATCATAGAAGATAATTGCATACCATCAGCACAAGGCAAAGCATGCGCCATCCTGACCGTCAGCGTTATGTTAGAACCCATGCGGGTAACAATGAATGAAATCAAGAGTCAACGTACGACTATTTTTATCCTTAAAGAGACCGCTATAGTCCCAAAACGGTTCGCGTTTCTTGACCTCTATGGCATCTTGAAACTCCTTCAGTTGAAGCTGGACGTTTCAAGTCAGAGGAGTGTAACACAATGATTGATAACGAATCGCACCTCAATAACTGGATTCGTCTTTCCATCATTGCTGTGGTAGCCAACAAGGACTTCCCTAGCCTTGTCCAACCGACCTTTCTGAACGTACCACCGCGGACTTTCAGGACAGAACCAACAGCAACACATAACGATGATCTATACATGCCATTAGAATCTGAATAGAACGATAGAGCAATTCGTACTGGTGGGAAAATCTGCAGGACAAGTGGAAGCCGCCAAGCCCAAGTACTGTTCATCTTCTGCGTGCCAATCATAGCTCCGGTGGCAGGTATGCTGCCAATGAAGAAGCATCTAGCGAGGACATTACAGTGTAACAGCGTATAAATGCGGACGACGACGTACGAGTTATACAAGCCACCGAGACGACCTCGCCATTGAGGAGGCGCCAATTCTGTTACCCATGTCGGTGCGGCCGTCGTAGAAATAGAGATTCCGAACCCGAGAATGAACTGGAAAGACGGATGGGTACAGATATAGCAGATATAGTAGAAGACAATCTTTTGCTCACCCGACCACCCAAGAAAGCACTCGCATTCTGAGCAGACGCGATTATGGCAGCTCCAATAAGGATGAAGCATGCGCCCTGATGCCGCAGTCAGCAGGAAAACCATAAAACGAAAAGGGCTGACAGTAAACATTCCGCCCCGTCGCCCCCACTAGAACAAACCGAGTTAGATTGGATATCTCAGACAAATGCTACGCACAATATCACTGAGTGGCCCTGCAAAAAATGCGCCGACGACATTGCCCACAATACTGATCAAGACGATCAGCATTTTTCACTGGATATAAATAAAGGGTTCTTACTAAATCATGAAAACAATCCCTGTAGATACGCCGACTTCTTCGTAACCGAACTAACGCTCATAAGTTTCAGCGAATCATGGGAGCAAATAACAAAACGTACGTAGTTCAAGTATTGGTCCATAGCGTTGATGCCACTCATCAGGCTTCCGTCGAATCCAGAAGATACAGCGTTCAAGAATCCAACCATTACGATGAAATACAGCTGAATTCCTGTCATGAGGTTACTTAGATAAGGATAGTCAAATATACCTTGAATGCCCGCTTGCTCCTTGGATTCAACAAGGTCGTCTCTACAGCTTTTGAGAATTCGGCATTGTAGGCAACGCCAACTCTGTTGATTGGAGGACTGCAGAGGACAGGGTCTGGGGGGGTCCCTTTGATATCTTCGTCAAAGAGTTCGTCTGCAGGCATGAAAGAAGTGCTAGGCCGTTCTGAACAAGGTCCGCTAGGATCATATCTGTTGAATTAATAGACACCGCCAAATAGCGCTAAAACCGGTCCGTTGAGATAAGAGAATAGATTTGCTGCTATAAAAATCGTAATCTTGGAGCGGCGCCCCCACGCGTTGTACTGGCATCTTGATCAGCGGTTGCATGCGGAACGACTGTTGTAGTTGAATAAAAGAGCGAGTCGCGGATCAGACAGGTATACTATGCACCGAATCGCGAACTTGAACACTGTAAGATGAAGTTGGAGGAGGAAGAACACGCATTGTTTTGTCGGATCTAACGTTCGAGTCCCGGTGTCGCTGATAGAGATAATGTCCGCCGGACGGATTTCTAGAGGTAAAGTAGAAGGCAGGCTTATACTAGTCGACGATCCGAGCGAAGTTTGCTGAGGGAAGTCATGTGCAAGTCATGGGAACTCTTTCGGTCCGAAATGGAAATCTTGTTCGGATATTTCGGCCCCTGGCTTGGATCCTACCACTGGCTGCTCAAGCGCTCAGACACTGCTCAGTTCGTTATCTCCCCTTCACCTCAGTTATTGATAGAGAAGCAAGCGACTTGTACCTTCAATATCCTCTGACCTTCTCTTCAGCAAACTTACGTGTGCCAGCACTTCACTGCGGGACCTCACGCGAGCAGAAGAATTGCAAAAGAACCGTCGAAGAACCATCGCGAACCTGTCACTCATGATCGAGTACGTTTTTGTTTGTCCTTCCAATGACTAAGGCCGGCAGGTATTATGACTTTGGCTCGTGAATGCTTTTTCGACTTTACCCGAGACTTGCCTTTGGATTAAAGGGCTTCAAGCTTGAAGTCCTCGCCGACGGTTCCACGTCTATAACAACCCGGACGGCAAAAGTCAATCGACATCAACGACGAAAGAAAGAAAATGGTCCTCAAATTGATAACCACCGTTTTTGCGGTTGTTTACTGCGTAAAGGCGTGCTCCAACCTCGGCAAGGACGTATTCCTTGATGATCTTGTCAAAAGAATGACTATTCCCGAGCTCGTTATGCAACTTCATCTCATGTTTGCCGATAACGTTGTTGGTCCGAGGTCAGAAAATGAGCTATATGGTATAATTACCATGTTTACGATCCATTCCTCACTTCTAATTCCCCGATAGACATGGCTATGCAATCAGCACCAACAGCTGGGATTGGCGTTATCCACGACTGGTATCCCACCGATCGGATTTACTATAACACACTCCAGAAGTTGAATCGTGACAAGACTCGTCTCAGAGTCCCTTTTATGCAGTTGGGAGAATGCGTCCATGGCGTGGGATCGTTCAAGCAGTCGATGTTTCCTCAATCAGTAGGAATGGCTGCTAGCTTCGATCGAGAAATGGTATACAAAGTTGGGAGGGCCATCGGTGAAGAGGCTCGAGCTATAGGTATTCATGCGTGTCTGGCGCCCGTACTTGATTTGGGAAAAGAGCCGAGGTGGGGACGAGTGCAGGGTACGTTGTGCAATTAAAAGTACTGCATACACCGAGCTGACTGCATGTTAATAGAGGCTTGGGGAGAAGACTTTGTCCTTACATCTCATATGGGCGTCGCGTTCGCGTCTGGTCTGTCTAAGAATGGATCATGAGCCGATCCTGACGCTGTAGTTCCTGTTATGAAGGTACGGATGGATAAGAACAATTCGTCGTACATGCGACTTGAACAAACTTAAATGCATGTGTTGATACAGCATTTTGCCGCTCACGGCAGTCCACATGGCGGAATCAACGCTGCCTCTTTCATGGGCCATGGACTACGCCAAGTCATGATGGAGATGCTCGTACCTTTCAAGGCTGTGTTCGAGCTCGGAGGCGCCAGAGGTGTCATGATGTAGGTGCTTACTTATAGTACAATCCTCTCGCAGTGGCGCTGAATCAATCATAGGGCATACCACGAATTGGATGAGATACCCGCTCATGTTCATCCAGTACTATACGATGCATTGGATGGGTGGGATTTTGATGGTAAGCCGATGAGATCCTGCTTGTCTTCCCGCATATAATCCGGTCGACGAAGGTTTTATTATGGCTGATGACACAGGTAAGAGATCCAAAATATCCAAATGACGGACTTACTGACTACTCAAAGGCATGAGAATGCTGAATGTGCGACATACGGTGTCAAATTCGTCGGCAGATACCATACAACAATGGTTCAACGCTGGCGGAAATTTGCAGTTCTATGACTACGACCTGCCAACGTATCTTAACGTGAGTCAGCCTGGTTGCAAGTTAAAACCTTTATTTCTATACTTGCTTGAAACAGTGCACTATTGATTTGATAGCAAATGGTACTGTCACTGAGTCCACCTTGCGATCCCATGCTCGGAGGATTCTCAGCGTTAAATATGACCTCGGACTCTTTGATAACCCATACATCCCCGACGGCCTCGATTATAAGGATCTAACAGCCGAGCATATTCCCCTCACTCTCGATGCTGCCCATCGTTCCATCGTTCTCCTCGAGAACAAAATGTCGACGCTCCCCATCAGACCTACGGAGCAAGGAATCTCCAAGATCGCTCTCATCGGACCTTTCTCTGACATTCTCAACTACGGTGATTACTCAGGGTCATGGGGTGAGTACCCCGTCGCCAATTCGAGCACTATAAGGCAGGCGATGAAAAGTTACCTCTCTATAAACCACCCAAATGTCGGCCTCGTCTCGAGCTGGGGTGCCGATACCTGGATGTACACTGCTCAACATGCCATCCCGGGATACTTTCTCTCCTTTAACGGTACTCCCGGCGGATTGCTCGCGACGTACTACTCCGATACCCATTTTCTTGACGCAGTCTTCCAAGTACAGGAGCAACCAAACCGGGACTGGGGAATATACCCTCCCCTCGGATTGCCATCGAACAATTTCAGTGTGATTTGGGAAGGCGAGCTCGAGGTGCCGGTGGATGGGAGCGATGTTGATGGATACATCGGCGTCGCAGTTTATGCGAACAATACGGGGCGATTATATGTCGACGACGTCCTAGTCGCTCAGTCTGAGTTCTCAGATACTGGGACTGTGATGGGCAACATCCAATCACTAAGCTACGCCCTTGCGAATGCGACGAGCACCCCGCCTGGGGGAGCTCCGTTTACTTGGACAGCCGGCGCGAGACATAAACTGAGAGTCGAGTTCCAGGCATGGAATCTATGGCAAAAGGTCGAGAATATTAATTCAATCAACGCGCAGGTGGAACTATTTTGGAACTTAGTGGATCGAACAGATGCCGTGGGTAAAGCTGTCGACGTTGCGAGTGATGCAGACATAGTAGTGTTAGCAGTTGGTGCTAGTTGGAGTAGCGATGGTGAAAGTGGGGATAGGGCTACCTTGGGCTTGTCCGTTAATCAAAGTAGGTCCAATCAGGTTCGTTCTACTTCGGTGCTGATAATTCTCAAGCCAAACTAGCTGACGCAATCTTCGCGTTGGGGAAACCTGTAGTACTTGTGCTAGAAGGCGGTCGGCCATTTGCAATCCCAGCGTACTACAGCAAGTGCGCCGCTGCCATTAATGCCGTTGGTGTTCCCGCTATAACCTTACTTTTCTTCTGACCTATGAGCCCAGTTTTTCCCCGGTCAATCGGGCGGACAAGCTATTGCTGATGTTTTGTTTGGGGAATTCAATCCTGGTGGAAGAGTGCCGTTGAGCGTGCCATACGATGTGGTGCAGCTGCCTGTTTACTACAAGTGAGGATGAAGTTTGTGATTCGGTCGCCACTTCTTTAACTTTGGAGTTAGCTACAAGTTTACAGATCACGCTAGGAATTATACGGACCTAAATTCTTTTCCTACGGTACGTTTATATTACACATTTGGTACCCCATTGTTGATTGATGTGGCTGCAGTACTCTTTCGGCTACGGCCTATCGTACACGACATTCTCTGTACAGAATTTCAATGCCACTTCCAATGGTGGAGTGATGACATTTACTTCAGGCGAAACAATCACTTTCCGCGTGGAGGTTACCAATGAAGGAAATCTCGCTGGCTCATACGTTGCTCAGGTATGAATGATACGCCTTTCTGCTCCCTTTGCTGACATTTTTCTGTAGGTGTATCTGTTAGTCCGAGTCTCCACCATCGTGCGCCCTCAGAAACAGCTCGTTGCATTTACTAGAGTTAATCTTGATGTCGGGCAGACGAAGGTGGTGATGATGGAGCTGGAGGTAGACAGGTACCTAAAAATCATTAATAGGAGATATGACTGGGAATTGGAGAAGGGAGAATATGTGTTTGCGTTGCTTGAGCATGGGGGTCCGGATGCAAATACGGAAACTAATGTAACAATGTTGTGTTTGGGGTAGCTTGAAGGGGCATATAACATCTCGTAGTTCACTATTTAAAAATCACTAATCGTATCCTCCGGAAGATAAAGAAGGCGGCAATTCTCCACCACAGTTGATCTCAACGTCATCTGTAAGCTCCAAAATCACTGTCGATGACGTGGTGAACACGTCCCAGTCTAAAAAACACGTTGATTTCTGTGGCCTGCCATTAACCGTTACGCTCTATATTGATATTAGCATGATTTTGAGCCTATATGATTCCATGGGTACCTTGACATAGATGCCGCTACCGAACCCTCGGCTTAGGATGGTGGTAGTAGAATTTAACAAAGGATTATGCAACGATATCGACGGGAAATATGGCGAAGAGAGGAGATATTGTTTGGTAGCTGGTAACGGGTACATTCCAGCGAGGTAAAAGAAGACATAACTGCCCATTGCCCCTTTAGAAAGGCTTAACGGCAACGTCGTTAACAGCTATATTCAGAGATACACACCAGAATCTGAAAAGCGTCAATTGCATGAAAACATTTAAAGAATGGCGAGCGTACCATCGTTCCCAGGTAGCCCATTCTGAGATGTGTTGAAGTATTTATCAATGGTCTCTCTTACGCGACGGGCACTATATCCAGGTTTGTCGGCATAGTGATACATATGTGGAATCTGTTGCGACGGCTCGTTTGTCGAATCAAAGTAGCCCTATCTTATGATCAAATGTTGTCTGATAAAGTAATGTAAAGTGTAATCACATCATCAAACATCCAGTCGAGTCGTTCAATGAACTTCTTACGACCGCCTTGCAGCTCAATAAGCTTGGCTGTGTCATGTGGGACATACTGCACAAATGAGGACGTTAACGTATCAAAAGTCTAAACGCATACCTGAGAATAGACTATAGGAGACGTCTCATAGAACCCATCGCGACGGATGGCATTCAGAAAGCATGTAGATCCAGTAGGATCGTGAATGCTGCAATGCCTTGGATCGGTGTAGTTCCACGTTCCGTTAGCAAAGCGGGGCTATTCATTCATCAGCATCATCGTAATAGATTCAACTCATTTGTACCTGGAAGAATCCGGAAATATCCTCTTCGATGTCCGGAACGCTGACGTTCCCATTCCATGAATTCATAAAGTTTTTCGCTCTGGCAGTATACTGGCCACGAAGAGTGAGCCATGCCCACACGGATGAAGCATAAACAAAGTCCAGACCTTCACAGCATCTTCAATCTTGTTCAGACCCTTCGATACCTGGGAGATGGCGAAGTCATCGAAAGCATACTAAGGCATTCCTTGTCGGCGCGCAAAGACAAACGAGATACTAGGTACGATAATTACCTCTATAGCACGCGAAACCTGTTTTGTGTTCGCGCCACCACGATACATCGTGTCTGAAGGAATGTAGCCTGGGTATAGGATCAGTCAGGTAGTTTGGTGGATACGGTTAAGAAAGACACACCAAACTCTTTCCATACATCTGCTTGGCGGCCTTGGATATTCCAATTTGGAGGGGTATTCTCTGCGTCTGCGAGAAGTGCATTATATAGGTCTTCGTCGGAAACACCAAGAGAAGAGGTGTGGTTCTGATATCTTTTGATAAGGTACATTAGTCGTTGGGCCTGGAACAAAAAATAGATGAATCACTTGATGAAGAATTCTGCTAGGATAGGGTCACCATCTAAAGGCTATGAGAAATTCTTCGGCACGACGAGGGGAATTCATGGACATACGGCTCCCGCCTTGAACGAATCTTTGGTGGTCGTAATGTGAAAACCGAGACGAAACTGTATATAGACATGGAACGTACTGCTTTGTTCCCATTTCACGACACTCTGGAAGCCAACCCTCGTTCTTCTGAATATCGATCATCCCCCGAACGATATCTGCAAACCTGTGGGGGTCGTGGAGCGACATCAGAGGAAAGAGTGTTCGGTAGGTATCCCACTGCACAGGTACGATCAGCATGAAAACCATATCAAAACGAGGTAAGTCTGACGTTACAATAAAACGAGTCGTAATAAGGCTCGCTGGATGTCCACCCAGGGTTTTCACCTGTCACTGGAAGAAAAGCATCGATCGTTGTCGTGTAGGCGGATGAATACGTAACTCACGATCCACGGGAGTGATATGAGTCCTGTAAAGCTATTTTGTTGCTTTCAAGACCAAAAAGGCACAGAAGTCAGAAGAAGACGCACGGAAGAGTACAGCAGAGTCGTTGTATTATCGGCGACCCCATCAATATCAACCTGCACTCGACCCAAAATATCACGCCATTGGGCTTCGCTGTCTCGAATGACCCCCTCGAAGTCCCAATCAGGGATTTCTTCCTCTGCATTGGCACAAGCCTGCTCTACAGAGAGTAACGAGATACCGACACGTGCTAAGATGGTAGTAGGTCCCAATTTCAAACCTGGAAAGCCGACTAGACCACCGTGCTCGTACCCCCATGCTGTCAAAAAAGGGTTACCGACAAATTGGAACAGAAGAAGACAGTCAGTGCTCACTATAGTAGTGCTGCTGGATATCTGTGCCCCAGAGATCGGGATAGTTGATCTTGTAGGGACCATATTCGACTGGCCCGCTGAAATCACCCTGAAAATCGACACATGCATATGCCTTGTAGCGGGCTATTCCAAAGGAGTCGGCAAAGCTTCCACTAGCTACATGGGTGTCAAACACGATACCCGAAGGTTGACGGGAAATAGGCACGCACCAGTCATGCGACCGGTCTCCGAGTTGATCAGCATCGTTATGTCATTGGCGCTAATCTGTCCGTCATTTGTAACATCTAGCAAGATCCTGGGGGTAGTAGAGTCTTCAGGGAAAGTGTATCGATGCAAAGCGGTGCGTCGGGTCGATGTCAATTCTGCTCTGATTGAATTAGAGAGGTTAGTAGAGAAATAGCCGGGCGAGGCATAGTCGTCGGCCGAACCTAATACCAGATGAGGGTCGGTATGACGGAATGTCGTAAAGGGTGTTTCATACCATCGGATAGTACGCGACGCAGTATTTTCCTTGAGTCGATCGTCGTGAGGCATTGCTCGAACGCCGAACAATTGTGAATGGGGAAGAGCTTGAAGTTCGATAAGGGGACTTGCTATTCACCAAGCTGAGCGATCAGTGATAAGAAACCGAAAGGACATACTCCTCCGGTCCCAGACTGGTGCAACTGGGAGAAGCCTGTGACATTATACCTGGCATCGCCGTCATACCCTGCGTGCTTCAGATTGAAATAAGCTAAGAGTTCGATAATTGATTATAAAATACTTCACGTTTCCAGGAGAATCAGTGTCCATCCCTACTTTGACCATACCATGGGGAACCGTCGCACCTGTTTGACGATTTTTTTTTTTAGCTCTGCGCCAGGTTAAACATCTCTTGAAACGAACCAGGAAAGGTATGTCCCCCATTGACTGTGCCGATGAACAGATCCACGTATTGAAGGGGATCGATGGCAGCGGCGACACCTACTAGCCAGCTGTACAACAATAGCAGCTTCATGGGAGCCCAAAAATGAGCAGGACATGGTCAGCTGATGGCCTGTATACGACCCAAAGATTTCGAAGAACTTCTTTTCTGCCTTTTTAAGTCAACTCTCGTGTTCTCCTTGACCAGCAGGTGAGGGTTCATGCTCACTATCATAGATCAATGATGTTCCGAAGAAATTCCGGTACACGGTGACCACCAACCATTCTACCAGTGTTGAGAAAGTAAACGAAAGTGACTCATAAAACGCTGAACATCAATTTCCAATCTGGATTTCCCGAGGTTGAAACCACGTCATCTGCCGCGGCCCGTCCGCGGCGTGTCGGGCCGATATCTACTTATAAGTTATTGCTTGAGCTACTGGTGAGTCCTACTACCGCCCTGGAAACGATTTGCGAGGGTGAATCTCTAATTTATCCTTGATTCGAACCCATTAGTTGCTTGGTAGTGGTTAGCCGTCTACTGTCGTGGAATTAACATCTCCTGGGCCATGCGGTATCGTTCCTGAACTAAAAATGACACTTTATGTTGACGATACGTGGTATTGACTTGTCAGAGACTGTATACTATCTAAACATTGAGTTATCTGGTATGGCACTGAAGCAAGAGAATCCGGCATCTTTAGTCCTAAATCGGAAATTTGGGTAGTTCGCTTTGCTTGTCATTTGACCATCCATTGACTTGGTCGGCCTACTGCCAATGCAATTACCGGATTCGATCACGGCGTTGGCCATGAGCTGATAAATAAGAGAAGTTTTGCCAGCTTCTGCCTTGATGTCAATAGGTGGGCGTTATACTGAGCCCAGAAGTCGCCAGATACCCTGGAAATGGACAATCTTGTTCTGGATAGCGGTGTCTCCACTATGGGAATCACGTCCATGGTCGGTAATGGAGGCGACCTCGATAGTATTTTGAAGGCATTCGAGTCGCTTTTTTCCTCAGCCATAGATTGAACGTTGGATATGGGAGCGTCGTAGAAGTAGAGATGTGCCTTTTCCCCAGACGAGAGGATCAGGAAGAATTGTTTCTGGGTGCATGAAACACAGGTGATGCGTAGACGAGGGAGGAGAAAGTGCAAAGTCGTTAACCCATACACGAGCATATGAATAAGAATAATCTATCGAATGAACACGTTACACAATGCCAGGAATGCTAGCTCTCAGCTTTCCATCCTCTGCAATTTACGTAGTGACTTTATCGGTGCCGATGCTATATCGTCCGCATCATCCTTCAATTGTGACATAGCTTTCATCTGCGCTGGCTCTGGTTCAGGCTCGCATTTAACCAACGGCACAGTAACATCTCGGCGGATGTCTGTATCCGAGTCCATATCCAACAACTGCTCCAACGGATTTTTCCAGAAGCTCATTGAACAGTCTGGGTCGGAGATTTCTGGAAAATTGGGAGTGGGGACAAAGGTGTCTGCGTGTTCGGGAACGCTTATGGGCGTTCTAATAGTCTCTGATTTCCTAAGTGAAGAGACTTCGCTTTCCAGGGATGCAATGCGCCGTTCTTGGGACTGAAACTTTCGACGCAAAAGCTCGAAGAGTTCGGGCGATGGAGAGGGTATGGTAAAGGTGACGGGTTCACAGCACAAGCCTGGAGGTACAGGGGGGTTGACAGGATCGCAAATTTCGAGAGCATGCGTTTTTGTTAAAAGGGTTTCGTCGACTGATATCGTCGGTGTGGGTGGTGCCGCGGGCCGGTCCCCCCACAATTTGGTACGCTGCCAAGACTCCAAATAATCCTGTGCAAACCTTGCGGATCGCGCTGCGTTCTCGTTCATATCCCATATCCAATCACCCCGAATTTCCTTTAACCCACTCATCCACCTGTTGGCATGAACACCGCCTTCGATTTGCTCCTCATCAAGTTTAAATCCCTTCAATCCTTTCATCACCAGTCGCTTCCAATCTACGGTTATTAGCACCCTAAATGCGAGAGGGAAGAAAATGCTCACCAAATTTTACAGCATCTTTCCGGTATTCCTCGTCGCCATACATCTCCCAAAACTCCTTCAGATATCTTGGGTGAGATAGCAACCACCCCATACGATATCGTGCCAGGGCCCTGTCGAACGTTGCACACCTCCAGCTCCTTCCAACCCCCTCCTCACTCATTGCTCTCCTAACTTCGTCGAGAAACGCTTTACAAAGCCTCGATACGTGCAGGATCCCGGTCTTGAATTCGTTCCACTCCTTATCATCCCCTAGGACCAACCGGAGGGAGCTCCACATAAATTCACCAACAAACATCAGCGGTATACGATACACGTTCGGAACTACTGTTGTAGATCCGTCTGCTGAGGTGATAGTAGCCCATTTCGAACGATGTGTACGGCCTGGGACGGAGAACGACTGAGTGACGAGATGTTTAATGATATCGTCTTTGGACCACGCGGAGGCGTCTCTGTATTCCAGTTCGTCAGGATGGTCCCATCCCAAATCTTTAGCAGGCGAAGGGGAGTGAAGGTGAATGATTGCGTCGACCTGTTCTTCCCTCGGCTCTGATTTGACAATTGGTGCAGTTTGGTATTTCTGCGTTTTCTTTTGACGAATCCTATGGCTGGGGTGCGAGTTTGAGCTAATGGAGTCTATGGTAATCCTCGTCATGGGGTAACTGTGCTGCTGGCAAAAGAATCAACATCAGCAGTGAGAAGATACTATTCAGGAGATCCGTACCGATTTCAGGGGACAATAAATGATAAATTTTTTAAAAATTTAAGCCTTAAAGTGGTGTGTGGTATTGTAAGAGAACAGAAGAATGAAAGAAATGCTGTTTGAGGTGGTGTGTGGTAGGTGAAAAAGAACCTGCCGGATGCGGCAATTCCGATGTCAGCGCGACAACGTGATACTTGCGTCGCCGGTCGGTTTGTACATTGTCCCGTCGATCATATTGGGCTATAATTCTGATATCAAGTACATTAGTATGTGTACCTTCTGAGATGAAGAATCGACCCATTTTCGTCACGTCGTCATTTGTTGTAACTTATCACAACGAAGTCGTCTTAGGTGAGGTTGCTGTTTACCTATATAGTGGACATGACAACTATCAATTTCAGTTAATCAGTAAATGATGCAGCTTTGAATTGCCGTGGTCGAGAAGCCAAGGCATAGGCTTCCTGTCTAAGGGATCTTCCCTACATTGACAATCAATGAGCGCCAGACGGTATGATGTCTGGTACGGATTTTTTTCCTTTCTGAATACTAATCTATACTTCCCTCAGATCTACAGAGTTACGTATGAGAAAATGCATCACCAGACGACAAAGGTGAATAAATAAGTTCAGTAGTAGAGTCATAATGACTCGGAACCAGAAAACGAGGCGAGATATATTTATAGGAGGCCCTGTATCCAGGATCTATCCGTAGTCTACCTATTCGAATATAGGAGACGTTGTATCACCAGAGGTTGCAACACCTTCAAGTTTGAAGCAGCGTACAGAGGCCAAATGTCCAGGAGATGTTGATTTCGCTAGACTCCTCGTGACCCCTCTAAGTCAGGCAACTGTGAAGGGTTTATTCTCCTCTACGTTCGGCACTCCTTTCGTCGTTGAAGTGGAAACTGTTAGCTTTGTATCTTAGGCCATGGGATTAACGTCGGAGCACCTGATCTAGAAGCCTGGCGGGTCATGTAATGCTTGTCGTGATGAACATCTCTATTCAGCCCGCTTCTGATGTGTTTGAGAATTCAAAAACGTACAAAAATAGATGAGACATCTACCGAGAAGCGAAAGCATAGAAAGCAATACTCACTGAGGTGACGGGAGATGGCAGCACCGGCTATCGGTGCGACTCAGCCGGCGTCCTAGAATTGGCAATCGACGCTTAATTTCAAACCACCATCCCCTCTCCCTTCGATAGGATTGCTTCTACACCGTCTTGCTTTTACCTTCTGATATCGCGTAGGTTGATTCGCGACCCCTGTTTTTTTCTGCGCCTTTATTGTGCGCATTGGACTTATGCTGAAAAACAGGATATTGTCCGACTGTCTAAATAAGATATTTTGCTGGGTCAGGTCTCGTTGGAGAGTGAAGCGTCACGTTACGGTCCGCAGTGCTACTTCTCTATTGAACGCATATTCCTGACTCAAACTTGTAGGACCTAACGGAAAATAACGCAGTTTGCGCCAGCGACTTTGCAGTGACCACAACCATGCTCTTACCGGGAAATTCCCTTCAAGGTGCGAGTATTAACTCGTGCACAGAACCCGGTGGAATATTTTGCTTTATTCTATCGAAAGATCTGACATTTCCTCTGTCAGATGCTATATTCGCTTTGGTTTCCAGAGCCTTGCGAGTAAATACCACGGTGTCGTTCATACTGTGAGCGTCGGTGCGGACATCGCCCGGTGATTGCACTGAACGCGCATCTCTAGATTCATTTCATCTAATCCGAAGCGGTATTGGTACCTGGCATGGCCTAACTCGGAGTCGAACATGAGGCACGGATGACGAGATCCTTGTCCCGCTTTAGGCTTACTGATCTTTGTTCCTTCTGCTTGCTTTGTCTTTCTATAGTGGCTGTGCGGGAAGATGGCAGTATTTAAACGGAGCGCTACTGCTATCAGTTCTACCTTCCGTTCCTTTCCATCTGTCTCTTCGCCCTGGTGGCACTTTCCCCCTTCTTCCGGCCCAGTAGTAAAACAAGGACGATGGCACAGAACGTCACTCTGTTAGAGGCTAGGATTATCAACGCAACGGAACGTCCTTGCTCTCGCTTGAGATGCGTCCAGAAGAGTGTGTATTTTTGATCCTTTGCTTAAAGCCCAGCTTCATAAAATGTCGCAGCTCGTGACTTTAATGTATGTTCGATTGAAGCAAGACTATTCCCCCTTCTTACCTCTCAGGTGTACCATGGAGTCCTCGATAAATTTGGCGAGATCTCGGTTCGCGTGAGGATACTCCTGGCTCGTGATGGCGGCGCTATCACCCCTTATCAAGTTATGCTATCAGAGGTCCGTACTTTTCATTCCCGCAGTCTGTCGAGGTGCCTGAGAATTTTCGACAGTTTGCAACTCTTTCGTTCTTACGATCTCAAGTTCCCAAGTCTGTCCCCGTTCAGATTCCGATCTGCATCGACGAGGATAAAGATACTTTGGTTGGTGGTCCGTGGATGGTGACTACATTGGTACGTGTATACAACTGATGTCGGATATCAATCTGAGTATGTTGTAATGCCAGACCAGGGGTCCCTTTCTAAACGAGATCATCCACAATCTCAACTACGAACAACGGGAGATCGTTATCAATTCCGTCGCAGAGACGTATTACAGGATCCTCATGTCTCGCAGCAGCACATTTTCGAAAACTGGCAGTATATATCGCCACGAAGACCGAGAAAAAATGGCTCGGGATTGGTTCTATACAGACCCGGACAGCAACCGTAATGTCCAGTCTCGTTCCGGTTGCTTTGTGGGACCTATGGCAGTATGCCCTCCAGATTCGAAAAGATTCAACTTCAATACTGTGCCCCCGAACATCTGGCATTGTGGTCCGTTTGAATCTGCCGATAAATGGCTTGCAGCGATTGCCTCCCGGCACTTTGACTACACAGGTGCGCTCTCCGACCTTTCCCTCGATGAACAGCGCGATCGAGAGCGTGACGTAAATGGGATATTGGGACGCATGAGCAAGAAAGATCGGGATTTCAGTAAACGACTGGTACTCGAACACCCTACCTTCTCCCTATCTTGCATCCAGGTAGATGCTGCTGATCCTACGAAGATTGTTTCCATTTCCCGTTGGGCTGGGGCGCGGATTGTCCCGTCATGGGCTATCAATCCTCCCTTCGAGATACCGGAGAATCTGGGGCAGGCTGAACAGATGCGCTTGCTCACTATATTTGCCTGGGGCGTATTGCGGAAATTCCCTGAGCCGGACTGGCGCAACAGTTCCATGTTCGACAAGCTTCTCATCGCGCAGAATAGCCATGTGGATCCTAATGACATAACCTCGGTCTTCAGGAACAAAACTTCGCTGCAGAAAATGCGTGGGTTTATCGCTTTATAAGCGTGTTCTTTGTTTGTTTGACCTGGTCATGTAGTGACGTTCGAGAAGAAGAATAAACTTTTGGACGACAGACTGCCGAAAGAATTGGATTCCATCATCGATCGCTTCTCTGAATAAGCGGTTTATATTCGGTAATATTCGTTGTGACTATTCTGCGTGGAATTTTATCCCTATTTTTGCCTGCATCTAGGAAAGGATAAATATTCTTTTGAATAAATAAGGCCAGTGAATATCGGGCGCGCCTTCATTCCCAATGGTTTCGGAACAGCTGTAAGACTGGGCTATCCACAATACCATAATGAAATCGACACGCAGTATACCTAGGAAGAAAACAGACCTCTAGCCAAGATATTGACATAGTCGGGATCGAACCCAGCGACGGTTGTAACCGACCAATTTCTGAACTAACACGCCCATACTCAGTCGATGTCGCGACTGTCCTCTGCACTATACCAGGAGAGTTGTTGGTAGGAGAAGAGGGCATTCCTACCTCATCATGAAGTACAAGTGATGGCATCCTCCGATGCTGTATCGTTCCTGATAGTGGCATAAGCGCAAGGGCTCAGATTTCTGTAATGGACAGCTCGTCTCTGAAAAGATTGCACTTGGATTAACAATTTGTCTAGCGCTCACAAGGGGGAGACTTGCGATTCGGTTTGCTCTATAATCATACATTGAGGATCGACAAACCGTTGCACAACATTATATAATAAGCACGCACACGTAGCTGAAGCATTCACAATCCGATGAAGCTATTGTCGATGCGGACTTCCTAATAGTTGCCTAGCAGGAAATAGTTGCAGGGCTGTGATGACATCAAAACGCAGTATCTACTAACGGCCTCGAGGTAGAAGGAAGCAAAGTATTTTTCAGACCTAATAATTGCCCAGGTCGGGATCGAACTTGATCCCAACGAAGGCTCCAATGGACCAGCTGATCTAGCGAGCCTCCGAGTCATGCTCGGTCGAGACGAAGCCTTTTGGCCCCAATTCCGAGTCGGATCTGAAGGGAACATATCATACACCATTCCTTGATTGAGCAGGGTGAGAAACGTGCCCTATAGCTCGAAGTATTTTGACGCCATGTTGAGGTGGTAACAAATGGAAATATCGGTTTGATGTCGCTGAACAACTACCAATTCGAACATCCGGAGTCGGTCCGAATCCCGATAGCTTGATTCTTGCCAAACAAATACAACTTGAACCCTTTCACCGCGTCAACGAACATCTATGGCTGCTTTCTCGACCTCCGCAGCGATGTTCCAACCGCAAGAAACGGACTTTTGGTCTCTTTTATGGATTTCCCATGTCTCGACGCGTTGCGAAGCCACCAGTGAAGGCAGGAATGGTTGGGGTACTTTTGGCACCTTGGGGTGGTCATTGAGTCGCCTTTGCGGAGGTACTCCAGCTGAAGGATTTCGATGTTGCATTGGCGCCGTTGGTTTCATGTAAAGAAAAAAGGGAGGATCATGCTGGTGCGCATCTTTTTCTCGTTTCTTGATGTTCTGACGTCATGACATGTCCAGCTCTAATTATAGGCGTGCAAAAGCTATGGCGCATTCGAAGGCCATTCAACATCACCCTACAGGACTCGGCAGGGCTAAACCGGGACCAAAAGATATGGACGACGCCTAGCCAACATGACACTCCTCTCTTCGCCCCAGGCGATATCGCATCTGACGTTCGTTTAATCAATACCATTGGTGGTTTGTATGTTCCTCCTTTTTATCGAACCGAGGCTGTTTTCTCATCAATGCAGACGCTACCCTAGGAACTGACTCTGGCCACCACAGATGTCCGTCAGATCTCCAACTTCTGTCATGTAGATACTAATAGCATCCACGACGTATAGAATTGGCTTATATAAATGTCGGCTTCACATCTCGCCACCTTTTCTGAACAGCCTTTAGGACAAATAACGTATTTACGTCATTCCCAAGGGCATCCATTTTGTTCGGACATCCCAGTTACCGGTATGAATACTCAATATGTCCGATGGAGATCGTTTCCGACCCCATTTCTCTGCAGGCAAGGGCAAGCTGAACTTCTCCGCTGGCAATTTTGTGAGAGATCGCGATCCCCCATGAAGCCCATCCATGGCTTAAAAAAGTGACAGAAATGTTTGTTATGCCTTTCATTTGTTCTGGAGACAGTTTTGATCTAGGGTACCAGCTCATCTCGACCACTAACTACCCCCATGTATCTCAGCAGTAAAAAATGCTGGTAGCGTGGACGAGAGCAGACGAGACGAAGGCAGACTGGGGGGGGATCATGTGGTACTAGTTTAGGGCAAGTCCGAGTCGGTGTAGATTTCCGGTTTTTGTAGCTAGGCTATCTCTTATCAATCCATTCCATCTCTCAATCGTTGCACGGGGTTCCACCACCATGTTCTCGAACAATAAAAAGCGCTAATAATCTCCAAGCAAAGGGATCCTAAGATGGAATTCGAGACTATCGTCGCTCTGCACCGATATTGTCGCATTCCACCAGCGGGACACTTTCAAGACGGTATCTTGCTCGGAATATCGAACTGCTATGGAGGTCCACAACAGTATTTCTAGTCAATAATGTGCAAAAATAGTTTTGAGTACACAAAATCGGGAGGTTCGTTGGTTGTTGCATTTCTATGCGTATGACGGCTTTCTGAGATTTATTGTGATAGGGTTTAGCTCCGAGTCGTTATGAGGAGACACGTTGGTGAAATCAGCGCGAAGAAGAGATCCGACGGCTAACCGCATTTTAGCATGCTGCACCTCTGCACATCACTCCTTACATCGTGGCATTCCACCAACAGGACTGTTCGAATGATTGACCTGCACACATCCGAATCCCCTCGGGCACTGTATGATGTAGTCTCGAACGACTGGGAAAGGGTCATCTCTGATAGGGAAATTTGTAACCTCGTTCTCAACCACTTCGTCTCTTTCCCTTCAAGATCTTGGATTGGCAGGCTTCCTAGGTGATATTCCATTGTTGCAATTCCATCCAGATTCAGCACGTCCCTCGACCCACCCCCTTTGCGCACCCTCATGGGCGGCATAGATCAAAAACAACCTGAACGTTCAAAACACCAGGGGTATGTGCGGGAGGTGAAGAATATTCATGAATGCTATAAATCATTGTTTGGACGGAAATTTTGATGTAGTAGGCCTCAATATACTGAGTCTACCATAATACGGATAAATATACGTTGCATCCTGAGTCTGATTCGTCGTGCCCTTGGTCTCATCGTTCTTGCGTGACGTCCACTTTCTGGCACAGCAGTATCTTCGTCATAGCAATTACGACCACAACCAACGCGTTACGTACAACTCGTTTTCTCGTCTGGTCATTATTTCGTTCCGTGTATACTGATATTGCTCAGATGCACTAGATTTCGAACTATTGGCAGTCATCCCCACCAACATTACGAGTAGTCCTTAGGATCTATATTAAGGTTGACTTCCCGCACGGCTCACTTCGGGAGAAAGCTTGCCCGTCTATCTCATCTTGGTCCTGGTAGTACATCTTAACTGGGTAGTTGATTGATGGCCATTAACACAATACTGCCGCTTCATAACTGTTCGGAACAAAATCTTGGCTGTGTTCGGAGGTCTCTCAGGGGTTTAATATTTGTTCAAAAGAACATGATGAGCTGATGGTGTTTACCATCGTTCGAGACTGCATACTTGAGCAAAGAAACGTAGGAATCACTGTTTAAGCTCAAGCCCTGCGTCTGGTCTGCCGGTTACATCTGTCTTCGTCAGTATACCCAGAAACGTATGGTGCCTGCTTTGAATCATGATATTCGAGTGCCGGGCTGATGAACTTTCATCTAATCATGGGTATCTATCACAATTGCAGTGTGCTACTTATGTGCTTCCTAGAACAATGATGAATGGGCTATTTTCCCCGAAACCCGGCGCCAATGCGTAGGTCTGCCTTTGTAATTCTCTTCGTCATCGCACTTCTCAGATAGCTTCTCCTCGATACCAAGCCCTCGATCCGCCTTCTCGTGGGGTGATCCTCAAAAGATGTTACTCCGTATCGTTTTGTGAGTCGATTACCCGTATGCTACTATGCGATCGCTCAAGGTAGCTGTAGATCTTGCCTCCGCTTCTCTATTTCGCACGGCCTCAGCTTTGACTACTTTCCAGGGAATGTGACTGTTGGGATTCCAATAGTGCTATCCTGGCATCGACAAAGAAACGATTCAAATCAAATACAATTCGTACTAAATAGTCTCCCTGGAGAGGCCTCATTAGAAGGGCTCCGCTTACTCAATGCAACCAACACCACTCAACTCAATGGAACGCTCAAAGTGACTTTTCCTGGATTGGGGTGCGTCCGGAGAATCTTTGCCTTAAATGCTCACTCATCCTTTTTCGAACCATAGAGAATACACCGTTGAAGCGATCACGAATCAAACTGGTACTGTAACACAAGTTGCTGCGCAGAAATTTGAGGTTAAATCCCCCTCTGTGTCATCGTCGTACGTAACGTCATTCATGCTCATAGTAAACTGCTGTACCGGATGCTTATATTCGATAGGTCCTCCACGGAGTCAGCGAAAGGCACTGGAACCCCACCGTACGTCATTCATGAAAGTACTTAATCTATCTCACTATTACTTTTATAGATCGACCCATCGAAGTCACAGAACATCCATCATAATTGGCGCCGTAACAGGGACTGTAGTATCTCTGCTGCTTCTCGTAGGATGCGGTGCATTTCTCTTCATGTGCCACCGGAAACGTCGAAACTGGAGGCATCGCCGTCTATCACCCAACCTGAAGATACACCCTGAGCCTGAGCAAAGTTTTCATTCTCCGCCCGTTGGAAACAAAAACAGTGAAAGCGTCTCTCCCATGCTGGAGAGTGAGATGACGCCAAACTCCGGAGATATCATTCCGGATACAGTCGAACAGGATTCAGAGGGAATTCAGACTGAAGATGTAGGAGAAAGGAGAAATAGTATTGAATCGCGTTTGCATGTCGATACATCTGAACCCCAGAGCGCGGAGGTACAGGATAATTCTACGGAGATACAGGGGGGTCGTCATGCTGTCCTGGATGATGTGGCGGCAGAGGTTTTGAGGCTGAGGGTCCAGGTACAGCAGCTCATGGAACGAGAAGCGGAGAGGAATCAAGGGCTCGGAGATGTACTTGGGCCACCGCCAGCTTATGCATAGAGATCATTTATGGAGCAACCATCATGATTTAAACGAGGTGAATTAAACATGTTTAAGTGCTGAGTTGAGTGGGGACATATTCCTGTGCTACATGACACAGTTAGGGTGTTTACACATTCCGAACAGTATTTAAAGGTCACGATGAATCTTATATTGAATTACCTATAGTGGTCACTGCAATTCACAGGGAAGATGGAACTCTACAAAGCACGAATCGCCGTGGATATCCGATGCCTTCCGAATCAGTTGTTCCTATGACTCAGAATACACCGAAGGATCATTCATCATAAGCAGCAAAGCTGGCATTCATGAGATACCCTTCTCCGGAAGATCAGATCTCAAAGCTGTTCCAGTATTAGCTAAGACGGAAGACTAGGACGTTTTGATTTTTATCTCGTCGACCCGGAGGAAACGCGGGAGATTGGTCAGTACCATAACCATGAATGTTGTAGACCAAGAAGGAAATGCAGCATGGCCGCTAGCTGAACGGTCTAACTCTGTAAACAACGAGCAAAGGAGCCGAGTATGAGATATCTTGTCGTTGTTACAGGGAAAGTCGTCGGGTCCTAGTATTTAGTAATGAATGAGAGGAAAGGACCTCTCCAATGGTCGGTACAGAGGTATTCCGGACCTCTGTAAGGAGAAGTTAGAAGGACCGAAGAGGCTTAGGAAGCTAGAAGCAGCGAGAAAAATGGAACGTCAGGTGGAGACCAAGCTTTCTGCACGCCAAGAAAATTCGCTTATATGCGCAGAAACAGTTTCCGCTTCGATGGCATCTTTGACGCTTACAACACCCACGGGTTCCCACCGAGCCAAATGCAGTGTAGCTTGACGTGAAGTGGTGTCTATTTGATTATAGAATTCTTGACGTTTTAGGCTGCACGAACGATAAAGCGCAGAAATTATAACGTAGATTAAAAGGGAACTGGTCCCTTGCATTGTACAAGAGAGATATGCTGCTGTAGTAAAAAAAAAAGGGCGGCAACTGTGGAGATGATGGTGATGACCGTAAGAGAGGACAGGCAATACGGATCGGCCGAAATACGCTGTTCTAGGGTCAGGGCTAGAAAAGTCCTACCACCTGTGCTTGGCAAATGCCGTGATACTTGCATGCCGTCATGACCTGCTACGCTACGTGGTGATTGTTATGCTCAACAGGAAAGGCGTTATCCACTGGCTACATGCTCAGTACTATACACCTATTCTTTTCCCTGTGTGGTGAGTACAATGAATCAATTTTTGAGAGCAAATCCGTCAATGCATCCAGAATCACCACGGGCCCTGACACCTCTCCAACTGTAGATGTAATGTGACCATATTCCCAAATTCTAAATTCTGACAGCGGTAATAGATGCTGAAGAAAAATATGCGAATTGCCAGCTTGAAGGTGGCTACCGTGTTGTATTGGCGCTTTCAAAAGCTCACGACCGCCTATTCTCTATAGCTAAGAAATCCTTCCGACACTGTGACATAGCACGCTGCTAAGTACTGGCTACTCATACAAACACACAGCCGATTTCAAAACTGTAGAATGTGCTATAAGATTTGTTTTCAAATCAGCAGGAACAATGAACATTTGAACTTGAAGGCGATACGATGTAAGGGATGTGAATTTCTATGCATACATCATTTATTGTGTTTTATTTACCTAGGCCTTTCGCTGTTACATGTGCGCCGTTTCGGCTTTTTCACTCCTTACCTATTGATTTTACCTTGATGTCGTCTCTTTGACCTACTTCGTACTCTGGCTAATATATGCCGATCGTGCTCTGTTGTTGGGTTGAAGAACCCCCTTGAGGTGAAGATGTGGCACTGTGCTGTGCAATGAAGGCGATGATACTAACATATCACTCTTTTCTCGTACAGATTGACGTCCGATTGGTGTCCAGCCTTGACCTAGGATGTTCCAATGAATCTAATACTGGTGTTTCATGAATGAATACGAATGTCATGAAATTCGTCAGCGCGCTTCGACTTCAGGGTTCGTACGGTCCTTGCACACATGCCTGTTTTCAGGGCCTAGGTTCTCCGTGGAGCTCGTAGTCGGCTTCACATTCCCATGACCACGAGAAACCCTTCGTGGGTCTGTTGTCCTACGTTATCCTGCTATATTTTTGCCTCCTATGTACGCCCGTGCAGTCATAGGTGTTTCACTTGAAGCCATAATTGTTTCATTTACAGTATATAAGTTGAAGCATTTTCTAGGAATACCTCCAACGCGACTTGAAGAAGATGCAATTCACTCTGAAAACCCTTGCTATCGTCGCCGCCGCTGTTGGTATGACCAACGCTATCTGTCCCGGCTACAAGTACGCTCGTCACAGACTTCCTTCCATTCGATACCTATGCTCACCTGAAAATTCACAGCTTCGGAATTGCCGACCTTGGAGGAGGAAGCATCGGCTCTTGTACGCACTATATTTCCCAGCTATTTCGCTTAGGTTTAACTGAACATCTGCAGGGAGGGTCTACGACGATTCGTGCAACTCGGCTTTGACGGTCATTACCGACAACCCATGCACACAGGGTTCCTTCGACTGTAGCCCTGCCCCAATCACGTTCACTGGGTTGCACCTCGATGGTCAAAAGTATGTCTTCTAACTTGTGGCCCAGTCGTGGTGATCAGTTACTGTTTCTTCGTAGCTATGCCTGCCGTGGTGATCCCAACGCGGGGACCTGTGATGGACATGGTATCCAAGTCTGCGTACGTCCCTTCTCACGTGTTTGAGAGAATCAAGTTGACCCCTTTATGTCAGTGTCGTAATGATGGAAACTAAATACGTTTTTCTGCTGTACGAGGAGGAATTTGATAGTTTATCACATCATACGTCTTGCAATGTCTATGCATGTACCTCTACCAAAATAAATTGAATAACAGTATATTAACGCCCCGCAAACACTCTGGCAACACACTAGATGGACTTGGAATGTTTCACCGTTCAAAAGAATCTAATCGACGGAATAGGAACAGAATGATTCCCCACTGACCCGTACCAATTCTTGATCATGAAGTTTCACCAATTCATTATCGAGTCACGAAATGAGTAGAAATACTGTTCATCGTAAACCAGTGTTGTTCCGTTATCGTATCTACCAGCATGGCGAGAAAGTAGAATAAAATGACCGCCCAGATCTTGCGTTGGCGCTCATAGACATCTTCTTAGTTTATGACATAAATTATTCAGTGACCATTTATCTTGGATGTAGGGAATCGATTGCAGAGATGGACCGTGTAGCATTTACACGATATCCGGTGATGGGCCTCCTTTAATATCTGGAAGTATATTTCCCAGAAAGCAGGCAAAACAGAACTTTCTGTGGGAAGGAGGCCATTGCCAATACATGAAAATCGGCTAAAGGGAACATTTAGCTAATCCAGACACCGTCCTAGGCTCCAAAACGGCCTATATTTACCTTTAGTTCAGATACAGGGAATCGAACCCTGTTTCAATATGCTAGGGTTGTCGGCCTTTACACCTTATCTGAAGTTGTTTGGTGGGTCAGACCAACGCCTGGATCAAAAACCGTCTTTATTTTTGTTGCCAGAACCAATCATGAAGATACACCACCCGCGCGTTTTCGAGAAGAGGAATCGGTTCTGAGCAGTAAAATGAATCTACCCGCTGCTTCGTCCCAGAGTTATCCTTCGGGCTAGCATTTGAAAAGGCACCACTACCCTACAGGCTGATATATCAGAGTGTATCAGTTACCGTTAACCATGATACATCAAACACCTATTCCTGCAGTCACTGATTGATATATCAGCTCCAGTCGCGTCCAAAACGGGTCGAAAAAGGGGCCCCCAATCAAAATACCGTTGCTCGTTGCCGATGGCGATGAGCTCTGCTCGTCCAGACCGACAGTTGCCGCCATGGTCCCAAAGTGTGCATTCGATCGCGCCAGGCCTTTTCAGATCGCGCCAGGGGTATTTAGGAATCAGCTGATCCTTACCAGTGATTTGTAACTGGTTACAGCTGTCCTGGTTTTATATCTCGATCTGTCACCTACACTGATTCCTTATATTTATAGTACGAGAATGTGATTGATAGTACGACAATGACAATGATATTTTATTCAAACATACAAATTATTCCATTGTGAAAACATCTTCGTTGCTTGCTTCATCCATCTCACCCAGCTCCAGCCATTGTCCTACAAAGCGCCATTTCTCCTCAAAAGATACTCGCATCGATTTTCGTATTGCGGCTTGACGTTTCGCGTACGCACCTGCACCCTCACCGGCATTGATGAGAGCCGCTCCTTCCGCACAGCTTTTGGCACGCGACAGCCACAGATTGGTATCATGCTCTAAAGTAATAAGAACAATGGAATCAGAACTCAGTCGGCACAGTACGAGTGAAATGACTGTATTGGTTGGTAGTGAACCATACCTAAAGTAATAAGAACAATGGAATCAGAACTAACGAGTGTGTGAGTAAGTATGTTAGGTATACGAGCTAAGTATCACATACCTCAGTCGGCACAGTACGAGTAAAACGACTGAGGATGCGGAAGTAACTATGAGGTATATATACTATCGGGTGAAGTATAGGAGTAGGAAAAAGTAAAGAGCGGCATACGGAATAGGTAACAAGTCGGGTATACGGTCGGCGTGTCTCGTTCAACACTCCCCCAGACATGAGAGGTCAGTCGCTAAGGTTCAGATCATTGAGGTAATGGTAGTGGTGGTCACGGTGCAGTGGTTTGGTGAAAAGGTCCGCAGCGTTGACCTTTCCTTGCACGAATTCGACCTTGATTTCACCAGCACATACGAGCTCTCAAATATAATGCTCACGAATATCGATGTGCTTGATCTTGTGATGGTTACGTGTCGTATTCGTCAGCGAGACCGCCCCATGGTTGTTGCACTTTAGCACCCCCGGTTTCTCCTGTTCCAATCCTACTTCCTGCAGCCAAGAGAACATCCACTTCAACTGTTGTGCAGCGTGGGTAAGCGAGACGAACTTGGCCTCGACGGTAGATAGGGTGACTGTAGCTTGACGTTTGGAACTTCATGCTACAGGTCCACCAGACATCATGAAGACGTACCCTGAGGTTGATCTCAGGGTATCTTTGCATCCTCCATAGTTGGCATCAACGAACCCCATCGGTTTGAGGTATGCATCTCGTGAATAGGTGATCCCATAGTCGAGGGTTGACTTGATATACCCGATAACATGCATAAGGGAGTTCCAGTGCGTCAGTCCAGGGTTATTCTGGAAACGAGATAGCACGCTAACGATGTATGCAAGGTCCGGTCGAGTGGCGAGTTGTCCCCACATTACTGACCCAAGTACTGGACGGTACAGCTTATCTTCCATCTCTTCCTCTTCATCACTCGAAGACGGTCCCATAGTCGAGTCCAAGATGGTTCCAACCGGCATAGGCGTCGAGCGAGGTGGGATATTCTGAAGCCCGAACCTCTCGATGACGTGCTCCCAGTACGGTTGTTGGGACAATCGCACCGTTCCAGCATCAAGGTCCTGGTCCACTCGCATGCTCAAGAAGTAGCTTTTCTCCCCCACGTCTTTTATCTCCCAACGTTCAGCAAGTTCCTCCTTCCTCTTCTTGGCTTCCTTGGTGCTCGTCGATGCCCCCCAGATATCGTCCATATACGTGTCAGTAATGGTGAACGATCCATCGGCATCCCACTTAGTTCGGACGCAAGGGTCGGCCCGAGAAGTATAGTAACCAAGCTCATCATACATCTTTGCTAGGGTCTCGAACCAGTCGTGCGCGCCTTGCATCATCCCATAAATCGTGTGGACTAGCTTGCAAACCTTGTTCTCCTCGCCAGGGACAGCATATCCCTCTGGTTGACGCATGTAGATGTCTTCTTTTGTTTCGCTATTCAAGTAAGCAGATATGAAGTCAACTTGCCAGAGGTGAAGACCCATTCCTGCTGCAATGGCTGCCGTCATGCATACCGATTCGAGTCGCGTCACTGCTGCCCAAGTTTCATTGTAGTCCATGCCTAGCTGTTGGGTATACCCTTTCCCAACCAGCCTTGCTTTGTCCCGGACACGATTGCGATCGCTGTCCCATTTGATACCGTATACCCACATCGAATCCATCACGTTCATCTCAGGTGTTGCTGACACTAAGTCCCAAGTATGTTTTTGGATGTGCATGTTGTACTCATCGTCCATTGCTGCTCCCCACCGTTCTGGATCCAGACGCATCGCCTCCTTGTAGTTTTTCGGGATGTGGTGCGATGCTTTGGTATCAGTAAGGAATGCCACATACTCATTGAGGTCCATGCCAAGCTTCCTCATCTGCACAATTGCTGCTCGTGGATGTACAGAGTTCGTTGCCCAATCCTCCCCCATATCCTTGGCATTTCTCTCGGATTGTTGATATTCCTGAGATTCGGCAGCTGCACATGTCGAGTTTGATATCCTAGTTGAACGTCATGGTTGCGGTGGTGGCTCATTATGGACTGGTTCAGCTTCAAGTACGTCTGTAAGGTCAGGGTCTGCAGGCTCAGGCTCATTGGTCGGTGTGTCAGCTGTTTTGAATGGCTGTGTTGGGGTATCTGTGAAATCATCAGGAAAGAGGCTGCCATTCGCTTCAGTCTCCCCCACGGCTGACAGCGTGCGACGCGGCATGCCCTCCTCAAAGATGACATCACAGGAAACAAAAATCCTGCCAGATTTGTCCAGTAATTTGTAGTGTCCCCCAGACACGTACCCCAGTAATCGAGCCCTGATTGACCGATTGTCCAATTTGCTTCCGCCAGTAACCTGTTGGCCATTGACAGTTGGGATTTTTGCCCAGCAGGTACTCCCAAATGCTCGAAGATGTGAGACATCTTGTCGCTTGCCAGTCCACAACTCTGCTGGTACGGAGTTTGGGTGGCGACGTGATGGTATCAGGTTCCTGATGTAAACTGACACAGCAGCTGCCTCAGCCCAGTATTTGTGAGGTAAGCCCAAGTCTCGCAACAATGCCCATGTGTCCTGGGTTGTGGTACGAATCACATGCTCGGCAAGTCCATTCTCTGCTGATGAATATGGTGCAGTCAACTCGAGAATAATACCATGCTCCTTGCAGTAGTCGACCCACTTCAACCCTGCAAAGGCATTATCGGCACGTAAACGCCTAACTTGTCGATTCGTCCGGTTCTCAGACATTACATGGAACTCCTCGAAGGCTTGGATTGTAGTCTCATCAGACTTATCGGCAAGGAACACCCCATGTTTAACCGAGGTACCACTGTCCACAATGGGCATGAAGTATGATTTTCCCCCATTGGACAGTATGCGGCTAGGCCCCCACAGGTCCATAGCCACGAGGTCCAGAGCTTCCACATTTGGGTCAGTGGGCTTGTCAAACAGTCGACGTGTCTGTTTTGCCATCAGGCAGTCCTCACACTTTCCCTCGACCTTTCTGTCGGTGATTCCTTCAGCGAGTCCATCAACAAGGTTCTTCGAGGCCATATGTTCAATCGTCTCGATGCCTGCATGGATGAGGTGGCGGTGCCATTGGCATAGAGAGGCCGGGTCACTTCTTGACGACATCGTGAAGTAGCCAGCAGGTAACTCCCCATCCTCATCAACACATTGTAGGACATACATCCCACTTTCGCCCTGTCCAGTGAAGATTTCGGCGCCCTTCGCATCCTTGACGATGGCTTGACCTCCTCCAAACATGGTATAGAACCCGGCTGCATCCAGGGCACTGACAGAGATGAGATTCGCAGCCAGCAAGGGTGCATACAGTGCGTTTTTGAACGTCAACCTTACTAACTTATTCTCTCCAGTCTTCCGACGGAAGAGCTTGCTAGCTGTCCCTATGCCCAGGATTGCAAATCCACCCTCTGATTGCTTCACCGAAGACCCAGTATGATATGGTTGTGCAGTATACTCGGTGAAGCCCTTACGATCCTTTAGAAAGTGATCGCTGGCACCTGAGTCCAGGAAGTGTAGGGATTTCATTGGGTTTCTTCCTTCAAATGTCGTCGAGACATATGCTCTATCAGCAACTGGTGCATCGCACATGAATTCTTCCACTTCAAATAGACTAAGGTCCATCTTCAGAGCTTCATCCTCATCAATCTCAGCCAGTTCAAGTACGTCAAACTCCGATGTAGTCGATGATAGGACCTCAAAGTCAGATTCGGTGGGAGTATGGGTCAACTCGAATCCCATGTCTGGGTCTGAGTCAGTATTGACATCTTCGAGGTGGGGCATCTCTACATCACCCATTTCCTCGTCGTCTTTGGGGTTGGGGGTGATGTCCCCCTCGCCTGTAAATACCATGATATTCCCCTCGAAGATTATATCCTCTACTATTACCCCTCGCTCTCACTCCTCCCTGTGCAGCATCTGTGCCAAGAATGCAATATGTGGGACGTGGGCGATCGTCAAATTTGCTTGGGGTGGATTGCTCGACATTGTCATTTGCACAGTTGACGCCATGTTAGCCTGGTTATTCTGCCTATTCCTCCTGAAATTTTCAGGGAACTGGCCTTCCTTTCCTCCCCCAGGCCAGTAGCAGTCCATAATGTTATGGGTCGAACACTTACGGGCTTTACAGTCAGGGTTGGAGCACCATTTCCCAGTCGCAGACTCTGTGTTCAGAGCAAGAGACATGTCAGTCTTGGCAGGGTACAAGGTAATGTGGTGGGTCTTCAAGAGGGAAATGATTTTGACTGACATCTTGCACTGGTACAGGGATGGTATGGTTGATAGCCAATTCGGGGTAGAGGGCAGCGAGCGAATGATGATGCCCTTGAAGTCCTTGTCAGTCAATTCCTGTCCTGTCTCAGATAGATTATCGACTGCAGTGCGCTTCGTACGGAGGTCCTGGATATGTGCATCCATGTCGGCACCTTCCATATACTTCATCTCTCCCAGGATACGTTGGGCTTCAGACAGGGCCATGTCATTCTGGACAGCATAGGTATCAATGATTGAATCCCATGCTTCCTTCACCAATCCCATCGTCTTAACCCCTAAACCTATAGGGTCGGAGACGTTGATGAGCCTCAGGGCTCTGTATGCTCAGAATTCACGAACTTTGTCATTTCTAAGTGACAATCGACTTAGCACTGGATATAATATTATCTCCGGTGTGCACACGCTACTATAGGACCTTCTTGACACTTCAACGACCGGATATAATGGAGAATATCCATCCCAACTTGTTTCACAGCTCAAATCGTACGCCATCACAGCTAGGCACCAATATCGACCAATTAGTCGACCACCAGAGATAAATCATATGATGCATCAGAGCGCATCACGGCGTAAAACCCTGCCATTGATCCTTTAATTATATGAGGTCATACTCATCGACCGTTATTCCGCTTCAATAATCACCGGGTTTTCGTCAGCTCGACGCCCGGTTTTACCAATAAAACCATGCCAAGGCCACTAGCGCTCGATACTCCTTTCATACACCTCAGGTTATCAACCATACCCTCACAGTCCGCAGCTAAACAGCACCTCCATAACCACACTGGAGAAGACTCATGACCTAAAGAATTTACCTTTCTTCAGTAACGCAGAGGATTGGCTGTTACAAGTGACTACAGAGATACATATGGATGCTAGGATCTTTACAAAGCCGCAGCCTTGTAGCTTTACTAAGTACCGCTATTAATAATTATCTCCAGTAGTATAAGAGTGGATAGAAAATCGTAGTACAGGAGTTAATAAACTACCACCTGTTACTCTGCCATTAGCCTCGCTATACGCTTGTCACTGGATATAAGCTCGTCTCTACACACTTGCTACAGTCATTAGCACTGGTTTTAAATGAACCATACCCCACACATAGCGCAGTATACGAACAATAACAATTGTTTGCACTCCATACGCTCGCTATAAGCCAGAGACCGGTTTTACACCGTCTGAGCTTCATACTCCTTCACGCTCCCCTTGAGAAATGCTCTAAACCGTGATCGACCGGTTTTAGAAATTATCTCTGGCATCGCACATCGCACGTTAGCTTGCACCCCGTCATCAGCAGTTGATACTCGCATCTAGCACATAACACCAGTGTTCGCGTCATACACTGCCTCTTTTGTTTTATAGGATTGGACCATCTTCATCTTCACACCATAGGAGTTTTATTTGGCTTTATTTTCAACATCGTTTATCACAGCCCCCTTGGGTAGTCTCTGGCAGACTTATAGGAATCGACATCGTCAACATAGGATCATTTTGGACTCAACACCATTTAGGACCGTTATAGGATTGGATAGCATTGGATAGGATAGTCCCTTGAGAGGACTCATAGGTTTGACATTGACATAGGATAGGAACGTCTCCAAGTAGACTCAGCTTTTGACATCAACTTCAGTATATTTCACCTCATATAGGATCAACACTCATTATCTCCATGCCCCACTGGATATAAACATATTTTCACACTTTTGCCCACATTGACCGGCATTATTAGAACTGCCACCCAGTACATCAACACTCCACCGGTTATAAACTAACTGCCGCACACATAGCTTCATTTTCACCGTTATTTTCATAGGACCTACGTCTAGAGATCTGGTCTATTTGTTTCTCCTCATTACACCAGATTTGCGGTATTCACATTGAAGCGCTGTCGAAGTGCACAGAGCTAGAAATGCAACAGCGTCGAAGACACTGATCACACCCACACCCAACACTACACACACAAACATGCTCAAGTTCGTGGGGGGATTCTAATGCGATGAAAGTAGCGAGCCAATACAATTCAATTCTCAATATCTCTAAGATACACACGCAGCAATAGCGCTCGTATAATATCTAGACTTCTCTAAGTCCAAAGGCTTTTCTCAAGAACAAGAGGGTGCGACTTCCGTCGCTGGGCCTCAAGGCAAGGGTGTATAACACAATACAACTTCGTCAAATGTCTCCACAAGTTTCTAGCAGTCGTTCAGGACTCTAATAACCATGGCACACAATCAATAACACCCTAAACACCACTTAAACCACTGCGCTCAAAGCAGAAACCAATTCCTATTAAATTCAACACACTAATAAACCTCGCGTGTCGCACGCTAAACCAAAACCTTCGCAAACACGTGGAGAAGTGTCTACACTGACACTAAACTCCGAAACTTCCACAAGAGCCACAGGGTTTGAACCTATGTGCTCGAGCTTCCAACCGATCGTAGATTCACAGGATTCAAACCTATGCAATCCAGAGAAACCCCGTCCGACAAGCCAAAGGGTTTGAACCTTTGCCAACCTGCGGAAATAACACAAAAAAGCGAACACTAATCAAGCCAAAGGGTTTGAACCTCTGCACCTGTAATGCCTCGCATCACACAAATGCCCTCAAGAACTCAAAAGGGTGACCTTCAAGACACCGTACTCTTATTCTCTCACAGAGCGCAAGTCAAACCGAAACCAGACTCTCTGCATGGAGTGCCGCGCTATTTTCTTCTCTAAGCGCACGACTTAAGTCACACAATAGATATCTGATATGGGTTGTATTCTCTCTCAACGTTACTAGCTACTCTAAGTGCTAGAGTGCGTGGCTGAAAAGCTTTGCACTATTACACCATGGGCTCGAAACTTGTACTCTACATCTACACTACAGTATTTATACAATTCTACATCATACACATCGATACAACTTAATACAGTACTGTTACAACCTCGGAACATTATTCCTCGCAACACGTGTGCGTTGTTATAGCATGCCAGGGGCTGGACACTTGGTTGGAGGCCTATCTCGAGACCAGACTCTGTTTCCTCATGGTTGATACTCCACTCGCACTGCATTCTATATGTTGGCATGTCACTCGTCATTTCCTCGGAGGATACTTGGAGTGACAACCAATCATATACACTGTATCTCATTCAAATGTTGAGTTTCTAGGTTTCTCTGGTTGGTGGGGGATACCCGTGGTAAGCCTAGGCACTGCGCTCTTTGGCCAAACTGGGTTCTCTCGGAGTTATGTATACTCAGGCATTATTTGGGACATGTGCGTGCCACGCAATCAGGCCCTGTGCGTCATAGATCATTGTGTCACGTAGTTCTCATGCATGTCTTTCAGTAATGCATTAGGGTGCGTATGCAGTCTGCTTCTGGTGCATTCAGTATCGAGTGCTGAGCTCTTGTACTTAGTGTGACCCCAATGAAGTATCATACTAAGTTAGAGCATGCACTCTACCAATAGTCACTTCAGAGTTGCGCACGCATGCGCGCGTTGTTATACCGCGTGCGATGTTGATATCACTGTGCTCTATGGCTATTTTTATATATGCACGCAACGCGTGTCACAGATCAATCCTTCTCATATCATGTCTGTCTCTCATCAATTCATTGGAGCGGCGTATCTGATCTGCCTCTAGTGTATTCAATATCAAGTGTTGAGCTCTCATACTTAGTGTGACCTCAACCAGTATCATTCTAAGTGAGAGCATGCACTCTACTAATTGTCACTGATGACTTGCACATGCGCACGTTGTTACACTGCACACTATCTTGGTTTGATCACTGCACTCTATTGGTTTGACACTGCGCTCTATTGGTTTGACACTGTGCTCAACTCATATATCACTGCGCTCCATGTCTATTTCCATCTACACGTGCAGCGCATGTCCTTTCATGCGCTCTACTTCTATGTTCCTATATGCACACAGCGCGCGTCATAGATCAATGTAGTTCTCCTTGTATCATGCTTGTCTCTCATCAATTCCTTAGAGCGCATGGCTGATCTGCATCTTAGTGCATTCAGTATCCAGTGCTGAGCTCTCATACTTAGTGTGACCTCGACTAGTATCATTCTAAGTTAGAGCATGCACTCTACCAATTGTCACCCAAGGCCGTACTGCGTGCGACTCTATATTGTGCTTCATACATGTATCATTGCACTCTGTGTGTTTGACACTGCGCTCTATCTGTATCTTTCGTTATCTCAGTACCTAGCCATTATGCAATGCATGTATTGATACATTTCGCAAAATTACATGCATAGACACCTTGTGAGTGTGTCAACATCATACCGAAAACTGTTCAATCTCGTCATTGAGATTATCACTGGCCTACAGCCAATACCTTTTAGTACTCGATCGCTTGAGTGCTACTTGCTTGACTGAAAAGTCGCAGTATAAACTCGTGTCTAGAGGAAGTGATTAGGTCACATGGAGGTGCCCCGAACAACTCGCACAACACAGTACCTTTATCTCCGGTGACACGCTCACAACATGTCTACCTGTGTAATTTTGCGATATGTATGAATACATACATGGTATAAGGGCTAGTTACTGAGGTAACACAAAATACAAAAAGAGCGCAATACTCTATGCATAGAGCGCAGTGTCAAACACACAGAGTGCAGTAATATACGTATGGAGCACGATACTGAGTCGCGCGCAGTACGACCTCGAGTGACAATTAGTAGAGTGCATACTCTAACTTAGAATGATACTGGTTGAGGTCACACTAAGTATGAGAGCTCAGCACTTGATATTGAATACACTAGAGGCAGATCAGATACGCGCTCCAATGAATTGATAAGAGACAGACATGATATGTGAAGGATTGATCTGGCACATGTGTTGCGCGCATATATAAAAATAGCCATAGAGCGCAGTGATAACAACATAGCACGCGGTATAACAATGCGCGCATGCGCGCGCAAGTCTGAAGTGACTATTGGTAGAGTGCATGCTCTAACTTAGTATGATACTTCATTGAGGTCACACTAAGCACAAGAGCTCAGCACTCGATACTGAATGCACTATCAACAGATTGCATACATGATCCACAGACATAATAAAAGACATGCCTGATCCCAAGAGAACTATGTGACACATTGATTGATGATGCACAGGGCCCTGATCACGCGGCATGCGCACGCGTGTCCCAAATAATGCCTGAGTATAGATAACTCTGAGAGAACCCAGTTTGGCCAAAGAGCGCAGTGCCTAGGCTTACCACGGGTATCCCCCACCAACCAGAGAAACCTAGAAACTCAACATTTGAATGAGATACAGTGTATAGGATTGGTTGCCACTCCAATTATCCTCCGAAGAAATGACGAGTGACATGCCAACATATAGAATGCAGTGCGAGTGGAGTATCAACCATGAGGAGACAGAATCTGGTCTCGAGATAGGCCTCCAACCAAGTGTCCAGCCCTGGGCATGCTATAACAACACGTGCGCGTTGCGAGGAATAATGTTCCGAGGTTGTAACAGTACTGTATTAAGTTGTATCGATGTGTATGATGTAGAATTGTATAAATACTGTAGTGTAGATGTAGAGTACAAGTTTCGAGCCCATGGTGTAATAGTGCAAAGCTTTTCAGCCACGCACTCTAGCACTTAGAGTAGCTAGTAACGTTGAGAGAGAATACAACCCATATCAGATATCTATTGTGTGACTTAAGTCGTGCGCTTAGAGAAGAAAATAGCGCGGCACTCCATGCAGAGAGTCTGGTTTCGGTTTGACTTGCGCTCTGTGAGAGAATAAGAGTACGGTGTCTTGAAGGTCACCCTTTTGAGTTCTTGAGGGCATTTGTGTGATGCGAGGCATTACAGGTGCAGAGGTTCAAACCCTTTGGCTTGATTAGTGTTCGCTTTTTTGTGTTATTTCCGCAGGTTGGCAAAGGTTCAAACCCTTTGGCTTGTCAGACGGGGTTTCTCTGGATTGCATAGGTTTGAATCCTGTGAGTCTACGATCTGTTGGAAGCTCGAGCACGTAGGTTCAAACCCTGTGGCTCTTGTGGAAGTTTCGGAGTTTTGTGTCAGTGTAGACACTTCTCCACATGTTTGTGAAGGTTTTGGTTTAGCGCACAACGCGCGAGGTTTATTAGTGTGTTGAATTTAATAGGAATTGGTTTCTGCTTTGAGCGCAGTCGTTTAAGTGGTGTTTAGGGTGTTATTGATTGTGTGCAGTGGTTATTAGAGTCCCGAGCGACTGCTAGAAACTTGTGGAGACGTTTGATGAAGTTGTATTGTGTTATATACCCTTGCCTTGAGGCCCAGCGACGGAAGTCGCACCCTCTTGTTCTTGAGAAAAGCCTTTGGACTTAGAGAAGTCTAGATATTATACGAGCGCTATTGCTGCGCGTGTATCTTAGAGATATTGAGAATTCAATTGTATTGGTTCGCTACTTTCATCGCATTAGAATCCCCCCACGAACTTGAGCGTGTTTGTGTGTGTAGTGTTGGGTGTGGGTGTGATCAGTGTCTTCGACGCTGTTGCATTTCTAGCTCTGTGCACTTAGACAGCTCTACATCTGGAGCCCACCGCGAGGGGGGGAAGTAGTTTTCAAAACCTGATACGATTGGATTCAAGAGAATCTAGTTGCGCGCATGCAAAACAATTATATATTATCTTTGATTTCCTCCTCCGAAAGCAAATCTGCTAGACGAGTATCATCTCGATTATTGTTTAGTGAAAAAGGGTAGAAATACCCCAGAGAGCATTGTGTGTTTGAGTCAGAATAGCTGGACATATTCCGCCTCAAGAACCTAAGACTAGGTCGGAGAAAGAAGCGCGTGGTGTTAGAGTACCGCCTGCTTACCTGCTCGATCCTGAGAAAAGACATTGGGATAGAATCGACGCGAACCAAGAGGTTCAACGGCAGAGGAGCGCATCAATATCTGTGTCCCCTCCACCAGTTGATCCCAACAATAGTCTCTTTCGAGTTTGGGTATCCCCCAGTGAAACTATCCCCACAGAGCATGGAACTAGCTCTGTTTCGAACTCGCAACCTATTGTAAACCAACCACCGGGTCAGTCGAACCCTGGTAATCAGAATATTGTAACAATGGCCGCTTCTATGCCAGGCCCAAATGAGAAGGCTGCACCAAGGTTTGAGAGCTCCTCTGATCCTGAGGAACTCGAGAGATTCTTCGTGCGCCTTGAAGACCTCTTCACCAAGTGTGCAATCACTGATGAAGATGAGAAGAAGAAAGCTACGGTGTCATATACTGATATCCGAACCGAGTGCCAGTGGAAGGTACTCCCCAAGTACAAGACTGGAGAGAAATATGAGGACTTCAAATCCGAAGTAATGGATTGTTACGATGGTGCACGTGATGGTGACCGCGATGCTGTCTTGGAGTTGAAGAGATTGGTGCGCCGATACGATATAGCTCAGATCTCTGACAAGAGTGAGTACATGGCATTCAGGAGAGAGTTCCAAGTCCTGGCAGCTTCGCTCGCGACGGTGCAATCAAACAGGGAACTTGTGGATGCTTTCTTGGCACCTATGTCCGATGAATTGTATAGATCGATCAAGTTGCAGCTAGAGCGTCTCCCATTACCCATGGGTCTATCAAAAAGAGAGCTCGCAAATCCGTATACCTTGAGTGAGGTTATGCAAGCTGGGTTGAATGTGCTACAAGGAGTGTTCTCATCTATGGACAGAAAACGAGACGAAGCGCGAGGTATTCCGGCGATTTCCACAAGAGAGCAGCACAGGTCTACAACGACTGCACGCAATATGCCCATGGACGAGGATCACACGGTAAAGCAAGAAGAGATGGGGAGCGTGATGGCAGTCATGAAGGACTTCATCGAGCAGCAGACCTCTGTGAGTGACAAACGACTCACGAGCATGGAGAAATCGATGTTGGAGAATCAGAAGAGCATTCTTACATTCTTGCAACAGCAATCGAGCAGAGCTCCAGGTCCCTTGTACGATCCTGGACCGAGATTGATGGGGTATGGGCATACCCATAGCAATAACCCATCGCGTGCATGCTTTTTCTGTGGAGATACAGATGGGCATATGTCAAACGAGTGCTTGGTCAAAGCCTCGTATATCAAGTCAGGCAAGATCGAGCTCATAGACGGAAGAGCGCGTCTCCCTGGTGGAGGTGACATCCCCAAAGACATACAAGGTCAGTATGTGAAGGAGCGCATTGACGAATACTACGCACGTGTGAAGGCTAGCAAGGTCCAGAGCCAGAATGTGGTGATTGCATCAACATCAACACCAGGTCTGTTCCATGTGCCAGGAGGATACAGCGCGCTACTCCAAGAAAAGCAGGAGTTAGAGAGACAGGTATATGTGATGCGATCGCTGCAAGAGAGCAATGATACGGGCGCACGAATGCGGAGTAAAGGCCCTCCACCTGATGATCCAATTGCCCAGATACCCAATGACGAAGATAGGGAGCAGGGTTTTTCTAGGCGTTCGATGAAGGCAGGAGGGGACCAATATAAGATCAGTGGAGTTGCCAGGTCTGGTTCACCATCACCCCCGGAGGACGCAAAAACCAAAAAACAGAGTGGAGCAGTAAGAGTTGAGGTAATAAGTGACTCGTCTGATAGCGAAGATGAGGAGCGCGTATCTAAAGTGACAAAAAGGAAGAATGTGGCAGTAGTAATGCCCCCCCAGAGTAAAAAGCAAGTACGGATGGACCCCATACCCAAGGATATACCGACTGCGCACGATGCGACAACTGAACCAGAGATACCATATCTGGTTTCAACAGATGTTACCAACATGGGTAAGCAGGGAGGTCCTCCAAGGAGATTACAGAAGACAACGGGATTTGTACCGTACACAGCGGAAGAGAAACAGTCAGCCTATCGTCTGAAAGCACCGGTAGAAGACCGAGGAAACTCACCTGAGGTATTGGAGAGACTCATGAAGTCCCCCATAGCCGTGATGGTTGGAGAATTACTTGCGCTCTCTAAAATTGGTGGCGCGGTAAAGCAGGAATTGACTATGAAGCGTGTACCTCTGGGAAAGTCCAAGAAAACTGGGAAGCAACAGTTTGGACTAGTAATTGAGGAAGGTTCGGAATCAGAAGACGAACCCGCAGAGCGTGTATTCCCCTTTGCGGAGGAAGAAGAGGAGGATGACACCAATGGACTACCAACTGGAGCAATACATTTATCGCAGGTTCCATTTGTTGGGACATTTATTGTCACCACCGAAGCTATGAATGGAATACCGGAAGGCGTGCTTGTCTGGCAAGACCCCTTCGAGCAGTATTTGAATGATACGGAAGAAAAGGGAGAAGTCCCAAAGCAGGTTTATGTTGTGAAGGACTCGCAAGCCTTGCGCTCTGTGTACCCATTCATAAATGGTGCAGAGTGCTTTGAGAGCTTGTATGATACTGGTTCGCAAATTGTGTCCATGTCAAGTCGAGTTGCAGACCGATTGGGTCTAATATACGACCCAGACAAAGTGATCAACATGCAATCAGCAAATAAGCAAGTTGAGAAGTCCCTCGGAATGGCGAAGAATATCCCATTCTTGTTTGGAGATATTACAGTTTACTTGCAAGTGCATATCATCAAGGACCCTGCCTACGATGTATTGCTAGGTCGTCCTTTTGATGTATTGACTACAAGTACCGTTTACAACACCGCAGATGGTGGTCAGACAATTAAAATAAAAGATCCCAACTCAGTGTGATGTGCTATGATACCCACATTCCCAAGAGGACAAAAGAAGTTCATCACGCGTGAAGTTGAGGAGGGTTTTCAGTGATCGATGATTTGATCAATGATCAAGGAGAGTTAGCACTGATGATAGAAGCTGATTGCAATGGAGACCTGGTCATCAGTGGATATGCAAAACCCACAGGATCTCAGACGTTTAACAAGGAAGAATTACAGGCAGTATATGCTGTCACAAGCTCAACGGTGTGTGGCGAGGATACAAAAGTGCGCGGGACCTTATCCTCGTATTTTGGTACGCTAGAAGATGTCAGAGATATAAGGAAGCAGAGAGCGGAGGCTGCACAGACTATGCGTGAGTCTAAGCCGTGTTCCAACAACGCGCGCATGTATACAGAGACTGCGCGCGATGCTCAAACAAGCACAGGAGATAAGAGCGCAGGAGCAGGTATGCGAAAATGCTGGATCACCAGTTACCTCTTGTCATTAAGTGGCATGAAAACCCTACCGCGCGATTACCGGGATTCAAGGATGACCAGTATCGCAACTTCATTAGATATGCGAAGAACTTCATGGTGGATAAGGGCAGACTGTATAGACGAGATATAGAGTCCGAATACAAGCTCGTTATATATCCAGACAGGTGCATGTACATTATGAAGGCCATGCATGATCAACTTGGACACCGAGGGATGTATGCGACGAAGATGCTAGTAAAAGAGAGATTCTGGTGGCCTGAAATGGAGCATGATATCTCTTGGTTTGTTAGCACCTGTGAGATATGCCAACAGAGACAGAAGACAATTATCAAGGCCCCACCGACCGTTACCTTCATGCCGTCGATCTTCCAGGTATTACATGCAGATACAATGCATATGCCAGAAGCTTCGAACCATCACAAGTATATTGTACATGGACGATGTGCGCTAACAAGCTGGATGGAAGGGAGGACTTTAGCAACCGAATCAGCACAGGCTATTGCAGAATGGATGTTCGAAGACATCATCTGTAGATGGGGATGTATTTCCCTGATTGTAACCGATAATGGGAAACCATTTAAAGCCGCGGTAGCGTATTTAGAGAGAAAGTATGGGATTAAAGGGATTAGAATCTCACCATACAACTCGCAAGCAAATGGCAGAATAGAGCGACCTCACTGGGATGTGAGGCAGAGTTTATTCAAGGCTTGCGGAGGAAACAAGAGAAAATGGCACCATTACTTCTTGTTGATAATGTGGGCAGACCGGATTACTGTTAGAAAGAGAATGGGATGCTCTCCCTTCTTTGCAGTTACTGGCGCGCATCCCATATTACCGCTTGATGTGATAGAAGCAACCTGGCTAGTTGAGTACCCAGGGAGAATGGTAGAGGATTGGGAACTCCGCGGCTTGCATGTGATTGCGCTAGAGAAGCATGCGGATAAGGTTGCTGAAATGAGGAATAATATGGATGAACAGAAGAGACAGGACACCTTGAAATATGCAACTATGAATGTGAATAAAATTAAGTCCTATAACTTCAAGAGAGGAAATCTAGTATTGATGCGCAACACTCAGATTGAGAGCATGCTAAATACGAAGATGAAGCCAAGATATTTGGGACCTTTAGTTGTTGTAGATCGCTCGAGTGCAGGGAATTATATCCTAGCAGAGCTTGATGGTGCACTTATTGGTTCAAAGATAGCGGCATTCCGAGTGATTCCTTACCTCGTGTGTCGCTCTATTGATATCAATGATAGAGTATTACATTGGATGCGCAAAGATTCGAAAGAATTAAGAAGAATCATTGACTCACCCGAGCCAAAAGATAAATGGCCTGCGAACTTCACTGAGGAGTTTGAAGAGGTTGCAAATCCAAAGGTCTCTGATGCAGTTAACTTGGATGAGGATTAGTGCGCGACGCGGAAACACCGTCTGTGAGCATATTCATTGAGAGTAAAGACTGGATGTACAGCACTAGCTACTGTACTTGCGATATAAATGAGATACTGACTATGGATACATGTGCTTAAAGCCTTGGACGACTTGGAGACTCAAATCTGCAAAGAGCGGTAGAGTAACTTCACAGATAGGTAATAAAAGTTCAGCATAACAGCCAGTAAAGGAAAACGAGAAAAGGAGTTCGCGATAAGAAGTTAGGAGTAGGCCAGAAGACGAGTGAATACCGTAAATATCAAGGACAACAAGCCTGGGATTAGGCAGATGGAGGGTCCAAGCTAGAAGAGGTGGAAGGAACGGGAGGAGTCTCAGTCTCCATAGGAGCGGGATCACTAGAGTCCGGTGGTGCCTCTGCCACTGCAGGGTGAAGCGCATGTTGAACATGCTCGAGCTCGTCAAGGAGAAACATGCGCTGCTTCTCTGCAGTGTATAGAGTGTGCTGTAACACGAGGACATCGCCCATGAGGGCACTCTCGAGTTTGGCCAGATGCTCTGGTCTCTCCACAGTGAAAGAGCCCATGGCCGGTCCTTTATAAGACTCGCGCAAGAGATCGACACTGGGAAGAGTTCCCCCTTCTCCAGTGGCTAGAGCGCACACCATCTCGATTGGCATGCCCTCAGGAACCAGACTGTACCACTTGAGGAGTAAGTGAAAATACCAAAAGAGCACAAGAAGAAAAATGCATACCTGGCCTCTATCAATGCAATCCGAAGATGGGTGGCTATTAGCACCACAATAGATGCAGCCAGAAGGTTCATCCTGCAATTGAATGCATTTAGTAAGGGGAAAATCAAAAGAGCGCAATAGAGATATTACCTTGGAGGGTTCCTTATGCTTCTCACCAGTAGAAACGTCATTGGACTTGGCCTTGGTGGCTTTGACAAACCTTGATACCTCACCACCACGGTCATCAATGACCATCTTTACAAATTTGGTGGTTAGAACATCAAGCAAAGAGCGCATAGACTGTGCAGACTTTAATAGAGTCGGCATCAGATTCAGAATGGGCAGCTACCTTGTCTACATCATCATAGTCGTCCTCAGAATCACTCTCAACAGTGGCACGTGAATGACGGATAGAGCGAGCTCTGCCCTTGCCACGAGTCTGGAATACGTGCACGTGAATTCAAGAGATAAACACAGAGAAAGAAGATACTGACCGACTTTGGGTCATGACGAGGGCCAGTCGGAGCACCAACAGGGGGTCCCTCGGCACTCTGATTGCGCTCCATCTTGATCCAGCTAGTAATGGTCTTGAGAACCCTATGGATCGGTTGCTTGGAGGCATTGACCTGGTACATCCTCTCGATAGTGGTATGAGCTTTAAAGACACAGTCCTTAAGCTCTTTGTCTTTCAAGAGCTCTGCCTTGTAGTGCTCTAAGTAGGACTGTGTTGTGCGCAGTCAGAATCCGAAGAAAACAAAAAATGCGCAAGACTCACAGTATACTCCTGCAACTGATCAAGGTGATCATTTGCAGTAAGAGCAAGGTCCTTGCAGAGCGAAATAAGAACAGCTTTGACGACGAGGAAAGTGGGAATCATGATGCTTGAATAGAGAATTGAGTGAGTCTGTAGAAGAGCGAAGAGCTGGTTGGGTGTATGTGGTTTGGGATAATGTCTCCTTCGCATACCCAACATGTTTTATACTCAAACGGACAGAGCTTCCGGAGTAATACCTTAACAGCTCGGAGAAACAATACAAAGACAAATATATACTGACAGAGACGTCATGGGAATGGCTACTATCCTACAAAAATCGGAGTTGGAAAAACTCTGTGGGTGGAGTCACGCAGTTGTGACTGAGGACAGTCAGATTCTTTTAGTGCGGGGGAGATAAAGGTATACTGAGGGTATTACCACCTTAACAGGAAAAAGCTCGAATAAATTTTGCGATTTCTGTATAGCAGAAAATACAAAACACAAAACGGGTACCTAGCACACAAGAAAGGAAATGAAATTCACAGCGGATCAAACCTGTAGCATGTGCCACAGCAGCGGTAACATCAGAAAAGGGTATGTCTGGTGGCGAGTAACCTGTACCATGGTTGCACTCACGGACACGAACGAGATACACCTAGAGCGCAGTCTAAATTGACTTGAACATTCAGATACGGAGAAATATGGGTCACGCACAAGTTATATCAAACGCGCGGCAATCATACCAGGAGTCAGGGATGTCAAAAAGATCGGACAAGCTAATAATAGCTTTAAGGATTGTGTAGAAGTTCACGCGTGATCACAACGAGAAAGAGCGCAACAAGAAAAGGCATATATTACATTTTTGAGGCCCTAGGGACTGTAGAGACTGCACGGGATATACGAGAAAATTGATATGTACGCGTAATGACTGCTGGCTGCATTCAAAGACCCCGAGTAGTACGATAAATAAAGGAAGACAAGTATCGACAGGAAACACGGAGGCAGAGAGATTACCAAAGTCCAAGAAAAGATACTCAAATTCAACTACTCATCATCGAATGAACGATCCTCATCAGCTCCATCATCAGATAGGCAGGTAGCAACGGAACCACGCGCGGGAGACTGCGAGGCACTCTCACCCGGACGGATAATGAAGGACTTGAGAAAATCCGAGACACCAGCATAGGCATCGATGATGTCCTTACCATGCTTGCATGCAGAAATCGCATTCAGACCGTCAGCGAGCTCAGCAACAACTTGATCACGGTCAGCACAAAGCTGATTGGTGAGATGACCAAGGTGCTCGAGCTGCTCATTGAGACGCTCGACACGTCGCATGCCACGGAAAATAGCTGGAGCAGAACGAGTCAACACAGGAGAAAAAGAACGAAGGACTGGAGGAACATACCACTATCCCCACTGAGAGTAAGGGGATCCAATAATGTAGCCGCGCTGCGAAGTTGATTGGCATCCCAGCGAGCAGAGCAAGGGCCATGCCGATTTGACTTGCAACGAGTGCAGCACTCTTCACCCACTCCCCCTTCGAAAATACACTCGTCCGGCATACCGGCCAATGTACAGTTAAAACACGGCCAGTTCAGCTATGCGAGGGACGTTAACAAACAGAGAAAAATAAAATGAAGGGAGACCTACTAAAGGAGCTCGAATAAAGTAGGGATTGGGATCGGAATGGCAACGATACACGTACTCCCGTCCACTGCGCACTTGCGAGGGAGGTCTATGCGAAGTAAGAAAATAGTGCGCGACTCTACAAACGAGGGACATACTTGGTTAAAGACTCAGGAGCAGCTGGAAGGAGAGACATCTTCATACGCTCGAGAGCCTCACGAGATGGAGGCTCATGAAACTGAAGGTTGATGTCAGGATGAAAGCCGCGCGCGTAGATCGTGTGGTCGACAATCGCACCGACAGGAGATACAGGAGCAACGACAGCAGGGGCCGGCAATGCTGCAACACGAGCCTTCCCCTTACTCTTGCCCTTGGAAGAAGTGCCGGCAACTGGGAAAGGTTGAACAGGCTCAGAGAGAGCTGAAAGAGAAACATAGGTGAGCCCTGTTAAAGGCTCCCCAGTAAGAGGATGATACGCACGCGCGGGAGGGGAACTAACGGCCGCCGGAGACACCAAACGAACTCGTTTGATGGGTCGACTCACGATCTCCTCAGTCTCCTGACCAGAATCATGGCGCGCGATGTCCTGCAGGGTACTATCATCATCCCCAGAATCAGAAAGGTCGATGTTACCAGAAGAATGTGCTAGCGAGAGGCCGTTAGTATCGAGACAAGAAAAGAAAGAAACGGACTTACCAAGCATCTGAATTTTAGCAAGCAAAGCCAGTGGCTCTTGCACAGGAGCTACCTTGGCCTTCCTTGTGCTGGTACGAGTCCCACGCCTTGTTATCGCAGGCTTGGAGAGTTTAACGGGGGGTATTGGTGCAGAAGATTTTGTAAACCTCGTAGACCTGTACAACGACGGTTAGTAACCAACCAGTAACAAGGGGAACAACAATAAAAAGGAAAAACATACTTTTTAACCGCGGAGTCGTCAGCAAGCAGTTGCGCGGCACTACCCTGCGCGCGTTTGCTCTTGGATGCAAGGGGAGCAGGCTGAGAAAAATAAAATAAAATAAAATATAAGGAGGGACCGTTCAGCAACCAAAGAAACATACTGGAGGAGATACCGAGGGAGATCTGACAACCTCGACCTTCCGGGTCGAGATTGGAGAAAATACTAATCAAGAAAGGTAAGAAGAGACGGATCAAGAGGAGGAATGAGACTGCGAGACATACCGGGGGCCTTCGGAGGCTCCAACGTCTTGATCATGGTGGGACGAGGCCGTTGGTTACTGATTAAATAGGTCAGTATACACAGAGAAAGAACGAAACAAAGGGGGACTCACTTAGCGGGACCTGCGGGTATCGAAGGAAGAGGTACAGAAGCCTCGGGAGGAGCGATGCTCGTAGGAGAAGACGCAGACGTCAATAGTGAAGCTACTGGATGACGTGGAGGAGGCAATACGAGGCGGTGGAAAGGTCGAACATCGAGTTCAAGGACCGAGTGGTCACCATTGACCTCATAACCTTCCTCTCCAGGGAGCGAGAAAGACTCGTCTAGTTTGTACTGAGAAAATGAATGGATAGAAAAATCAGAAAAGAGGCGCGGAGCCAGATTGAGAGACGTACATCATTACGATCCATCTCCACATCTGTCAGAAACCAACGGTGCCAGGCCAATGGACGCTGTTCAAACGGGATACAGCCAACAAGGATACAAATGAGGGTGCGCAAGGACAATCCGTAGCGTGAATCAACGAGCTTGAAATTGCACAGGATACCCATGTGCGCATCCTAGAGATAAAACGAGACTGGTTAGCGCACATAAGGCCGGAGAAAAGGTAGAGACACACCAAGTATGTGTGAGCTTTATTAAGGACATGTAGTAATTCCTCTGGAGACGCCGCCATGCGCGCGTCCACCTCGAAGTAGCGCGCAGTGAGTGCCCGGGCACTCACGAGGTTGTCACAAACATCTGACATAGGCACGTGATGCGACGGGATGAGTTCGGAGTCGGACATGACAAGAGAGACTCGGAATGTGTTGAATACAAGGAGGAGAAAAAGAGAAAAAGTCAGTGGTGAAAAGAGGGAGCTGTTAGACGATTTGACAGCTTAAAAAGTCCAACATGACATAAATACTTGTCATTATTAGATAAAAATTGACAGTGTAGGTGACAATGGAGGTGTCTAGACTAACAAGCTAGCTTCCAGGCCAACTTGCAAGGATGCCTGTGCATTGTGAATGGTGATACCAACACCTAGACAACCACTACAGGACCGTGGAAGGTCCATAGCTTAGTGTGGGGGATATGACACGCTCGCAATTGTGTCTAGCCGTGTAATTTTGCGATATGTATGAATACATACCTGGTATAAGGGCTAGTTACTGAGGTAACACAAAATACAGAAAGAGTGCAATACTCTATGCATAGAGTGCAGTGTCAAACACACAGAGTGCAGTAATATATGTATGGAGCACGATACCGAGTCGCGCGCAGTACGACCTCGAGTGACAATTAGTAGAGTGCATACTCTAACTTACAATGATACTGGTTGAGGTCACACTAAGTATGAGAGGTCACACTAAGTATGAGAGCTCAGCACTTGACTATTGAATACACTAGAGGCAGATCAGATATGTGCTCCAATGAATTGATGAGAGACAGACATGATATGAGAAGGATTGATCTGCCACACTGCGTTGCTACGCATGTATAAAAATAGCCATAGAGCGCAGTGATAACAACATAGCGCACGGTATAACAACGTGCACATGCGCACGCGCAAGTCTGAAGTGACTATTGGTAGAGTGCATGCTCTAACTTAGTATGATACTTCATTGAGGTCACACTAAGTACAAGAGCTCAGCACTCGATACTGAATGCACTATCAACAGATTGCATACATGATCCGCAGACAGTAATAAAAGACATGCCTGATCCCAAGAGAACTACGTGACACATTGATTGATGATGCACAGGGCCCTGATCGTGCAGCACGTGCGTGCATGTCCCAAATAATGCCTGAGTATAGATAACTCCGAGAGAACCCAGTTTGGCCAAAGAGCGCAGTGCCTAGGCTTACCACGGGTATCCCCCACCAACCAGAGAAAACTAGAAACTCAACATTTGAATGAGATACAGTGTATATGCATTGGTTGTCCACTCCAAGTATCCTCCGAAGGAAATGACGAGTGACATGCCAACGCTATAGAATGCAGTGCGAGTGGAGTATAAACCATGAGGAGACAGAATCTGGTCTCGAGATAGGCCTCCAACCAAGTGTCCAGCCCCGGGCATGCTATAACAACGCGCGCAGTGTTGCGAGGAATAATGTTCCTGAGGTTCTAACAGTACTGTATTAAGTTGTATCGACGTGTATGATGTAGAATTGTATAAATACTGTAGTGTAGATGTAGAGTACAAGTTTCGAGCCCATGGTGTAACTAGTGCAAAGCTTTTCAGCCACTGCGCTCTAGCACTTAGAGTAGCTAGTAACTTCGAGAGAGAATACAACCCATATCAGATATCTATTGTGTGATTTAAGTCATGCGCACTTAGACAAGAAAATAGCACGGCACTCCATGCAGAGAGTCTGGTTTCGGTTTGACTTGCAGCTCTGTGAGAGAATAAGAGTACAGGTGTCTTGAAGGTCACCCTTTTGAGTTCTTGAGGGCATTTGTGTGACGCGAGGCATTACAGGCACAGAGGTTCAAACCCTTTGGCTTGATTAGTGTTCGCTTTTCTGTGTTATTTCCGCAGGTTGGCAAAGGTTCAAACCCTTTGGCTTGTCGGACTGGGGTTTCTCTGGATTGCATAGGTTCGAATCCTGTGAATCTACGATCGGTTGGAAGCTCGAGCGCAGTAGGTTCAAACCCTGTGGCTCTTGTGGAAGTTTCGGAGTTTTGTGTCAGTGTAGACACTTCTCCACTGTGTTTGCAAAGGTTTTGGTTTAGCAGCGCGACGCAGCGAGGTTTATTAGTGTGTTGAATTTAATAGGAATTGGTTTCTGCTTTGAGCTGCAGTTGTTTAAGTGGTGTTTAGGGTGCTATTGATTGTGTGCAGTGGTTATTAGAGTCCCGAGCGACTGCTAGCAAGTTGTGGAGACGTTTGACGAAGTTGTATTGTGTTATACACCCTTGCCTTGAGGCCCAGGCGATGGAAGTCGCACCCTCTTGTTCTTGAGAAAAGCCTTTGGACTTAGAGAAGTCTAGATATTATACGAGCGCTATTGCTGCCCGTGTATCTTAGAGATATTGAGAATTGAATTGTATTGGCTCGCTACTTTCATCGCATTAGAATCCCCCCACGAACTTGAGTGTGTTTGTGTGTAGTGTTGGGTGTGGGTGTGATCAGTGTCTTCGACACTGTTGCATTTCTAGCTCTGTGCACTTAGACAGCTCTACACCGGTCTACACCATCATTAATCATTACTCTTTGAGTTTTGGTTTGCCATTGCCACAGAAGTCAAGGTTCATCAATGTTAAGGATGATGTGTGAGTGTACATGAGAGTCACGAAATTTCCATTCGTCGTATGATGGTGTGGAAGAGTAGAGGGGTGTAGCATCCGGTGGTAGTGGGGTAGTGGTCGGTGCTGTGCCTGTCATCGCTTGCACTGTGGGTGGGCATGGGATTGACCTGTCCACGTACCCCCAGAGGCCTTTGCCACTGATGATCTCAGTGACTTTGATCCTCCATGATGTGAGGTTCTTCCCATTGAATTGGGAGGCTTCGGGGAGTTGAGTAATGGATGGGCTAGTCGTCGACGTGTTTAGGGGTTACAGTTTTTCATGTGGGGTGTTGTGGGTATTGAGTCACTCTTGTGGGTACATTGGTATCGCCATCTTTGTAAGCTTTGGACAAAGATAGCAGCTGGCTATGAATGGTATGCAGTAGATTGTACCCCTGAGCGATGCGTAATCTTGATTCGGCACGAACCATACTCTTATCGCAGGGATGAGCTGGTAGGATCGAAGATGGAAGGTAGAGAGGAAGCGAATAAGCAGGAAATGATGGGCCTTTGCCTTGATTATCTCAGATTCTTAGTGTTCAAACGGTTGGTATGTGTGTTTCTTGGACCACAAACCATGATTCGATGCTGCGATGAAGTCGGTTAGACTTTTCGAGGACTTGCACTCACTGAAGATTTGTGGAATGAGCTCCAAGCTCCTTGTTTAGACAAGAGATTCTCCACCTATAGAACTCTTAATAAGATTTGTGAATCATAATATCATTTTGAACACATACTGAGATGATTCTAGCTGGATGCCTTGAGAGATCATACCCTTCAGTGATGTTGTATGTAAAGCATCTCCATCGAGCTCGGTGATCTCGTCTTGGGCATCTTCCTGGGCTAATTGAAGATGCATCGCAGCTTCTGTTGTACCTGAAGGCTGTCAGTTTCATGATATCTCAGCTGTACATCAGTACTGACTGGCGACGGTCCAAGCAAACGGATTAGGCTTATTCCTATCAACCTCCCAAGCCTCCACCATTTCAGTCCATTTCACAACATCACTCTGAGGAAGAGATGCTGTAAAGTGTTTGAACCGATCTTCATGGTCGGTAGCCTTGGGCACGGTGTCCTTAATTTTACAAAGCAGGGTGTCACCTAGGATAGCATTACTAATTGTTGCTAAATATAAATGAGTGACAGTGTACATACCTTGCGACACGTTTTTCTGCCAATTGAAATCTCCAAAATGTTGATCCAGTTTTTCACGTCGATGGCCAGGACCCATCTCTCTCGTTGAGGCAGCAACACCGTTAGAAATTGCCCAACTGCATTCCGGTGCTTCTCCATCATTCTCGCCGACATGTATGTGGAAACTCATACAATACTTCTCCTGGCAATCTTTGATATGGCCCGGCAGATGAAACTTGGGAACCAGATAAACCTTCTTGGGTATTTTGGTCACATGACATCGCTGTAAATGTTGATCCGCTCTTCAAGATTAATGGACCATTGACATGCAATATTGTAAGATGTTATGATCCACAGGACACCATCAAAACGTCTGACGGCAGTTAGGTAGTCAAAATCCATTTCGACTTGACTATAAGAATATATTTGAGAACATAGCATAACATGGTACAGGGAGGACAAGCTCACGTCCTCACCAACATGTAGATCCACTGTACATAGGGGAAGCTTCAATTCATGATGTGTACACACCACGCCGCCTACTCCACTAGCTGCCAGATCTTGTGTTCAGATGCGACTTCTCTTGTCACCTTTGGCCACTTCATGGTTGCTACATGAGCTCGGAGGTTGAATGATTCGGTTATTGAAGTCCTTCAGATGCTTGTGAAACATTTTGGTGTCCACAAAATATGCAAGTCCCTTGCTGAGGCCTGGATCCTTGTCTTCACTCAAAACATTGAACCTTTCCAGCCGGAAATTTGCATCCATCCCAACGTAAAGGGTATCTTCCCATGCGTTGGAGCTAAATTGATATTAGTTGATGGTCTCGAGGCCAAGGGAAGGCACGTACCCATCAGGATCTACATGTTCTGGTATATCAACCCCAGGACGTGGACATGCCAGGCACTCTATGGCACATGATCCTGGCTTGGCAGCCTTCCATCCACCTGGCTCATTACCAATGCCTGCCCTTTTCAGAAGTCGAATGAAAGACCATTCGCGTACTACACGGATGAAAGCATCAAAATTATCCTAGATAATTGATTAGTCAGATCTGTGTATAGAGGGATTGTATTCTTACAGAGGGAGCCATGATACCTGTATTATTGGTTAAGCAAACAAGGGAATGGTAATACTCGTATGCTGATATCTTTCCCATGAAAGTAAGCATTTGAAACTGTTCTAATGCAGCAGTTGTGATGGCAGTATGTGGCTCTGTATCTGTGGCTGGGAAAAGCCATGATCCCTGGAGCTGCAGGGCAAACGAATGTCTCCGCATGCAGCTACAGAAATCGAGGGTGACATCATGGATGCCATTGGTGTCAATGATGGTAAAACGATTACCGAATGCTGCTTGTGGATGCGGGCATACTTCTCCAGTGAGATGCCCTACTTGATACTGCAGCCCAAGCTCACGAAGGGGAACTTTATCAAAGTAAATACTGTTCCAATGCTGCCAAATCTATTAATGGCTGATATATCAAAAGACAATGGCGTACATACCTGAATCACATGGGTCGGACATGCCACATGTAATGAAACGATACAGGCACAGCAAAACAACCTTCCATCTCTGCAGGTGATACAGCGGAAGGGGCAATCTGTATCCTCACAGCCAGGCGCCACGCAGTGATTCTGTGAGAGAGCATCCCTATGGCCCTCCCTTCTCAAACTTTCTGCGATGTATTCGTCCACGTGCGCACTGAACATTAGGAGAGGGTTGTACTAGTAGCAAATTAGATACTGTAAATTGATGCTGAAATTATAGTGAATGTTCTCACTGTGCAAATACGCCATCAAGGGGCTGTTGCAATATCTTCAATGTCACCAGCCATGGCCAAGGTGTATGCTTCAGGATCTAAATGATATTCATCATAGGGAGCTGTGTTATCCTGGTCCTCGAAGTCATCGGATCCAGGTAGGAGTTCAGGGAGATCATGGAAATCTCCAGTGGCCCTCCGTTTTCGTTTCTGGGGAGATACGGAAGACGGACAAAGCCATGCTTGACAGAGGAGCTACGCGTCGATGGTCCCTGCAACGACCAAGAATGGTGATGATGACGGCAGTGAGCTGGGGCAGTATCGGTTGGGTCAGCATACAGCTCAATGGAGTGACTGTTCCACCCAATATGGCACTGTTTGAGTTTTGCCTTGGGATTGTGAAGGACAGCCATCGACGGCCTGTGAGAAGCTGGGAAGATGCTGAGGCAGATGTGTAGAAGGTGCTGGTATAGTGTGTGGATATTAGCCAGGATATATAGGAAGAAAATACCATGAGTTCCTTAAGAGTGGCCTGCCATTGTAGCTCGTTATCTATCTCATATGAACGGTCTTGCAATGTCTAGAACCAAAGTAAATCAGATTGAATTAATACCGTATCTATATGCAATATCTAGGTCTGCCAGTGAAGCCTGTAGCGTCTGCAAATGTGTGTGCTATGAGCTAGGCGTCTCGCGCGACACTCTTCAGAATCCTTCCACCAGCGGAGATGTGCTTGAACTGCACACTTGCAAGCCTCGACTGCCTTTGATTTTGTGATCACCTCAGCAGTAGGTCTTTTTGAAGAGGTCGATTCGTGGCAAGTGTGTCTTGGTGGGTTGACACGTTCGACTGTCGGAAATTGGGGTGGGCCAGGTGGATGAACCTTAGGCTCCACAGCAGCGATAGCTTGATTGCGGGCATCTGGGTCTAGAGTGTCAAAGAGCCATTGAAGAGCATACCGGACATGCTGTAGAATTGAAAGTCAGAACAAACTTGAAGAAGAAAAACCCTCTTTGCACACCTGATGGTGGTCCATCAACCCATTATCACTACGATCCTGTGGTGGCCAGTACAGGACATGCTGTTCCCATATGCCTCAAACCATACATCGCTGAAAGCTGCAAAGTCGCCAGTTTTGAGGAAGTGAAAGTAGACCATGTTTTTTGCAAGATACTCTAGCTCATTGCATCCAAAACCTGTCTGATAAGGGAAGGGAAGAGGTGAGGATGTAGTGTTTGATATGGGACTGATATGGCTTACTGCGGCTGTAAACCCAGTGTTTTGGTTTGGTTCCGTCATTTTCTCCTGTGATGAACACAATCAAATTGATCTGCCGAGGGCCGGTTACTGTTACAGGCTGACAAGTACAACTCACACAGTCCGGGTTCTTCTGGCCCAGTCAGTCACTGATGTCATTGTCATTGAAGCTGAACAAAAGTTTACTGTTTCTTAAGGTCAATTCACCCTTATCAGTCTGGAAAACCTTCAGAGAGACTGACAACACTGGTATCCTTTCAATATCACTCACTTTTCCCTCTCAAATTGAGTCCTAGAATTTCCATCAGACAAAGCATAATTTTGATGCTGCCTTTGATCAAAACCATGCACCTTGATCAGTAACCTTGATGCCTGTATCTGTGGGGCATCCTCGAAAATACCAAACTCAGGAAGAGCAGCGTCAAGCACATGCTGAAAGCAGTGCAAGATCCTACACTAGGTACGCTGTGTCTTAGAGCTATCCAAACTTTACTGAATGTTTCTTAGGCATAAAAGAAAAATCAATAAACGCCACCAACGGAAATATCAGGTAGCAGATCCGTGCATACCTGTCAATGACCAACAAACGCTCACTGATAATCTGTTCTAGACCTTTGCAAGTTTCTGCCGTCTCGACGCATCAAAATATTTCGCAGCCCAAAACAATGTATTGTAAAGTTCTCTATTACAACGGAAACTGTTGACATATCCTTCATAGTATTAAATCTCTAAACTTGCACCTACTCAATCGAGCCCTACGCAAGAATGACAACTTTCTCGCTCTAGTCGAACATTCTCCTCATGCATACGCAGAGAGATTATACTTCAACTTCATGGAAACGGTAACTCGCATGGTACCTCACAGAGACAACGACGAACTTTGTCAAGAGTTGATGAAGATCAGAGAACTTATCAAAGACGTCACAATATTTGAAGATAGGATTCTCAATGCGGCAGGTGTGGGCAATGATCTTGCAGAGGTACAGAAGATCTGGGAGGGGATGCAGGAGGTCGAACGTTGGCTAGAGGATATCTTGTGTGGTACACTAGAGGGGGTGGATATCTTGACGAAGGTGTATCAAACCAGACATTAATGTATCAATTAGCAAAATAGATTTCATTGCATTGTCATTAATACAATTAGATAATGACGATGTGGTGGCAAAAGATAATGAATTGACTATCACTACTAGCAGTTCGGCGATGACATCTCTTTCAATAACCACTTCAATTCCTTGTAGGTTTTCATTTAATTGCGAGTGTACTAGTGTTGAATTGGGTGGTCTGCGAACTGTGTTAGTAAACCAAATTCTTTTGGAGACTGTGGAGAGCACCTTGAGACCCAATTGACCAGCCTTTATGGCAGTGACATAGCCTCCGGGACCTGAAAGTGAAGAGTTTCAAGGTTGCCGCTACCTGTAGCGCTCTACTCACCAGCACCAATGACAACAACGTCATAGGCCTCAGTCGGGGTCACCAGTCCTCGCTGACTCGTCCATCAGCCAGCCTGCTGTCCGGGTATTCATGCAAGTATGGGTATTTGTGCATGTTGTGACTGCTGGTGACGACGATGAATGGGAGGACAGATGAAGATGGTCTCACACTTGTGAAAGGGAAGGAGCAAAGGTAGCCATAATAACCTGGGAGTTAGTGATCGGTACATTTGGAGCTTAGGGGCATCATTGCTGACCAAAATTATGCCTACAGGCAAATCAGTGAGTGAAATGATGTAACTGTAGCTGTACAGTTTTGCGGGATATCCTGCAGGGGCTACTGCCGGTCGGCTGAATGTCTGATTGATTTGTTCTGGGCCGCAAAGTTTTAGGGTACATCACCAAAAAGGTACGTTTGCAGAAGTTTTCTAGATTTCTGTTATTGCAGAACTAAATATTTATCCTAGATGGCTCCGGCTGGCTGGTGTACACCCGAGCAAAGTGCCTGGTTTACAGGCCAGCTGGTGAAATTCCATATTGCTCGCCTGGAAAATACTGTTGGGCAATTTCTGGCAGCAGCAGTTGACGGTTTTATGAAGCTATGGCCATTACCTGAGTGCGCAGAAACCATTGCCGGCAATAGTCTCGAGGATATCGCAAAACGGGCAGTGCAGGATTTGCATTATCAGAAGCAGAAAGAGGTGAGTTTATTTCATTGATGAGATACATACTAACCAAAATATGATAGCAAATCAAGAACCAGTTTAATAATAACCGAGGGAAGGCTTGTCTTGCGGCCGCCACCACTGCCAGCAGCAAATCTTTGACCAATTCCCCCAAAAAGAAGAAGGTAGTTTACACCTTGCGGCTGCAGCGCTGTCTTCGAGCAGTTCAAATATACTCTCGACGTTATTACAAAGAATGTGTGCGACCTGCCATCAAGAAAGCTATCTGATAGTCTGCCAACCCCCTATCCTGTGGTCAAAAGCTCACTATCATCAATAAAATTACTCATGATACCTTCCAATCCGAAAGCAAGGAAGTCAAGGCCAAGGTTTTGGATGCCCTGGAACAGCTTCGTGAAGAGCAAGCCGAGGCTGCCCAGAAAGGAGAATGAACCCCAGAAGACTACCTTGAGTGCATCATTTAGCATGTTCCATCTCAACAATAACTGATGTACCCATTTGATTTTTCAGTGCTATTGATGCGACACCGGCTCTTCTGAAGTGCTTTCTCGGCAATCTCGCTGTACAGACTGGATGGTGGTTTTCAGTCATTGCAGGTGGTCCAGATCCAGCGGATGGGGGAAACATACATACAGGAAGGTCAGTTTATTTCTTGCTAGCGTGGTCAATATCTCATGCATATTCAGTTTTCATGTGGGCATGGACGGGCACAAAAGACATTTCGAGGATGAATACGTGCATCACTCCATCGATCCTAAGGACTCCACCTCTCGTCACACAAATTTCGAGGATGCAGTAATTGCACCTTATGGACGCTTCCTCAAGACCTTGTTCTGTAAGTTTTCTGACTGTCTCTTAGGGAGAGACAAAGTGCTAACCTTTTTTCATGCAGCACCAGAGGTTCGAGCACAGTGAGCCTGTAACCTGGTGGATCTCGAAGCATTCAACGAGACCTTTCACAAGGCAGAACCAGAGACGATGCTGGAACGTCAGGCCTAATACCGATGCCTCCTTTGCCTCCTTTGCCTCCCTCCTTCATGCCACCCACCATCGACGCTGGTTGCTGCCATTCCCCCATGTTATCTACCCCTGGTCCTGTATTGACTTCGTCAAGTCTACACCCTTCTACCCCCACCCCCACCAATGCCGACACCTCCAATTCTAACGTCCTTCCGACTAGCCATCCTGAGTTGTTTTTCCCACCTAGCAGGAGCGGCGGGGAAAATGGTGGAGATGATGGTGAAAACGGTGGAGATGAGTTTGACCCCGAACTATTCTGGCAAGATGCTATGTTTGGCTGGCAATATTTTGCGACGGGTGCAACCGAATGTGATCGACTCGCATACGATGATGTGTTAGGTCACGTAGTCTTGGATCATGAAGGCGAGAGCTTCCCTTTGCTAGGTGCAACGGATGCAGATGGTGATGTTGACCTTGTTAACCCCCCTGAACCTGCATTCCAACTACCACGGTTGCCCAGCTCTGACCAAGAATATATCAACGAGGACGAAACTGACACCGCCGACAGTCCATCATCTACCGTGACAAGAGGATCCTTTTCAACAGATGTTGATGGCGAACTCACCCCAGTCCAGATGGTGAACGACAACCTGCAAAAGCGACACCATGAAGCAGTTGAGGGAGATGAGGCACGGGTGGATGACGATGGTGGAGAAGACCATGAGAGGAGAATGAGCAAACGTACACGAAAGCCACCAGCATCCCATGTGGCAATCACTGTTGGGTGGCTACCCTCAGCTGTCCAGTACCTCTCAGATCCCAATCTCAGCTCTGAATGGTTGGATCTCCTGGGTGCTTGGCAGGTATTGGAGGGGCTGATTTCGGGAAGTGGATCACCGACAAGGTTTTTTAAAAAACTCCCTTTCTACTACCAAAATTGATATTGTTTTAGGGTCGACTGGGCGCTATTACATCAAGACCTTTGTCATTGACTACCTGGCTTCAAAACCACTGTTACAACGTATATCCCCAGCTGCCGGCATCATTCTCAGCAGAGTTTCTTGCATGGTGGAACACTTTGCAGCCGAATTGGCGACGATCGGAGACGGGACCCCTGCCTGTGGCTAACTACAGCTGTTCACTGAACAAGGCGCTGTGGAAAGGTGGTCAGAACGGGCTCGTCACCGTGCTCATAGGTCTCATGTGGTGGGGTCAAGGAACTTTGTCAGCCAAGGAACATAGTCTTTGGAAAGCAACAGTGGTGGACATCCATGCTTGTATTCGTATGTTGTTGCCGTCGCTTACAGTACCTCAGTAATGTCGTCGCTTTATTTTATCTTTTGGCATTATTCAGTTTTATTTTTTATAATATGTTATCTTGCATACATTAACTACTATCTGTAATAATGCAATAGAAATTTGCATGGACTGTATGTCCGAGAAAACAAAATGGTGTGACATAAGGAATAACAAACAAGAAATGTGGGGAAAACTCAGGTTTCTGCCATGATCTGATTTGGGCACAGTACAACCATTGATTGCAGATCCAGGTACATACAGAAGGAGAGTGAAGACCTTTGATACGCCATGTCCATCAATTGATTTTGATCCCAGGGCTAGCAATATTTATAGACAGTTTGTCGGTACATATTTTTAGATGGAGGAGCGCACCGTCAGGAGTGCTTGCCAACAGGTAAGGGCAGAGAACCGATGTCCAGCGAGCAAGAGGCTTTGGGGACGGATGACATCATGTGACCCTCATGTGCAGCTGATATATTGGACCGTCGACTGCAGAATCAATGCTTTGATACATCATGGCCATGTATAACAGGCACTCTTTGATATATCAATATGTTAGGTATCCTTGGAAAAGGCGTATAAGGAAGACACATTGTCGGATGGATGGAGACCTTAGTAAATTGGGTGCTCGTACATCATCCTAACCCAGTGAATTGGTATCCTCTGGTACCCAATAGTTCATGATATGGTATACACGCTGAGATCGACATGGTGGACAGCTCGATGATCGGTCCTTTAAATCGTTATCTTTGTTTCATTTTATATGCTGCTTCCAAGACAAAAGCTTGCTGTTTGTCGGCGGGTTACTCTGTAGATTATCGACGAAGCATCATACATTGCCATAACATAACAAACACAGGGCTTCTCATCGAAACCGCGCTGTCGACAATGCAATGAAGCCGACACCATTCTGGAATGCCAGGGTGATAGAAGAACTCCTGGAGTAAGCACAAGCGCCATTGTTGGGATATTTCTAACTGCAGAAAGCAAAGGACTGGGGATACCCTTTAGGAAGTACTTTGACTTTACAATGTGTCTCGAACTCTCATGTTAAAGAAACCGGTCAGCCAGGGCACCAACGGCAAACATTAAAAGGACACCTGGGCTGGTATGGTCCTCCACAACAAGTGATCTGTGAGTTCAAGCTTGTTGACCTCGATATCACTGCTACTCTCTCTCCGACTCGATGGAAGAACTATAAAAAATCTGACCTTCACTAGTTCTCGATTGGGGAGGTAATTAATCTGGCTCGATGACAAATGGCACCTTTGATACCCCATCACCTTCCTCGAGATTTCTGTCGAAGCTGGGCACGAATTTGTATTGAGAAGTCCTTAAGGACAGTATTGGATTTGCAATGTTCAGTTTCAGAAACATTGAGCTCTGTCTATACTACGAAATGCATAAAGACTCTGTCAGGATCTTCACAGTAGTTGGCTCATCTTATGGGTAGGATGGCGATACATATGTCCAAAACATAATGAGGCCACTGAGAATACGAGACATGTCCATGGCAAGAAAACGCGATGGATTGACGAGCTGGCCCGACTTACACTATATAGGCTTTAGTAAGAAGGTTAAACAATAGCTTTGCAGGTTGAGATTAGGTGTACCTTTAGTTGACCTTCAATGTGCCAAATTTCATCCATTTGTTTTAACAGATCAATAAAATCAAAAGTGGCAAGAAACTGGAAAGAAACCAGTTGAATTCGAAATTGATAGAGAATCAGTTGCGTGATGAGTGAACAAATTGGTCTGATTCCCGGAGATTAAGCTCTATCACCTTCCACCACCAAACGACTCCATCAATTGCCATTAATCTTTCTGTCTTCCGCTTACTCCTTCCTTTTCGATAACGCTACAGCCATGTGTTTGAATTTGGAAACACGTCGGATTAAGGTGCAAGGGCTATACAGTTGGATGGAAATTGACAAATCTGGAGATGGTGAAAGCTCTGACCTACGTACAATGAAGTTGAAGAATGTTCTTGCCACAAATGACGACACTCTGATGGTGCAGATATCATATGCACGGACTAACTCCCAACAACTTTAAAAGACATGCATCTATTGAGAGCCTCCCTTCTTTCCACCATCCTTCTGCATCACCGTCACCATCCTTCTAATCTGTGGATCACATCACTGTGTGACTGCGCTAATACACGTCTCAAATCTTGGGATCATCGTTGTTGCCGTGTCGCCGTGCCTCTTACATCTCCGGCCACACACCGGTAGCATATACTCAGGTAGCTGGTAAGTTGGCTGTAGTCACACTTGTTGTGTTGCAATTCCTGTGAGCGAACATCATTCTTTCATCATTCCAGAGACCACTGGCTGATCAATGTGATACAGATTGATTGAGTGCTATCCCAAGGTCATTCCCAAGTGGTGTATCAATAACGGAATAGAGAAAGCCGACATGTTTGGCCATCACATCCTCCTCTTTCTCATTACAGGTCTCTTCTTGTGAGCACAACTCTATTCGTCTCATGGTATGAAATTCCGTAGATGATATCTCACTTCTCATGCCAGTGGAGAAATGTACAATGCAAGTCTGTCGAGGATTCCATCTGACTCGAAGCGCTTGTCATATTCTCACGTCACCCAACCATGTTCTAGCCTCTCCTGTCTCAACCAGCAAACATTGCTTACCCGTTATGCAGGCAAGAATATTTCCTTGTGCTCGCCTTGTTTGGCTTTGAATTCTGTGTGTCGAGTCACAGATGATCGACTAGCAATGAGTTTGATAACATTTAGGTCGGCGCATTGATGATTTAGAAGCTTCACGCAATTGCAGGAGCTAGAGCGCGCAGAGGGACAATAGGTGGATAGACCAGTTCGGTAATACAGTGAAGTGAATTTTGGCTTGTTGCAAGGTACAGCCACCATTCTCTCATCGCTGTTCTCATGGACTGATATATACGCTCAGTTCAAGTAGCATATCCTTCTGTTAAGGGAGAACAGTAGTTATATTTGCAGTATCGTGCTCATCGATACTCGTTGTAGCCACACAGATGTGTATACATCTAGTGATATCTTCCATGTGCGTCTTTTCCCTTCTTGCTTCGACATTGTATTGATACATCACCGATAAGATTAGGTATTATCGTCAGCTGTGTGCGGTGTGTGCATCATTTTATGTCAGTCATCTAAATTCTAAATGAAAGCAATGTCCGTAAGGCTGTCGCCCAAGCAAGGAACAGGCATGGCCCCGGATAGTTTCTTCATACGAGCAAAAGATGCTAGTGCTATGAATCTTGTGAGTCATTAGCTAGTGCTACTACAGCACGGTGAATGTCTAGACCATTGGCTGTACTGTGATGTAAAAATATCATGGGTAGTGAATTGTGCAAACAGTACTGAATCTGAATTTGATCGTCCATGCTGTCTAGGTGCTTAATTGTTCTTTGCTTCCTCCGCCTGGGATCTTAACAGCAATTTCCGGAAACACGGCACATTAACCTTGTCATGACTCTGAATCAAACCCCACTTTCAATCTAGTTCGCGCATGCCATTAAAGATCGGCGAGACGGGGCAAATTGTTAGAGATTTGGTAAAAGGTGTTAATGAGACTGCGGTGAGGTGGACATCATATCAGGTCTTCTGATACGCATTGTCGAATGTATTTTGACAGCAATCCAAAAATGAATTCAGCCAGATTTCAGCAAAGGCTGGGCATCAACATGTACCTTGAGTTCTACATGATTCTTTGATTAGGGTGTATTAATTAATCTTCTTCAAAAAATTCTGATTGATTCTGACATAGCTATCTGTCCACATGATTGATCGTGTACAGCTTTTCCTTGCACTGCCTGAATATGCATCATACACCTGCTTGTGCTACCATGGTCATGTTAAATTTAGACTAAAGCTTCCATCAGGATTTTGCGTCAAACACATATATAAGCTCAATGATACAATGGAGTTACTGTAGTTATGATGGAGCAACGTTCCCACATCCTCTACACCACCCACCTCATCCGTAAAGGCCATGGGTATCCATTTTGGTATCCTGGACCAGATTGCAGTCGCCCGGTGGACTACACTGAGCGAGGCGTACAACCTGGAGATGTAGGCATCCTGAACAACAGCGGCGGCTTTGATCATCTTTTCAATATCTTTTGTGATGCCGATGATCCAGTGAATAGAGACCATGTACCACCCAATTTCCAGCCTCTTCATTCACAAAACACCGAATCCCTCCAGATTACTCGAGCTTGTTATCACTACAACATCACCAGTGCCAATGTTGACTGCACAGAGATATCAGGAGGTGCATCTTCCAATGTAACTGGGTTAGTGTAACATGCCGCTCAGACCATGATTGTTAGCTTTGTTGACATTGTGTTTATCAGTCTTGTCCAGGCGGAGGCATCCTTTGAGTTTACCACCACAAAAGAATCTGCAGCCATCTTATGTCTTCCAGATAGCACTACAAAGTATGAAATGTTAAACAAGAAAGCGATCAAAGACTATGCTATTGCACACAGGGCAGATTGGTATACCTATGTCAATGGCTGTGACTACTTGGCACGAGAAGCATCAAATGGGACTCTGTATCTAGTCACTGGATGTGACAAGACAGATTCTTGGGGTCTTGCAGCTGTCGGGAAGCCATCTAATAGTCGCTCGGTCAGCCTTAGCTTTATTGCAGCTGGCATTGTGGGTGGAGATGTACGAGTTGCTCATACATGGAGCACTAATTTCTCAGCTGATACACAGGTTCACCCACTTCCCTCGATTGAATATTCTTATCCTGTGGATCACGAGAACCAATGCCTCTTTGCACATGGGTTTACTATATCTCTCTCGGATAGCCTTTTCAAATCCGATGGGAAGACAGTCTTGAAGAACATCTCTGGTTCTCTCAAAGACAAAATGCCTTCCTTTGATGACAAGGCACCTTGTCCTCCAAGTCGGTCACTTGAACAACCTACTTCATCTCATTATCATTCATACTTAAGCTCCTGGATATCACATGGTAGTGTTGGTGTAGCATCAACAACAAACAGCCAAGATAATCTGGGCTCAAGTGAAGACCAGTTGTCAGACAATGGCTCTGACCTTGAGATTTCAATATCTGAATTTCCTCTCAGAGATAATGAAGTAAGTTTCATGACACTAGTCATACTTACAAATAACTCATTTCCTCATAGGTCATGAATCCTTCTGCTGTGATTAATTCATATCTCCTGAAGAAGGTAAACATCATGCCACTTTTGTAAATATATGTTATTGTATTCATACCCCTTAGGATCCATCACTTGATGTAGTGGTGACACATGATGAGGAATGGATGGACATCATCAAAGAATTTGGTTTAGATGAAGACACAACAGGCACAAATCTCTGGGCCCAGATTTTGGACAAATTTGATAAACTCTTACTCCCCCCTACAACCAGCTCCATATCCTTCAGTACAGTTAATGTGGGTGCTAACCAACATTCAAGCTATCCCTCACAGGTAGGTTCACTTAACAAACCAAGTACTGCATCTGATCTTTCCACTAGCCTTTGTTATCCAGTATGCCCAGTGGCTCCATCTGGGACACAGGAGTACCTGCAACAGCCAAGAGTCCAGCCATTCAGCTAGGATTGAATACTACTCCAACATCTATAGCTCCAACTGGAACTGACAAACACACTGATAGCAGTGGTACTGATTATGGGAAGCATTCATTTCACAGTACATCTGATCCTTCTGGTTCAGCTCCCACCACCATCTCCAAGACCTCAGAGGAAATGGAAAAACCACTCTTACATCCTGGTACACTTGAGAAGTCAAATATTGACCATTCTCTTAAGCCTCTTACAGTTCCAATACATGAAGATGGTGTTTCTGGGCTTAGTAACTGTAGTCATTTTTTATTCTAATTGCAGACTGTTCCTAATTGTCTTGTAGATCTTCAAAAGCATAACAACAGAAATACTGTTAGGTGGATAGAGTCAGTCTCTGGCCCCTCTGACAGACCACTTTGGACAATGTCCTGCAAGAGTGAGGTTTCCAACCATTTTCTAGTTCATCTTCTGATAAACTCTATGCAGTTAATGGTGTGATTTGTGGCATTGGTACAGATCCACAAAAGCATATTGCAAAGGATGAAGCAGCACATCATGCATTAGCCCATTTGAGGAACATTGATACCAAGTATTCAGTACCTGAATAAACAGTTGAAGACTTTTTCTGTTAGACCCAGACCTCACGTGATCCAAACAGGCATAAACATCATATCGTATACTGGTAGACACCGACGATGTGAGGTAAAGCCATAGTGTTCGGATTCATTGAGACTGTGACTAGGTGTCAGTCATTGAGAGAGTGAGATTGGTATTGATAAACTATAGCTCGAAGCTGAGGTATTACAGTGAGAGTCGTGCTACTTATATACTAAAGTTTGTATGCTAATAATAGGTCCATAGGTAAGCAACAACGAGTGAACAATGAGTGTATGACAAGTAAGTCGGATGGTAATGTCACGAAGGGAGTGAGCCGTAGTAGAAGGACAATAGTTGACCGTTATGTGCATGGTGATGGTGCGGCGAGATAAGCCGGGTGTGAGATAGGGGTAGATATGGATGATTAGATAGCGTAGATAAGTGCTTGGATGCTTATTGAAGGAAAATCTGAGAAAATGTGAATAAATTGTAACATTTTCATTGGATTTATGACTCATGAGGATGCTCAACCTGGTTTCTTTCAAAGAGATATCAGTGCTAGGAGAAGACCAGGCCACTTTATCAGAATCATATGATGTAGGAAACTGATCACATGCACACAGCCATATCTTTACAGTACAGTTACAAGTTATCTATACCCATCAAGTGCCTATACACTTTATGGCTATACATGTAGATAAATACAGTGGACATCCCTAACATTGTAACTTTGTTTTGACTTATTGCTGCATCAGAGTATGAAATTTTATGTGATAAGAGACTAGATTTGTCGCCATCAACGAGCCGATCCCAGCTGTCGACTGAGAGCTCAAGAAGGGAAGACGATGATACTCGTTGGTACTTGTTAGGCATTGGCTTTGACATTTGATGAAGCATGAAGATCTCGATGTGTAAGCACTTCTTTCAGTTCTGTGTATCACTAGTCACTAGGGATACTTGAGGTATACGAAGTTGTATGAAAGATGAAACAATAACCGGCACTGTTACTGACGACGACGAGGAGAGCATGTGATTGAATAATTTGAATGATACCATGATATTCAGGCAAGCACATTTCTCGACATTGAGAAGTCACAAGATTGTTTTTGCCGGATGAAAAGAGGACAAGTCAATGCTGGACCATTGTGGTATAGCATGTGATGTTTGTTTATATGATATGGTAGCGAATGGTACAACTCATGCTGATCGGAGCTAGTCCTTATCAAACTGAAAACGGCGGCGGCTGTATCACATACTAAGCATTGTGGCGCCGCCGCGCTGCAGTTTCTCATGCTTAAAAAGATAAGCAAGGACTCTTCTTTGTATGTCATCATCATCTTACTCTCATCTGCTCTTGGCAGCGTTTAAATGTTTCTGCCACCTGCAAACCCCGATGGACATGGTAAGTCAATACCCACTGGCTGAGGAAAAGATGCAATTGTCCTGGACCGGGATGGCTGTTCGACATCAACGTGCACTTCAACGGAAGATTGTGCCGTGCGATTAATGACCATTAACCATCAGTTGATATTTTAACACAAACATACCAAAGCAGGACTCTTTTTGGCGCAAAACAATTCAATCAGGTCATTTGATCGAAATCTTCCCCCCAACGCCTGGAGCCATGTCTTGGAATTCAATTGTCACCAACACAACTCTCCAGTTGCCTTTCTGATCTTTTCTTCTTGTATATCTTTTCTTTATCTCCTCTGACTACATCTTATTCCTGCCTTGGCGATTCATCCGGGCTCATTGGAACCTATATCCGGCCCGACGGGTCTCGCCAGCGTTACCCTGTTCCAGTCTACGCAATGGGTGCATGCTTGTCCTCTGGTGGCTTTCAGGTCACGGATACGGAGAAGGCTCTGCATAGACTAGCTGAGAAGGAGCTCAAGGAGGTGCCCTTGCTCCCGATATGAGGTGCATGTATCACTAACCTACGCCACCTCCAGGCAAAGGCCAAAATGGCGACCCAGTCTAAAGTACGTATATCATATCATATTATAACATCTCTGGTGTTTATCTATCCCTGGTAGGTCTTACTTTTGGGATCTGGAGATTCTGGAAAGTCGACTGTGCTGAAGGTGCATTTATACCTTATCGTACTACATGTCTCTCATCCTCTACGATAGCAAATGCGCCTCATCCATAAAATTCCGTTTTTGCCCCAAGAAATAGAGTCGTTCCGCCAGCTCACTTTCGACAATCTGACGGGCGGCATGAAGTGTATCCTCGACGCGATGGAAGACATGGAGCTCAAGGTTTCGGAGGACAATATTGAACATATCGATGTCATAGATAATGCGCGTTACTTGAAAGACGGAGAGCCATTCCCGGTAGAATATTTTGAGCCACTCAAGGCACTATGGCAGGATCCGGGGATTCGGAAAACGTGGCAGAGAGGGAACGAAGCAGCTTTGCCTGAAAAGTATGTCTTCCTCTTCTCCTGTTGTTCTACACGTCGTTCTCACAGAGCTTAGCTTGGATTATTTCTTCTCGGATCTTGATCGCCTATTTGATCCTGCGTATCAGCCGACTGAACAGGACATCATACAATGCCGCGTACGGACGACCGGGATCAAAGAAACCGTCTTTCACCTTCAGGATCGCGAGCTTACCATGGTAGACGTAGGCGGCCAGAAGTCCGAACGGCGGAAATGGATACATTGTTTCCAGGACGTGACGAGTATCCTGTTCCTCGTTAGCTTGAGCGGATATGACCAGTGTCTGGTAGAAGACAAGGATGCGGTATGTGATTATCATTGATATCTTGGTGAATCACCGCCTGATGGGATCTGATAGAATCAAATGCAAGATGCGATGACCATATGGGACTCGATATGCCATTCGCAATGGTTCAAGTACACTTCGATTGTATGTCGGATCCCCCTATTATGGGTTAATTTTTGACGTCGCTATCCATTTTCCTTTTAGATCTTATTTTTGAACAAGAACGACCTCTTCGAAAAGAAGATACCCCATTCGGATATCAAAAATTTCTTCCCGGTGCGTCATTTTCTCCTGCCCATCTGCCAATCATCCCCTCATCGATTCTTAGGATTATGATGGTGAGCCAGGTGACGTACGTGCAGGTCGCAATTATTTCAAACGTCGATTTTCGAAACTGGCCACTAAGGCTGGTCGACAGAAGGAGAGGGAGATTTATATTCAGTAAGTCTATCGTATCTGGTTTTGATTGAGAAATACTGATGCGTAATTTGTTAGCATGACGACGGCAACTGATACTGCGATGCTTCGGGTCGTAATGTTTGCCGTGGAAGGTACGTTACTTCTATTTAGCCTTCATAATATTATCAATGACATTTGGCCCTGTAGAGTGAGTATCCCTCCTTTTATCCATCTTCCCCCCCCCCCCCCTTCCTTCCTCACTATTCCCGACTTATTCTATTGTCTTCCCCATTTTCTCTTAGTATTTTGGTTCGGTCCAGCCTTACCAACGCGACGCTGCTCTGAACTTCGTTTCTGGCCTGGCCTCATACCTCCTTCTTTAAACCTGTTCTGACTTCCCCTCCCCGTTTTTTCGATTTGACCTGCGTTTTCATTCCATGATCAAAATACGCCCCAGTTCTATTATTTCTAGTAATGTACGTTACTCGCTTTGTTCCTCGTTGATCTTTTATGATCTGTTGAACAGATCCGCGCTGCTCTGTTTTGATTGCTATACTATTCATTCGTTCTCTGTAACATACGTGTACCTTTACGACCCTAAGACGGTCGCTATTTTCGGGATACTCATTCCCGTACATCAATCCTACTTGCGTTATTATTATTCACGTGGACCTCCGATCGTACATTCAGCCAAGCTCCCCTTTCCAAAGATGGACATGATACATAGGAGTTCACGACTACAGTTGCTGCAGACCCTTCGGATCTCACGCATTCCGTTTCCTAGGGTCATGTCCCATGCACTAACGACACGTCATTCTATTTATGAGGGTGGCATTGAAACATACATCTTGACTCCAGCCGAGCCGCGCATCATAAATATTGGCTCGAACATCATTTTCTGTCTTTCCAGTTCAAGGTCTGATGTTCAACTGCTCAGGGTTCAATTTCCTGCGTCTGACTAGCAGTGTAGGGGTCGATTCATGGGTCTTCAGAGGGTGGGAGACGCGTCGATAGTTGCCTGGGCTCGAACATTATCTAGTCTTCACCATTCAGTGCGTTCATTAACGCTGTAATTGTATGGATGAATTGTGTCGAGATGAGATGTAGTCGCCTCACGCCAAGTTAACCAGTCACACGGGGTTCGACTCCTCGTGTCTGGAATGTTCATGGATGCGAGTCTCATTATTTTTTTATCAAGACGATGCCGCTCGAATAGCATTTGACCAGGCTGCTACCATACGGACTAACATAGGAAAAGAGATTCAGCAAAAACAAAAATCGAACGCCGTTCCATCCGCGCGTTATTGTACAACTACATGTAGGGTAACCTTTGGTCCTATCACCCGCAGTTTGGAAGAAAAGAGCAAGAAAGACAGACTGGCTTCGTCGGGGGATTGCATCGACAATGACCAGGTTCAACTTCAGTTAGTGGGTGCATCATATCGTCCTGGGTTATTCAGTCAGCAGTGTAAACGTTTCGTCCCGGGCTGATGTATTCCTTGTGGCACAGAAGGAGTTATCCGTAGCCACGACGTCGTTCGACAGTAAGATGAAGTTATACGTACTTCCACTCCTTCCTAGCCACTCAACATAAAGGTCCCTCTGGCAGTCGGGCTTCCGAATCCCTAATCAGATATAAAGTAAAGGCTGACGATGCAGTGTTAGACAGCTCGAGGTTCGATCCCTGGCGTCTGCGACTTTCGGCAAGAGTGCTACTTATTTTTTTTGTAAGGTACAGGGGGGAGAGGCAATGGTACGGCAGCGCGGTTGTTTGAATGCATCAGAGTATCAAAAAGAAAGGGCCGCGTGTGTAATGGATTTCTAATAATCGTTGACAAGTTGTCGAATATGTGCCTACTCAATGTCCGCATGAGGAATCGAAGGGGCAGGTCAATTATACAAGATCAACGGAGATCCTATTCCGAATGAGGTTCCACTCGTCCAAGTATATGTAATTCTATATTTTCTACGCGAGCTCTAATGGTTATAGACTGGTCCTAGTTCCTACTATGAGTCTCGACGTTCATGGTAGCTGAGTATTACTCCTCCTCGCTCGCATAGCCAGAGTACAGTATACATGTTATGCAGG